>CM074184.1:23473794-23871228 GCA_037179385.1 Holothuria scabra
AATTGGAACGGTCCCTCATCAATAGTCAAAATGAGGGGAAAACATTTTCCAAAAAAGGAAAAAAAAAACCCAGGACTCCTTCACAGTCATCAGTCATTCAGTCATCGTAGTCATCCACAGCCTAAGATGACTACCCTCTTGAACTTACATAGCTTTCAGAGATTTAGAAAGTTCCTCCTCAGTCCCATGGTTATTCTTCTCAATAATTATTTGGCATTATGCAAGTTCAAACAAGTCATCCCCAATAAATAAGGCGAATACTTCTAATTTTGATCGTATCCATACATACTTTCAAAATGTGAAATGAACCGTTACGGTGCTGCAAACCATGTTCAATGGCATTATAGTGCTTTCTCTTGAAGTCATAATTGGGTAGCCCTGCCACTCCCACTGAAGGGCAAAAACAATACTAAGCAAGTCGGTCGTCACCTACTTCTCATCTAGTACTAAGTGTCACTGTGCGTGCGGCAAAATGACGAAAAGAGACGTCGATGAAGTTTTACCCCTGTATTCGTACACGTGCCACAAAACACGGTAAAACTGCTTGAAAAAAAAGAGAAAAAAAAAACATAATCAGTACCAAGCAATAAATTACAGAAAACATTACAGCATTGAGGCCGGAAAGAAAGACATTTTAAGGCGAATAGAGACATTTAAATATTACGACACACGCACATGCCTACACACACGCACTCACACCGTCAAACTCACGGACATACATACACTCGGACTTAAACGAAACCCTGAAAAGATAACATAATACAGAAGAACAGAAAAACAGAACACTGAAAAAACCCTCACTTACAGCTTCGTCACGGGGTAGAACACACACAGTGCTAAGCAGCGGCTTTCTGCGTTAACTGGGTTAACGGCGTTTAACTGGGGTCACAGCGGTATACAGGGGTGGAACTGTCAGGGAGGAAATTAAGGTAAATAACAGATAGTAGCTAAATTAGTAGAACCCCGAATGCGGTTGTCATACCACACCCAGAAGGAATTGGCTTGCATGAATCCACTGCTCAGAGGTGCATAAACGATAACGTCGCCTAATTTGACTTAAGAATGATATACACAAAAAATACTTACAAAATTGAAGTGAAACGGTTGACAAGAGGATGCGAGGCTAGATTAACGAAAACATGAACAAAAGTGACTAGCCTAAAACGAGCCTCGCGAGACCACGCTGAACTAAAACATCTATAACAAAGGAAAACTGAAACCCGGCCAAGAAATTACGTAACGGATCACACAGGAAAGAAATAACTTATCGGTGCAGATAACACTAAGTATTACTGACTCTAACTTTTGCCCGGCGAAAGGGAGAGTAAAAGCACTATATAATAAGCGCTACGATACGTAAGCTGCTGTATACGTAGGCCATTGCACGAGTGTAACGGACATTTTCTTTAAATGGGTTGAAGCTGTTTTGCCAGAGGAAAACCTCCATTTGACCCAATAACTCTAGCAACTCCCTGCACTGAGGAAAAACGCAGGATGGAAGGAACGTCTCGCGAGGGCTCGACAAGTATGGACGGCAAACTGGCCAAACACAATATACAAATTTCGGCTTACATCCAGGAAAATTGGCAGATCGCCGTCTGTCCATCTTCAGAGCCCCCAAAACCTTCTGTAATTTGACTTTGTGAGCAATTTCTAGTGCGAAGTGGGGTGATTAGGGTGTCCTGGGTATTAATATGCTTGCTGCGATGATGGCATAATGTAAGGAGGGAGACAAACACCTGCGGATCTGTAAAAGTACCTGCCAGCCACAGTGGTCAGAAATGGAAGAGGCAAAAGACAAGGGGGGGGGGGTGAATTAATCGGGCTGCACCTCCTGACCAGAAGAATGTTTGCCCCTTTGAAAATTGAATTGACTACGGCCCAAATGCATTTTATTTCATCCTGCCGTCCTAAGAATCTTCCTCTTCATGACTCTATATCTCCAATTCCAATATATATACCTTATCTGCTAAGGTCTGCCACTGAAAAGCGATGGATGGGCAAGGCACGTGGCCCGGAATGGCACTAAGTAATAGACGGGGGAATGTCGGAGTATATGTTCAGAGTATAAACCCTTCATCAGGTGGCAAAAACCCAAACTGAACAACCAACAGAAACAATTGGACACGACAACCATCAAATCCGAAGCGATCGCTGTAAAAACGGAACCGGACGAAAGTGACTGTCAGAAAACATGGAGTTCGAAGAATGATCCATAATCACCTTCCATGTTTAAGAGAGGGACTCGAGTGAGACCCGAGGATCCCCTTCAGTTTTCGTATCTTCGGTCTTCTAATAGGCCTATGGAGATTTCGTAAGCCCACATCACCTCTCTTACAGTAATCAACTTCGTTGCGCCCAGGGCAGTTTGGTACCTTCTAATGTTACTGAATTTATAGCAGTTAATTAAGCACTTGTTCCTATGTTAACAATTTTAAAAATACCCTTAACTGCTTTTCGCATAATCTTTTTTCTTGCCTTTCCAATTTTCCTTCTTACGCGATTGCGTTTTATGGCAGCCACCAGCAATCAACAACTTTAACTACACGCTTTTGTATACGATGTTTTCTTACAGGCAGGGGTGTAAGTACAGGGAGAGGGAAGCGGGGGTGACACCCCGTGAAAATCAACAGTCGGTTTTTGAGCACCGAAGAGTCGGTCTGAAATCTATAGACTCCTAGTTCCTTGCTTGTCCACGTTGTATTGCTTGTCGCATTATGGAAAGCCTAAAATATTTAAACACAAATTTTACTTCAAAAGGTAGCATATGTGGCACCAGATTGCATATAAGGATACCTAAATTTTGAAAAGAATTCAAATGGGGAGGAGACACTTTGTCCCAAAAGCCGGAGATCACGCAACACGCCGCACTCACCCACTTCCCCCCTTCCTGAGAGAAATCCTGGGAAAGCCACTGTTTGAATCCATATACAATATACCTGAAGTTATTATTACTATGGTCCTGTAAATTGCATTTATCCATGAAGTTTGGATCGTACAACTATGTCAAAGAGTTTGGGTCTCCAACAAATGTATTTGTCCCAAATAATTAATAACCCTCCCCCTCCCACCACCACCATTACTGCAAATTGATATACTCCACTGTTTACAGGCCTCGTTAAATGAAAGTGTACGGCTGCGCAGGTGCATCATCTGGTCGGCGGGCTTCTATATATGCATTGAAGATTCTAAAGCCCCGAGCTAGGGCACAAGAAAGATAACTTACACTCGAACACGTATAAAAATATAATGTGTAGTACGTCAAGGTGTGTTGTTTCCGCCATTTTAGTACGCAAAATCCCCGCGAGCTCAGTACCACATGTATTTCCGTTTCGGCACGGTTCTTTGGTTTTACGGGTTGGTTCTGTAAAGTGCCAACAGTAGGCGTGGGAGCTTTTTTTCAGCTCGAGGGAGGGATAAGAGGGGCCGGGGATGAGGGGAGAGGAGATGGGTGGATATTTCAGACGGCCGCCACCGGCCCGGATCCCTCCCCTTTGAAATCTGTTTTGGTTATCTGAGGGCCATGCAATTTTGAAAGCTTAATTTTCTGTTTTTTTTTTAAGTAAATTTATAGAAAAGGGGGGTTTATCCACGAAATGAAGAGAGGCGGATGCATCCCCCACCACATTTCACTGGATGGGATTAGGTCTAGCTGGCACCGACTCTGATTGGCTGAGACATTCGACTTTCTGTACTGTGTATGCAATGTGGATTTGATGATATGCCCTCAGCAGAATCTCGAATTAGCTTCATAAACATAAGGGGGAAGATAGTGCTATTCTACATTGACAGTTCTAACCATTAGTAAAAACTACTAGTTTCTATCTGTATGATGTATGAGGTGTTTCGGTATTACTGTATGGAGCTGAATGATGATCAACTTATCGACGACAAGGAAACCCTTTCGTTACTATCACACTGTATTTGGCATGATATGGCCAAATGAAATGGCGACTGATAAATATTCCATCAATTAAAAGAATAGTCTAGATCCAAATTTGTGCTTGATATGTTAAAGAGGAACATATTCTAAGCATTCTGGTGAAATTTCCATTCATACCCCATGTTCGGTTTTCGAGGTATTGGCAATTGTAGTGGACAGATTTTCTAAAGAGTGAACTTCATGCAAACAGGTGTGGTGTTATGGATTCACATTGATGGCCAACACTTGTTTTTCTTTGTTTTTCTCCGTTGATTTTACATTGGATTGTTTAAGTGTTCTATCTTTGTCCCTAAGGTGTATTAGCTTTCAAAATTCCATTGCTTAGGATACACTTATGGTATCCATATATGAGAGTTTAGTTGTATAAAACTGGTGGCAAATTTCAAAGAAAAAAAAAAGCAGTGGCCATCAATGTGAATCCATGACATCACGCCTGCTTACCTCAAGTTTACCTTTGGTAAAAAATGTGCCAACTTAAACTGCTACTACCTCGAGAACGGAATATGGGAAATGAGTGGAAACTTCATCATTATGCGTACAATATGTTCCTCTTTAACTTCTAAAAGATGAGTTTGATTCTGGACCTTCCTTTTAAATGAATCAGAGCGAGGTTTCAGATGGGCTGTTTCTCCTACAGAAAGGTTTGTTATACCGTGTACTTCACACCATAATACACGTGTATCAGTCACGATAGTGCCCAATTAACATGGGGGAGCTATCAACACTCGGGGTCGAGTACATTTTCAGTTTTCAGTTGTGGCTAAAGGGGAAACTTTGAAGAAACTCCTTTAAAAGGGTCCATATATGCTCTGGGTGCTAAGATATAAAATATTGAGACTACTGCAGCATAATTTGTTGTTTCCGTTGCCCAAAGTTGAGAGTCTTTTTTTTTCTAAAAGTCCTCTCGACTCTCTGGCGAAGAGCCAAGGGGCGAAAACCAAACGATTACTCCCGGAGTAGTTCTGCTCCCTTAAGGAGCTTAACGTCCCAAATGGACAAGTACGCCCTCCAAAGGGCAAACACTGAGTGTTCCTGCTCTTGACTGGCTGAATAGAACAGAAGCCACAACCTTACAAACCGAGGAAATCTTACAAATTTTCGGCGTAGCTGTGCTTCTAGTATTTTCCACGATCTTGAACAAATTTCTGTAACCCCGCATTTCATCTTGTGTTAGCTTCCGTCACAAAGTCCTTCTCTAAAGACAAGAATGTTTTGATATTGAAGTGTTGACTGAATTTAAACAGATAAAGTATCTGAGATATTACAAAAGTAGTTTACATGTCTTTGCAAAGAAGGCGCTATCAATAAAGTTCCTCGACTGTTGCTGTACACTCCATATTTTGAAGAACTCTTTCTCCCCACCCTCATCCTCTTCACTTTCTTCGAGTTTCCTCGGCCGTAGCCTGGGTGTGTGCATGGGGGCAAATATTGGGCAGGAGTAAAAATTTCCCCAAAAGGAACTAATAGTTTCTCTATACTTTAGCGAAATACATACATGCTAAAAACAAATCACTGTCCTGGTTAGGATTTTAAGACTCCAAGGACCTGTGAAATCGCATGTAACTACTCTCGTTATCTTCAAATGTACCCGTCTACTGCCTGTTTTTACGTGACTGCCAATACGGTTCTAATAAATCCTCTTCCTCTCAGAGGCACCCTCTACATTGGTTCATATATACCACACACTTGTAATATAACACGGAAAGGTAAGTCGACACGCCACTCCAAGCTCGAAAAATGAAATTAAAGTTTATGACATAATAACCCCGTTTTTATGAACAAATTTTCTCTGCATTAAAAATTTCCGTCATGAGGTTCCTCAAGGTAGTCCTCTTTTCCGAATTACTTTACAAATTGTGAAAAATCTGCATGTTTCTACTTGTGTAACATCTCATCGTAGGTAGCTGATGAATGCTGCTGAGAAGTACAATTCAGCACTGCCACACTTTTCGGTAAATGTCCTGCCGACGTTATCCAAAGTTCCCCAAAATATCAATATTTTTCTTAAATTCATTCATTAATATTCAATATACAGACAAAGATCATTACTGATGTAACCAAATGTTGAATAGTATTGATCAATAAAATTTTTCAACTTCGAAAGAAGTGGAAGTTGTTTTCTGTTAGGGCAACAGCTGTAACTGAACACTGATCTACATCAGTGTAATTGGCTTGGTGAAAATGATAACACTTCCACTTCTTTGGAAATTGAAAAATTTTAGTGATTAATACTATTCAACATTCGGTAATATAAGTGATGATTTATGTCTATTGACCACAATTTTGTAAATATTTAATATATATGCATAAATCTTGATATTCTGGGGAACTTTGGATAACATCGGCAGGGCATTTACCCCAAAGTGTGACAGTGCTGAATTGTACGACTCATGAGCTTTCATCAGCTACAAACGATGAGATGTTACACATGTCAAGTAGAAATGTACAGATTTTTCAGCAATTTGTAAAGAAATTCGAGAAAGAGGACTACTTTGAGGAACCCAATGACGGGAAATATTTAATGCAGACAAATTTGTTCATAAAAGTGGGATAATTATGTCGTTAACTTTAATTTCATTTTTCGAGCTTGGAGTCGGACCCTTTCCGTGTTATATTATATAGTGGGTGGTATATATGAACCAATGTGGGCGCCTGTGCTTCCTCCCACATGATAACAGCCTGAATACACCTACGTATATAGGTCAAAGACCTTCAGTATTACACTTTATACCATGCCACAACATGTCTTAACTAAATGGTCAGTTTATAACCTTTTTTCTCCTGCTGAAATCAATTCACTCGAAAGGAAACTTTTCATGGAATGTAACTTTTCTTCATGAAATCTGAGCTTTTAAGGCATGAAATCTTTAGGTGCTACATGCCAAAGCGCAACTTAAATCTCAGGAATGTGTCATGTCCCATCTTAAGAAGAGATTAAACCAAACATTTCGACCAAACATCCTTTGCAGTGCCGGTATCACTCACAAAATTGACATATTTATACCCAAAATGGTTAAAATAGATTCCGCACAGTGACACCCCAAATGGGTGTTCATACGCCAGTAAATATGGTTAATGTAACACAAATGTGTGAACATTTACACAAGTATCACACACATGGGCGTCCGCAGAAAAAAGTCAGGGGGGGGGCAAAATTTCTAGGGAGGGGCAAAACCTCCAAGTCACCATGAATTGACACAAAGCATGTGAATATTTCAGCCCAAAATGCCTCCCCGATCGCCGGAAATGGCATTTCTAAAGCCTATTTTTTGCATAGAAACTTGGAAAATGCGTTTTGTTCGGGTTTTTGCTTTGATTTTTATACGTTTTTTCAAATTTTTGATTTTCCGGGGGGGGGGGGCAAGTGCCCCATCCCCCCCTTGCCCATACCTGCGGACGCCCATGATCACACATTTGTGACACTGGGTAAATGTGCGCCACATATGGATAATATTACTCATGTTTGTGATACTTTGTGAAAAGGTACACTTGGCGTGGGTTAAATTGACCATTTTTGCTGAAGTATAAATACCCACTTGGGGTGTCGCCGTGCAGGATTTACATTCGTCATTTTGAGGGTAGATAAACCCTTATTAGAGTATGAGTTACGGCTGCACTCCAACTATATGTGGCTCCTCTCACCTTTAACCCCTACCCCAATATACTAATATATAAGAAAGTACTCTTGCGTGGGTGAAAGCCAGAAGGAATGGTCCACGGAGAGTGTCAGTTATCTATGGTAAAGCCATAGGCTCTCCGTTTAAAGGGAGGACTGCCCCTCAGGATTTCGCCTAGACAAAGTTCTTGATCCCTTGGTGTATTCAAAGGTTATTTTTGTCGTTTCCTCATTCTCAAAATTCGAATTTTCAAGCCGGTTTCTTATTTCACTGTTCCCAACCACAAAAGTTTACTCTGAACCACCCCCTGTTCGAAACGTTCGGCATGATTGTGAGTTGTGGGTGTAATTATCTAAAATCATTTTTCTTGCTACGTGCCCCTCTGATTTACAAAAGTGAATAATAAATGTCATAACCGCTATTTAGTAAGAATAAGCTAAGTTACCTCCGTAACACTTCTCACTTCAACTAAGCCGTTGTCTGTGACAAAAGTGGGAACAATGTGTGTGACTACAGTCGTGTCCTGTCAAATTGTGACAAAAGTCGTGACCTCCGTTGTGACAAAAGTGGGCGATGATTGTGTCAAAAGTGGGCAAAAATTTTGACAAAAGTGGTTGGTGAAACAAAAGTGGTATTTGTGACAAAACTAGTTGCTACAGCGACACTACCCCTTGTACTTAACGCTGGTGCAAAATTGCAGCTTTTTGAAGTGCGTATGTCAGTACGATGGCATAATCGATGGGTCTTGAATACACTTTAAACCTTGTTATAAATTGTTCTTTAGTTTGTCGTGGGTAACACTTTATTTTATGACTGTAATAAGTACGCCCTCATTTTGTTCAATGATTTCTGGAGGAATATCCTGGTAAGGGTAATAAATCTGTTCCGACGTTTTCCTCGTTCTGTGATGTCAATGCAAAGGAATGGTTTCATTCAAAATGGCAGCAACAAATTACCGTATGATTAATGCAACAAAAGTATAAGATAATTTTGACTTCATGTACCAGTGGCCTCTTCGTCTTGTCGACAAGAACAAGATTTTTATTTCATTCAGAGCTAGCCTTTGGTTTGTTGGAGTTAAATCAGAACTAGACGACTAAACATCACCATTATGAAGTTTTCACTTGTGTTAATTTTTCTGACTGGATTTTTCTTGTCAAATATGTTAGCGTCATCGGTAAGTGCAAAATTCGTAACTTCAACGCGTTTAAATTTTTCAAAGCTGTAAAGAGTAATTTTTATCCGCTGCGAATTCTGTCTTAGTTCTTTTCCCATTTTCTAGGCATATTTCTCGAACAAATAAGACAACTTTCCAAAATGTGGTTCTTTCAATAGGCACTCATTCTGATGACATGCACATTTTAAAAAGGTCTGTTAATGCGATTGAACTTGAAGAAATTCTTAAGGAAAACTCTTTCGAAAATGCATCAGAATTTTATCAGGAGAATTAAGTGTTATCCATTATTATTACTAATTCGTTTCATTCTTTCTATAAAAGAATGCTTTAAAAGATTCAATATTTCCTATTGTCTCATGCAAATGATACCTAACAAGACGTAATTTTTCGATTTTGTTCTCTCTAAAATCATTGAAAAGTCACTCTTTTGGAGTTAATTAGTGACCAATATAAGTTTGGAGTGAAACTCTATATCAGAAAAGAGCCATTCTCATTCCTTTAGGATGGATGTTGAGAATGACACATGGAACTGTTTTGCCCTAAATTGATTTTGCCACATTTCTATTTCTAACTCAATAAAAAAAAAAAGATTTACCGGATTGCCATTATATTTCAAACTTCATACAGTCTTAGAGAGTTATCCAAATTATTTTTAACATTTGGGTCTGCCCTGTTTGTAAATCGAAATAGCTCATAAACTTGGCATGCTCAAATTTGGTCCTGGTCAAAATACGTAAAATCATTACATATTTAACACTTCTGCAGTTGTTTTATTATTTGTCCTGGGAGGATCGGTGTGGCCGCTACCACTTGGTTTGCAAATAGCAGGGAGGTGCTGTTTATCAGCTTATAGTTAATAGGATACGCTTTCTGTTGCTCATGAAGAGTCATGTATCTTTCCCATGCAGGGCATCTTACTATTTCAGTCGCTCCCAGCTGAAACCTCCCTCTGAACCCGGCTGTATTTTGAAACTATACAAGTGAAGGTAGTAAAAGTAGGCCGGGGTCGGAGGGGGAAATTAGACGTATATAGACTAAAAAGCAACTCGAAGTCAAAATAGATTTCTACTTTACCAAATCCAACAGTTTGTTTTCAGTTGGCAGTGCAAATTTCACTCTTTTGTAGTGACTTTTAAAGTTTTACTCTAAGGTTTAGGAGAGTATAACTTTCCATTGCTTCCTCATATTAGCGACTTACCCCATTTGTTGATTTGGTTGAGAATTTTTAACAGAAGAGGAGGGAGGTATTGTTTGGGTTTGGACACTTTATGTATAATTTGACCTTGCATGACACCTATTCTGTCTCTTCCTCCGACTGTATGAAGGTTTTCAATGCCTCATATTCATTTCTGTGAGGCTTGATTTGTGATCACATCTAACCAACGTTACATATGGAACAGTAAAATTCTGCAAACTTTGAAACATGTTTTACAGAGCAATTTTTTTTTTATATCCATCTACTTTTGCTTTACATGTTTTTAAGTGTTACATAGTTTCAAAAATATGTTACTTTGTTATATTATTCCTCAACACTTTGAGCTCTTGTTTAGTAAAATTGCTAGGTTCATCATGTTTGAAAAAAGTAAAATTTGTTTATTTTTATGTCTACAAGAGCGTGGTAATTCAAATACGTCACAAAATTGTTAAAATGCCAAACGCCAGCTGGCTTCGATTGTACTTGAACGATGTCAATATTACTGCAACGACAAAGATTTTCAATACTACAGTGAGTTGTTTTGGACAGGGATTTGTGCCAAATCTTTGTGCCATATCGCTTAGGTTCTTGTTTTCATTGGGCATTACTAATTTCATTGAAATGCAGATTTCTTATGGTCAGATAAGAATATAAACCTGAAATTGTTTGCATAAAGGTTTGAAATATTTAAAAAAAAATCCTATAGTGTTTATTTGTCTACCTGTACTGAATTCTGTGCATGGATGCATTTTGTTGACAAAGACATTGAGTCTGGTGCGCACTGTTTGGCAAGGAATTTCTTGGTTGGCTGTTGTCATTCTATTGTACCCTGTCAATTAGTTAGGGATTAGGCTAGGGACTAGGCTAGAGATTGGCGCTGCCGTTAGCAAGTTACGAAATTCAAATTTCTTGTTGGCTACTGTGCATCGGCCCAAACATTGTCCGATTTGAGCTCGGAAACTCTTTCGCAAAGTCGTGCCTTGTTTGTAGCGCTTCATACGATTTGAGTTTCATAGGTCTATGAGAACAATTAGGTGTTTCTTTCAATATTTTTCAGGCTATAGGTATTTGGCACAAATTTAATCCAATGGTTAACGGTTTTCTTTAAAAAAAAAAAAAAAAAAAGCTCCATGGACAGCTTTGAAAGGGTATAACATTTACGTACTCGTAACTTAAAGATTTTAATTTTTAAACGTTTCTTGTTTTCCTTAAGTTTGTTTTTACCCTTATCACAAATGATATACAACATTTCCAAATATAGATAAATTCTCGACAAAAGTAAAATGTTTACTGAAGAGCGTTTGTGACAAAATGTTTAAGATGTAAAAATATAAATTTCTAAAATGTGATAGGTAGAGGAATCAGTTTGGGCAAGGTTTGATCCTTTTAAAAATCAAAACAAGAAACCAACAGTTGTTATTTATTATAGAAATAAATGGAACATGGCAAAAACAAAGAGTAGGTACTGAGATGAAATTAGTGGACACGAAGAGCACCAGTTTAGGAGTGGTTCGTACTGTTTAACAAGAAATTTCTTTACTGGCTATAGTAAAACTTGAAAACTGGCAATTGTAAGAAATGTCTTTATCGGCTCGACTTAAATCAATTAATTAGAAACTGGGACGTAAAACTCCCTCTGACTCGGGAGTTGCAACTACCTGATCTGGACTATATTATTAAAACACTAAAGAAAGTCTATAAGATCATATGAACGAAAATTTAATTCCTTCATATTTTTCAGACATTATTTCAAGACGAGGTCTCTTCCCGGAGTAAAAGAAGCACAGAAAGTAGGTTTATTTTTTTAACTTTACAATATTTGAGCAAAGCAATTTATCAAACTTTAAACATGTCAGGTTTTTACCTTCTGCATGGTCGTTCAGATTTAACAATACTTGTGAATCAGGCAATCTGAGAATGCGAGGTATTAAGTAAAATTGAATCATTTACTTGCTTTGGGGATATCTGCAAAACAAGGTGAAATGTGCTCAGGTGTAAGCCTTACATATGAAAACCGTTTTTGACCTCTTACACGTTATACGTATACAGTCTGAAATAAAATCATAATTGCATAGCATATAGCCCATGCAAGGCGATCTTGAGGATCCTGGGGCAGGGGTACATGTTTTCCCACGTTTTGATCGGCAAGACATAACACCCCACCCTCCTACTTTTTGCAAAAACGAAAAAACATAATAGAACCATTCGCATTCAATTCCCTGGGAACAATAAAAAATCAAATGGGATCCCTCTCACACATACTAACAATGGTAATGCCCCCATTTTGTTTGGTAATTTTCTGATTATTTTGCAGGTTGCCCATTATTGATAAAGCTCATATTTTAGTTCAACCGAAAGCTCATATTACTGAGAGCATAGTTTTTGCTACCGTAGCAGGTAGAATGTCCTTCGCTCGCGCCGGTTTATCTGAGTGGTATCGGTAATTTCAAATTTTAACAAGGTCTGTACACTCATCGCCAACTAATGGTAGCGTTCCGCTTCGATGCGGTTTCTCAAGAAGGAAAACATATATCCCGTGGGCGTATGGTTTGTCCGACCTCACTACTGAAACTCAGTCTGCGCTCTGACATTTTCCAGAGAAAAGGCAACATCTAGCTGCTTAATTATGAGTTCCTAATATATGAATACTCTCTACTTAAGGTGCAACTAAGTTTAGAATTTTAAGCATAAACTTTAGAGACTGCGAAATGAATCTTCTTCATTCAACTCCGTCAAAGCTTGCTCCATTTCTGAGAAATTAAATTATGACATTAATTCTCTTAAATCAAATCATTCCCTTGTGCAATAATTTGTGGGTATCTTTGCCCAATTTTCATCACCTTTTTCAGAGTTGCTGCTTTTTTATTTTACTTTTTAAATCATTATTGCAATCACTGATTTATATCGAATAATCTTCTTCAAATAAATCGCTGTTAACCGATTTTTTAATTTATCAAGATTTTAATCGTGATTTTAATCAACGTAATTCAAATCAAAGAACCCTGCCTTTACCCTTTGAAATTAAAAACGTTTATATGACTTTTAAAGCTTTCTGTTTTCTTGCATAAAATTTTATACAGAAAGGGCGTATCAGAGCAAGTCACCCCATTACTGTAAGATTGTTATCACATTTTGGTACCATTTGCAGTACTGTACCTTCCCGAACATTAAAGGCATACAATGACTCAAGTGATACAACAACTATATCACAAATTATTGCTCAAATTACTACTTAAAATTGAGCGAATAAACTTAAGCATTTTATATCTCAGCTCAATAATTTCCTTCAAATGTGGAAGTTGGACTGTTTGAAATCATTTGTCATGTTCATAACCTTTAGACTTCATTGCCCTTCAAATGATTTTTCTTATTTTAATTCAAACTTATGAAGCATGGAACAAACCAAACTTTCAATTGTTGGTTTCTTTCACTGAAGGTTCATCTTACTTCTTCTACCAACAACCTGAATATCCCAGGGATTGTAAAGAAGTCTACGAGCAATGTGACGACCAATCTGCTGATGGCGTTTATCTTATTAAACCGCAAGGTGCCAATTAAGGAACCGTTTGAAGTTTACTGCAACAACACTATAGACGGTGGTGGTTGGACGGTATGTATCACGTTTTTATAGACCTGATCCTCTCACACCAAACAGTAAGTTCCAAATCTCCCAGCCTACTAACTAAGGTCTCTCCCACAACTGTCTAAAGCTCTTTCTTATCCTGACACAATCTCAGTTTATTGCTTGAGGATGAGTATACAAGTCACCAATGTGTAATCACAACCCTTTTAGTACAGTATACATGTTGAGTAATATGAGCTTTGGTGCTCTGCATTTTAACTTCCTTTTTTTGTGGACTGTATACTACAAAAATTGTAGCCTCTTCTTCAAGTCGATCATAGTAAACCCACACCCCATTCGCCCTTGATTGAGGACTCTTAAATCTTGCAAGAGGTATTGTCCCTGTTTTACCGTTTTTGCCGATTGTTTAGACAAAGCAATTATTTATTCACCCCGTCTTTACAAGACAGCAGTTAGATTTTCTGACTAATTTTTGCTATATCTATGTACTAATCGTTTTTGAGACCTATTGAATAGGAAATTTTGCCAAGTAAGCGCAAAGTTCTTTGACTAGTAGAGTCCGGCAGAAAATATTAACTACAAGACAATTCCCAGAGCATATTCATTTTTATGAAGGCCCACGAGGTCATTTAATCTGTCTTGGAACAGAAGAGAAGTAACTTTCAACCAAGTTTTATCGATTTTTATCTGGACATAATCAATGAATACGCATGATTAATTTGATACGTACCATGAAAGTTAAGTAAAACAAAAATTAAATTTTTTAAACTTGTTTTTCAGACGAAAACAGAAGAAATATATTTTTACTTTCAAATAGGCATTTTCCAATAAAAACTTATTTTAGCTGAAAGTAGTAGCCTAATACTGTTTGCGTAGAATTGCTGAAAACCTGTTTTACATAAAATATGTAATAATAATATATAAAATATGTAATAATAATAATAATATATGTTAATTTACGTTTTAAACCTTCTCTTAATTTCTAATATAAATAAATTTGTCAATTGATAATTCTGTTGAAATTAAATGAAACAAGAAAACACTTTCCAATGCAACTTACAAGACGTGGAAAGTACCACTTAGGGCAATTTCTGGCAAATTATTTTACCTTAAGAACTGGGTGCGCACACTTTAAACAGTGTCAGACATCCTAAAAATAATGAATGTTAAGGACCACAGACTCCGTAAGAACGTATTCCTGTCTCTGCATGTCCAAGCTCTTTTATCAGATCAAAAATTGTACACCGATGCCGTTAAGACATTTGCACATGAGATGCTTTCAGGAGGAAGTCTCGCCTATCTTTTCCACTGGCCAACGAAAATATTCCTGACAAAAAAGTGTCCACCGTTATGTATTGAAAAGACCCTCCTTAGCATTCGACTAATGCAGTACATCTCATTGGCCTATTGATAACTTTAGATTTCACTAACCAGAGTATTTATTTATAGTAATTTCCCATACAAGATGCACACATAGAATATTGCTTAGGCCATCGATAAGTTACACAGTAAATTGAATGAAGTACGGAAGTATACTTTTTCCAGAGGAAATAGCGAAGAAGCATTCAGTCATAGCGTTCTAGGTCAAAAATACTCCTAGAGGCAAAAGTGCCCGGTCAACGTGCAAAATAAATTAAAAACTAAATGGGGTTATCTCCGTTTGAACTTTAGTGACGGCAAGTTCTGCTTTCTGTATGAAGTTTTGTTTTTTGAGCATAAGAATTAAGGTACTGAGGATTTTTGGAACGACTGTAGATGTTCAATGTTCACCGAAGTAAACACAAAGTGTTTCGAGTGGTGATGATAGAGAAACAAAGAACAGGCACAGACTGATATACCAATTAGAAACAATTAAAGATATATTACTCATTAAAAGACACCAAATAGGAACAATTATGTGCTACCCAGCAACAGACTTGCTAATGAAAAATTAAATACTTTTGAAAGCCAAACGAATGTAATGAAAATGTGAACTCATAACGAAAGGCGTTTTGTACATTCTCATCAACGCAATTGCTTTTACTCAGAAACATTCGATAGAAATTACAGCTTAATTCTGGGGCGAAGAAATTTCCTAACTGGCTAACGATAGCCCAGTCCCTAACCCAATCCCTAACCCTAACAAAAAACACAATCGACACAATACAATGACAACAGCCAATAAAGAAACACTTTGTCAAACACCTTGTTAATTCACATTTTGTAGTGTTTTGGATGCATTAGAAAAAGCATTCATTTATCAGGCCCCGAGTTAATTAACTTTGTAAGTTGTCCAGTGTGCTTAACTATATTCAATCTTTCAATGATTTCTTTCTTTTAATCTCTCACGCAGATAATGACTCCATGAATTATCATCGAAACCAGTTCTTCACTACGTATGACCGAGACAATGATCCCCATGGCAGCCTTAACTGTGCTGCCTATTATCATGGTGCCTGGTGGTTCAATAATTGTGCTCATTCTCACCTGAACGGTCTCTACACCGCCGGGTCAACTGGTTACAAGAGTATTTATTGGTATAATCTTCCTGGGGGAAATTATCACCTCAAGTACAGTGAAATGAAAATACGCCCTCTATCAGATTCATAGAAAAAACCTATCCTGCCAAAGTAATAAATATCGCATTTCAGCATTACGTGAACTCCATACTTGTTTGCCAAAATATCAACTGTCCCTGGAATAAATGTTGCTGCACAGGCTATCAAATTGCCTTTTGTATAGTAGATTAAATCTGCACGGTATTTAACGAACGGGTGTAATGGGGGGACAAGCAAACTGTTGTGTGCAAAATACACAGTTATTGCTTGTCAGGTTAGTTTGGGACTAACTCTAATGGTAAAAGAGTCTGCTACTGATAGCTACTGATAGGATCATGCACCCAGTTGCTTTGTACATCATGTTGCGATGTGTGCATGTAGCTTGGTTCTTGAGGACAAGATAACTGAACTAACTGAGATCCTAATTTTGACTTGAGAAATTTCTTCGCCCTTAAAAAAGACCAGGACAAGTGGTAATCAGTTTAGACAAAAAAAAAGTAATTGCCAGCTACGTCCACTAAGAAACTACGGTTGGGGCGAGATTTTGTTAGTGTCAATTGGTCATTGAGGTGTAGGACTCAAGCAGGCTATCAAATGTTTCGTTAACAATTAATGTCTCTGGAAGACTTTGGTTTTGTATCAATTACATAAATGCACAATGAGCGAAGGTTGAAATAAATTATGGATTGAAAAAACAATTAATGTCTCTAGCCTTTTATAACGTTAGACCATTCACTAAAGTCTTAGAAAAAGTTTTGAAAATCTTTGGACTTTATATTCTATTTTGATGCAGTATTAATCATTGGACTGTTTAATACACCATGCTGTTGGCTCAGTGTCACGTTTGCTTTTGGTGTCAACGTTTACTCTGAAATCCAAATCTATAACATCATTTTACACGATTGACAACTCAAAACAAAACGTAAGATCCCTCTCCATATTGAGGATGGATTAAAAGAAGAACGATTCAATAAACCTGTTTTTCAAGTAAACTCAAACCTTTGAAGGTGTGTTGTTCACGATACGGGAACGCTTTGTCTACCCCAACGATTTGGAAGATTTTCGTATGTGCCCATCCTTCCGTTTGAATGATCGAACTCGCTCAGAAAGTTGGCGCTATAAATTGCAATGATAGCACGCACCGTTTCCTTCAACAAACGGTCATCAAAAGCACCTAAATAAATAGTATTAAACTCTCATCGAATAGAATGATGGGATCCTTGTTGTTTTATGACACATAATTCATCTATATTAGAAACTTCCAAATTTCTAGAAATGTATGATAGAAACCTCTAAATAACAAAAGAGGAAATTTCTCTGATTTCTGTGAAAAAATCTGTACAACTGTCCAATAAGTAGCATTTCAAGCTTTAAAGTGGTATTTCATGCCTTAAATGGTTTTCAGGCCTTAAAACGTTACAAAAAATTTGTGAATTATTCCACCATCTCGTATCATCATAGCCCACAAAAGTGGTAGCATACATCCCCTCCCTATTACTCCCCATGACATAGCTGAAACGTCACCCAGTTCAAAGATTTCTGAATCCGTTGCTGGTGACAATAAGTGGCGTAGCTACGGGGGAGCTTGGGGGCTGAAGCCCCCTGAATCGCCCAGCCCCCCCCCCACCCAGCAGCCCCCTCCCACTGGCGACCAGGGCAAAAAATTGTATTCATGCTGGCCGATGATAATAATCAATCCGAACTACCCGGCTACTTTGACATAGATACACTTGCGATAGATCCACGCAATTGCAGGGTATTCTGCAATTGTGTCCCACTCTGAATTTCGGAATAAATTCAGGTAGACTGTGACAAGCTTCATATCTTCGGAATCTTTTGACTTTTCACTGCACTCGTCTGGTTTCTCGATGGATAACTTTCTAGCAGATTTGGAGTGGCTAAAATTGGCTACCTTGGTGTGGATTAAAGTGTGCTCCTAGCACCTGGCCTGTTTCTATCTCCTTCTATTCCTGGGGATGCACAAATTTGTTCCAAAATCATACTTGGTGTGGTGTGTAGAATATTTGAGTCAATTTTGTTGGATGGAATTTGCACTTTGCACGTCTATTGCTGTCAGTCATTGGCCAGCGCAACAACCAAACCCATGTTGGGTCAATGCAGTCTCAAGGGTCGCAACCTTACCACTATTATCTCACAGGACCTCACTTACCACTTGGGAGTAGTGGACTTACCCAGTAGCGTACGATTTCCGCAAAATCTAAAATCGGGCAGGAATTTGGAAAAAATTCGGACAGGCCTTAAATTTTGGAAAAATGGGATGGTTCTTAGAAAATTTCAAAGTGTTGCCGAAATTTTAAAAAGAAATGCCCGAAAAAAGGAAAGAACCGTTATAAAGTCGAATAAAATTTTCATGAAATACCAAGTCAAGATTTTAAAAATCGCGACCCCTTCGGGAAGCGCAAAAAAACTATTATTTGTAATCGTACATCGTAAGGGTAACATAGTTACTAAAAATCAAACAGATAAAAAATCGCGACACATTTGGGAAGCCTGTGGCTTAAATAACTATCCATTCTTAAGCCTGTTTTTAAATCTTGTGTAACACAATACCCGAAATGGCCGATTATTTAAAAGCTTCAAATCTTTGCCGAAAAACAGAAAACGCTATATTTAACAGTTGAAAGTAAAATTTTGTTGGAAAATAACAAAGATCTGCGACACATTTGGGTAGAATGTAAAAAAAGGGTTTTCATCATTCCATCTTCATATTGTAGTGTTGCAAAAGTTGCCCGAAATGGTCAAATATTTGGGCAGGGTTAAAACAATGCTGGGACGTTTTCAATTGCCAAATTAATTCAACAGACAGACAGGAGGTGTTCAGGTGCCCAAAAGTTTGCCTTCTATCCTGTTCTAGAGCCAAATACGGGCAATGGTTATAAAATCGGGTACTTTGCTTTTCGATACTTTAATGATGCAATGTGAGAATGTCTTCCCATAACTCTGCTTGAAAATTCGTCTAAACACACCTTGTAATGTTACATTTTTCAAAAGTAAAATCATATATATTGGGAAGTTGGGGCAGTCACACAATTTTCAATATAAATTGAATCCAGCCAAGAGTCGCAATAGAGTGAAATTCATTCGCATGTTTTCAATTGTAGTTTCCCCCCGCAAATATGCGGCATCATTTTATCGATCATTTTATCTGGGAATTTTCTAATCAAATACCTACTGCTTAGATCCCCCTATAAACCTGGGAAATGTCATTTTCGACAGTATCAGGGGTCCGATTTTTCAAAATTTTCTGTTCGCTCCGCGCCAACCAAGGGTGGCGCTCCGCTTTATCTTCTGTCCCCAAACTGAAATGCTCGCCTACGCCTATGGAAATACCTTACTCAGGCGTGCAATGGAACAGCTGCTTGCAACATTCAGCAGGATTTCGGATTTGCAATTCTAGGAAACATAGTCCAGTGGAGTAATAAACTGAGGTAATCAGTAGCTCAAAAGCAGTGTGTTTGAATCTGAGAAAAATTACTAATTTTTCTCACCAGAATTAAACACAATTAAACCTGGCAAATGCCATTTCCACCCATCTGGGAGGTGTAAAAATCCAAAATTTTCTTTGGACGCCCCGCGCCAACTGATGGTGGCGCTACGCTTACATAGTAGGTTAGTAAGTACCCAGCTCCCCTATAGCCCCCCCCCCCACGAAAAAAAAAAAAAAAATAGCTACGCCACTGGTGACTATTCCCTATCGATTACATAGGCTGTACTTCCATACCTGATTACCCAATTTGCCCCCGCTACTGGTTACATGAATTCATACTGTTTAAGTTATTTTTATCCTGTAAATTTACTTGAATTTGAATACCTTCAACTTAAAGCACCATGGGCCAATGGTGGGAGACTTTTTTGAAAACGTGTTTAAAACGTGTTTAAATGAACATGAACACTTCCTGTTCTCTTATGAAGCAAGTCGTAGAGAGAAGGACTGTTAAGTCAAGTCACTCCATCATACAAATAAGCCTATTTGGGATAACAGAAAGCCTATTGGGATCACAGTAAGCCTATTGGGATCACAGTAAGCCTATTGGGATCACAGTAAGCCTATTGCCAAAGTGTGATCCCAAAAGGCGTACTGTGGTAAGCCTATTGGGATCACACTTTGGCACAAGCTGCAGTAGCTTTCCTAAAAAAAAAAATAGAAAGACTGTTATTTGAGCGTACAAGAACACATAACAAATTATTGCATAATCTACCATTTTATTTGCAGTGAATAAACTTCGAATTTTTATATCACATCCCATGCCAATTAATTCAAGTGTCATAAAATGCTATCAAATTACACCAGTTGCATATCCCGTTGACCAAGTAAGGTAGTTAACAAATAGTAAAGACCCCAATCGATTCTTATATATCATTACCTCATGCATTTCCATCATATACTTACGACAAGTGCACAAAACGACAATCTATGCGACCAAAACCCGCAAAAGCTGAACAGTTAATGATGACATTCATTTCCTACATCAGAAATCGTAACAGTATTTATATCCGTTGCGGATAGGCTGTCCTAATATTGCATCATGCAGCTATACTTCAAACCCGCCGTCGTCCCTAGGCTTTTCAGGCGCGGCAAAACGGAAGCAATATTGTGGGGCCGCGTGTCCAAACGGATAGTCATCATCTGTTGAAGTACACCTTACAAGAAGATTTTGGGTTCGACATTTCTAACGTGCACTTGCACTGTGCTAAATAGACTGCAATCTGTGTGCCTTTATCGTTTCATTCCGTGACCCAGTAACGAGGGTGGGGATGAAAAGAGTCTCAAAATTTTCACAAAAAATTAAAAAAATTTTGGTATCTTTTCACAAGATTAACTCTTGCACATTTGATTGTAAGCTAATTATGAAAATATCATCGATGGCTGAATAGTTAACCTCGTCCATTCTATTGGCAGGGCAGTTCACGTTTTCCACTCTCAAGCAATATTGAAAATTCTTTTCGGTGGAAGAAATGTGACAAACCCTTTTAAAGATAATTTATCTGTTTTAATGCAATATTAGTCTAAAATTGTGCCTATGTTTTACTTTAGGAGGCATTCAAAGAATAATTAGGTCATTTAAAAAAAATTTGAAGTTTATTCGAAGACCCACTATTTTTATACGTGGAAACGTAGACCATTTCGGAGAACACTTCTACTTTCAAAATGGCCGCCTCCACAACAGATGAAAATACCGACGAACAAATCAGACCTCCGATGTTTTATTGTGTTTCCCCTAAAGTAAATGCAGTGAAACTATTTTCAGAGACAACGCGGTCGACGTTCTTTGAATGTGTGGAAAAATGGAAAGATTTAGAGGGTGAACATGCTGTAATAGAAAGAAAATTCCCCGGTCAACAACAGGATTGCGCTAACGTTAAATAACGTTAGGCTAGTAAACGCTAACGTTACACCCATTAATTGTGGATTCTACAGGGACCCGCTACTCAAGGTTTACTGACAACATCCTGAAAAATAGGGAAGTTGTTGGACAGCACAGAGACTGACGTTGGTGATCAGGGATGTAGGTAGAAAGATGTGAGTGTGGGGCATAAATCTTGAAAATACCTAGGCCCAGACCTAGCTTAGACCCCCAGGCTTACATCTAGTCTCTAGGCCTAGGCCTAAGTATAGTTGGGCCTAGTCAGCTCTGCTGGCTTGAGGCATATACAACAATTTGGCAAAAACATACTTCTCAGATAGCAGAAATGGCCCTTTCAGTGTTTTTTCTCTGTTTAACATCCTATATCTAATGTCATTCTGATTTAGGTCTAACTTTAGATAAGAGTAGTGACTGAGAAATGGGAAGACCAAACAACTGTATGGCCTAGTCATAAGAACATGTGATCATGACTTGCAACCGGAAGCTCTGGGGTTAGAATCCTGACTTGGTTATATCGAAGACGACTTTAAAAATGGAACCTACTGCCATTATGCTTGGTGCTCAGCATAAGTAATGGAGTAGGAAAAACAAACCAGTGAGCCACAGAACAACTTTGTGTGCTGCTGCAGAATGGTTTTTGCTATTGTGCCAATGTGTGGTGTGTATGAAGTAACCATACAGCTTTGGTTGATGTCACAATTGAACAACAATGTGTGTTTTTTTAGCATACATCAGTGTGAAAATCTTAATAACAAGATTAAGGCAGTTTGAAAAATCATCTAAAAAACAAAAAACAAAAATAGCTTAGCTTGTGCAAATAAAAAATTATGAACACTATAAGTACACATTCCTAGCGATATGTTATTAATCTGTGCATATTAGTTGCGTATCTAGAATAAAATACACATTAGCATGAATCAGACCAGTCAAAATTTATGAGGTGCATAACCTAATTTTGTAATTTTAAGCCCATAGCAATATTGCTGAGGTATACTGTATGTACGTAGTATCTTTCCATGATGCTCAGCCAGCAGACGGTGGACTGATGTGCCTCCAGCCCCACAGACGATTTGTGACTGCAAGTGCAACATTACATTTATCTGTCACCAATTGAGGTAGAAATTTAGAAATTTCAAACATACTGTTGGCTAGGCTACAATAAATCCAAACGAGTTCAAAATATGAACAAATAGGCTGAGTCATATTCAGAAAAAAACTGAAATGTATAACTCTACATGGTGAATACCTTGCAGTAATGATTTTGATGTTGCAAATAGTAGGCTTGTATAGGAATTTTCTGAAAATAAGTTGAAAGATTTTATTATCAAAATCTGATTTGAATTATGTGAAGAAAGAAGTATTTTTTCAACTCAGTACCAGATTTGCTATTCCTTTTACATAACTTTTGACAAATTTTGTGACCAGTGATTTCCACCATTAACTTAAACTGTGGCAATACCTGAGATGTCTTTGAGAAAATTCATAATGGCATCAGACTTGTGTCTCAATTACTGCATGGAAAAGTGATTTAAAAAGTGTTTCTGTGGTGTTTAATTTAAAAATAAACCTATCTGTAGGCTAGTGTAGAATAGGTATGGCATGTTGAAAGAACTATAATTCATCCCATTTTCTCTCTGAGTGATTAAGTGACAAGAACTTCAGTGGCACAAGTGGCAATTAGTTGTTTTTATAATCTCTTAGTTTTAGAACCAGTGATTGTTGTCTGCGTTCAAGCCACCACTTTCCCCAACAATGATTTCAGCATCTTCAGTATAACTGGAGATGCCTGAATACCATAAACTTAATTGGCAGCTCTCCTTTTTAACATTTCCTGTGGAGTTGCTATTTCAAAAATCAACTCATGTACAGCAGACACAGTTATTGCAGAGACACCGTAGACTAGCACTCAAAAAACACTGGTCATTGGGTGATTCACCGTACAAACTAACAAAATCAACCCTTGAAAAAATTCCAGAGGGCAAAAAAACATGTTACCAAAATTGTCCCTAGGATCTTTCAGAATCTGCTGTTGCTCTCTTTTAGTAAATTATCTCCATTGAAAGTCTCACATTCAAAAATAAATATTTAAGACCCATGAAAAATGAATTCTAACTTTCCAACTTCCATCTTCATAGAACATTCCTGAACTGAGATATAAAATATTGAAGTTTATTCACTCAATTTAAAATGGTACATTGCTCAACAATTTGTGATGTCATTGTTCTACTACTCAAATTACAGTCTTTGTATTTCTTTGTTTTTTTCTAGAACTTACTGCACCTTGTACCAAGGTGTCATAGAACTGTTACTCTTATGAGGTGATGTAATAAATTAAGCCCTCTCCTTGCAAGATGTTATGTAAGAAAACAGGCAGTGTTCAAGATTTTTAAAACATTGTTAATTTTAAAGGGAAACAAAGCAGGTAATGAGTTGTACAACAGAGTAAGTCACAAATTATTGTGCAATGAACCGATTTGTTTTAAGTGGATATATGTCAACATTTTATATCCTAGCACAGGAATGTTCTATGAAGATGGGAGTTGGACAGTTAGAATTCATTTTCCATGCCCTTTACTAATATATTTTTTATTTTTTTGACTTGAGGTACACTTTAAAACTTTTGTACCGAGTTAACAAAATAAGTACAGTACTGCAGGACTGTGTGGGAAATTCTTTTCTTGGACAAATAGGACTACGTATACATTTTCAGTAATTTCTGTTGAAATCTTAAACTTAGTGAAAAGAGATGCTCAGTTCAGGATTGAGGTTAAGTTTAAGGAAATGATATTGCTCCATTCACTCTAGGAAACATGCAAGGGTAGTATAGAGCTTGAGGACCACAAACGCAGGAGGCATTGTGCTTCCACGTTGACAGATTAGCCAAAGTTTGAAATATGCAGAGACTTTTGAAATATGCACACTAACTTCTCTGCGGCAGCTGCTCTCGCTGTTCATAGGTCCATAGCCATATTTCAGTAAATATGCCTTACGGACGTTACAATACTTGTTACTTGTAGCTGGTTGGTAAATTTGCGTGAACAACCTGTTGTAGTTCACACGACATAACACGTGTGTAGAATAGTTTGTGCAGGGGCTGAGATGGGTACCCGGCAGATTAATAAAAATTTGTTTATCGTGTAAATTGTGTTCATATTCAGTTAACCATATAAATGTGCTTGTTGGCTGTGAAAGCTACAAACTTCAGAGGTTAAAGAGCAGCTCCCCGAAACATAATTTGAAACAACACCTAAACATGACAGTTTCCTTCTAATCTCTCTTAGAAGTATCTTTCATCATATTTTCAGACTTCAGTATTGTATATTCAGGGTAAATCAAGCAGTAAATCACACATTGAAGGAAAATAATGTTGTCACATGACTCCAATTGTAAAACAGCACAGTCTACTACATTACTTCAAGTTGAGGTGACTGCTTTTGCCCTTTAATTCTTAAAAGAAGATCACATCAAGTTTTGAAAGGTTAATTTAATACTTATTTTCAACATTACAGTGAAATTTGCTTTGAAAAACAAAGAGGAAGAAATCATTCCTGAGTGAGGACGTGATAAAACCTCTTCTGCCCTGAAGCCTACTTTGGAACACAAATCTAGCGACTTCTTTTACCGATATTTCAAGGAATACATGTCTGAACTTTGAATAGAAATTGCATCATATTGTGCAGATTTGGTTCTCCTTTCACTTATGTAAATTAAATTTCTGCTTAAACTTCCCCTTTATGAGTCTAGTACCTGCTACCTAATCGGGTAATGAAAACGGGTACTGGGTTCCGATTTTTTGATACCCGATTCAGCCCTGGAGCGTACCTGTTCAGGCCAGTAGCCCACAATGTAGACGGGACAATGCCCATTGAAAAAGGTCAAACAAGTTTCTATTGTCTATTTCCAATTATTTTATTTGAAATGGAAAGAAACCACTGGGTTCAAGGTCGACCTGAACCAATGTTGTCAGAAGCAGGAGAGCAGTAAAAGCTAAAAAAGAGAAGTTTTCCAACTGTTAAGGTGTTACAACTTAGATACACTCCTGTTTTAGTGGGTCGAAAAAAAAATCTTTATCTTCTCTTAAATAGTCCTCATAACAAAAATGGCGGGGAGGTGCGGACTGTTCAACAAGAAATTTCCTAACGGGCTAATGATAGCTCTAATGCCTGACCTGATCCCTAACCCTTATAAAGAACACAATTGATACAATACAATGGCAACATCCAATCAAGAAACCAGGGCAATTTCTAAAAAGAGCAAGCATGTTACACAAATAGTTAGTAAGATGAGATTTAACGACACACCAACACAAATGTGTCACATAGTGTCAGTCAACTCAATGAACAGTTCAAAGTTTAAGTTTATTTTCATGTATGGTTAAAGCCAAATTTGGTGTCCCTTTAGTCGCCTCTTATGACAGGCGGGAAATACCATGGGTATATTCAACAACCCCCAGCCCATAGGGAGATAGGAAGATGTATTGGATAGAGGGCACTCTTCAAACTGAACTTTGTTGTTTGCTCCCTGGGAAATTTACTTTTGACTGTACTTATGTATAATATTTTGAGCCCTGTAAGTCCTTTGAAACACAATTTGTTAACCCACAAAATTAACCAACAAATACATTCAAGAGCTTATATTCCCAAACACATGAATGAACATTTTAATAGGGGCGCTGTTTAGCAGTCTACGTTTTTTATTTGAGCGTATAGCTATGAACATTCTGAACAATCCTGCCAAAATTCATGTCAATCGGAGTAATACAATTGGAGTTATTACGAGTTAATTAAATTAGAGGGCGCCCTTCACGTGCTTCTAACTTTAATGCCCCATTTCTCGGTAATGTGCAACATTTGTGACTGTGAACAAATATATGTCATTTGTAACATCATTTGACATGAGAATTCACCCTTTTCATGCCCACCCTCTGAGGTGGGTCACGGAACCCAATTTAGAAGCATATATTTGACCTATGGCCCACTGTCTAAAACAAGAACATGTTCAAATTAAGCAAGGAAGAATACGGAAAACAAGCCAGCGAGGCTCAGAGGAGCCACAACTGGAAAAAAGGGCCTTCATAAATTGGTTAATCAGCACCGTGTGCATGATAGCTAGTTTAACGTTGCAATGATACCAAACACCACATCGGTAGTACGACCGTGACGTCGCAGGTTTTCTATCAAGGAGGCCACGTAGTATGTTGAATGATCGCCGGTATGCGGAAGGGGTCTAATGGGAGGGACCATTTGAATATTTTTCATTGACATGAATAGTCTTGAAATTTGAATTGTGTTGGTTATTGCAGGTAATACTAAATTTAAGGAAAATGGTTCTTTACAATCTGGTGTCACTGCTGCCCTTTGAAGTAAAATTTAAATTTGCATATTTTCAGCAATCGAAACGAAGGGTCATCAGTGATCGCAAGCCTGGGTTTGGAGTACAAGGGGACAGGTCCCTAATTTGAAAATTTTGAAAAAATTGGCGTCCTTACATACAAATTGGCACCATATGAGATACTTTTTGAAATAAAATTTGGAGTATTATACAAAAATGCCATGGTCCAATGGTTCCCTGAGTACACCACCGAGAAGAGTAATAACACGACAAATTTTTCGGCAAAACGTTACGGCCCGTCCAAATCAAGTTGGACTCCTACGCCCATAGTCCTCACATATAGACAAATCCGAGCAGCTAGTGAAAGCGGTCGTTCAGAATGGGATCCTTCAACTTTTAATCATCTTAATTCTGTGGCCTATATACAGTACGATTACAAACCCCCATGTGTACTGAACCTGAGAAAATTAAGAAGTACTTTGCTGAGCAACCGTCGATAATACAGTAAGCAAAGAATTTGAAAAATTAAAGCTGATGAATCGCAGTTATGCCAGACAAAAGCAGACTATCACTTGACTATTCGGTTAAGTTTTAAGTAACCATGAATTCAACATGCCCAATACCCATGTATAACATGGTAGTGACAGTTATATCCTGTGGTCGCTCCAGAATGTCGAAAACTAGGGGCATAGGATGTATTTTGTGCAAAAAACTTTCGGGCCCATCACGAAATCGAGCTTAAAGTGCCCGTTCCTGTGGGGTGGTGGTCCAGGGGGCAAGGCCTTTGGAAACTTTGGGGTTTTAGCAAATCTCTGGATGAAAAATCAAGTCTCAGGAGAGGTATATAATGTATTTTGGGGGCAAATTGGTTAAACCAACTATTAACTGACCTAACGTAGGGGCAAGGACAAAATCCGGGGAATGCTCCCTCTTGACCCCCGTAGCACCGTCACTGCATGGTTTTATCATTCCCTACTCCGCTTTCCTCAGGCCTTTCCCAAGTATGTGATTCAGTGGAGCACAAATCGAATAAATGAATTACATATCTGTAGGCCTAATCATTGAAGCATTATTGGTCCTTTCTTAAGTCGAAATGTTTGTCTTTAAAATATTTGGTAGGACTAACTCAACTTTAGTTCTGCCAAATATTTAGAGGACAAGCTTTTGATTGGACAACAAGTACTCTAGTAGTCGATTTCCTCAGATCTGGTTAAAGGGTGGGGAGGTTGACAAAACAAATAAAGGGTATTATTACGCTAGCCTAATACTGTAGCCCCAGAAAGAATCCACTTCACTAAAATCTTGTATACCAATAATCTTACTTAATACAGATTTCAAAATTGCTGCAAGAGCAATAGCTTCAAGAACAAAACCACAACTAGCATCTTTAATTGGACCACAGCAAACTGTTTTTCTTAATGATATGTTTATTGGGGAAAACATATATCATATAGGCCTACGTTTTTAGACCTCATAGGTTACTGCGAAAATGAGAATATCCCTGGATTTATTTTTAGCCGATTTCGAGAAAGCTTTTGATATGCTCCAGTGCAATTTTATTCAGAAAAGTTTAACTAATGTTAAACTTGATCCTTCATTTTTAAGCCGTTGGAGATCTTCTATATGGGTACCTCCACTTGTGTTTGTAATCATGGTTTCTCATCTGGATTTTTTCGATGTACAACGAGGTGTAAAACAGGGCCGTCCACTCAGCCCTTTTATATTCGTAGTAGCAGTTGAAATTTTAGCTATTAGCAAATATCAATTATAAAAATATAAGTATTTCTATTGTTGATAACGAGGTTAAATTGTTGAAATACGCTGACGACACTTTTTTCTTGGTGGAACCTCCTGAAGAGTCCTTAAAACGACACTCCATGTATTAAATAATTTAAAAGAGGCCTCTTGCCTCCCAATAATGTTGCAAAACCTATCATTTTCCCCTTGGTCTTTTTGATCCGTCCATCCATGTTATTTTAACGCACGGGCCAGTGACTTTCTTAGGTATTACTTTTACCACAAATAGGGAGCACCTCCACCACTTAAAATATATCCCGAAAGTTTCAAGACTGAAAGCTATTCTAAAAGTAACGTCCATAGGAGATATTACACCAATTGTAAAAAATGTAATTGTTAATACGTTTGCACTCTCCCAGCTTGTACTCTTTTTCCTTAAATCTATTACCCAATCCACCGATACACTTTATCAAAGAAACTGAGAACACAATACTTGATTTCATTTGTTTGATTATCCAGACAGAATTAAACGTTCTGTACTCATAAACTCAGTAAAATGACGGTAGACTTACGTTTACTGATAGTCCTAGCTTCATTGATAGCCTCAAATGTACGTGGATAAAAAGGTATCGACTATTTCAGATGGTCCGTGGAAATTGCTTTAGGATATGCCTCTGTCTGCTGTAGAGTAGCAATTCATTTTTCAGTGTAATTTCTCTGCAAAGGATGTCACATATATAAATTATATCTTTTAAACGAATTTCGTTATTGCGTGTTGTAGCGTTTCATTCACTGAACCAGTGTTGTAATCGAGTCACTAGATTAGTGACTCGACTCACCAGTTTTCAAACTTTTAAGTGACTCGAGTCGAGTCATTGACTCGAGTCACTGTACTATTTCAATGGGGAAATTACTCCTGAATTCAATCGAGCCACTATCATTTTGAGAGGAAGTGAGTCGCGTCAGGACTTGTTACAACATTGCACTGAACCGACTGACCAATTAATAATTCTGCTGTTACGTATCACTAGCTCTGTAGGAAGACTGTATTTCATGTAAGGGACCTATTTGATCATGAGAGAAAACCACTAGATTTTAAAAGATTTATACATCACTCCAGATTGAAAGGTTCCTCTTTCCTCTGTGTTTGGCCTAATTGATAGTATGCCTCGGAGACGGAAAATGGTTGGGTTTCAACTTGAAGACCCTGCAAGAAATGATCCTTTACTAGAGAAAACATTGCATATTCTACGGCCGTCCCAATTTAGTTACAATTCACAAATTAAGCGTAAAGTTACAGTACCATCAGCTGTTGGTAAAATGAAAAGATCAATTTGTAGATATTGAAACAAAAGATTGGGAGAAATTTTTCAACATGCCAAGAAAGATCATTTCTGAAGTTTAGCTGTAGTACTTCCATACCGGTTTCTTCATAGAATGATTGACACGAATAAGCTCTTGTATGCCATGTGGAAGGTGGATTGTAAGCAATGCGTTTTTGCAAAATCGAAGTTGAAGGCCTTGAACACCTCTTTTGGGACTGAAGTATCACGTCAGCATTTAATCTAGCTGTTGAGTTTCGGTTCTTAGGGAGGCAATTCTTTTTTTTTCTTAATTTGACATCTTTTCGAATTCGGGAAATGTACTATTCACCCATTCACTTATCTTATTATAAATATGAAACATACACTTATCAATGCAAGATACAGGGCGAGCTGACAAAAACCGATGATTTTTTTCACAAATTTAAATTTCCAATAAGAATTGTGAACTATACTCAACAAAATAAAGTTAGAAAGAAAAATGCTTTGTCCTATGTAGAGCTGGAAGAGGCTTTGAATAGGTGCTATGACCTTTTTAATTTCGATAACTAATCCTTGAATGCTTTGAGCTTGCCATTAAAGACGTCTTTTTGCATGATGATGTCGATTATTGTAAGATTGTGTGAGAAATGGCTCTCTGAGAACCGAAACTCAACAAATGTTTGTATCGTTGAGAGGAACAAGGTCACAGATACACATTCGCTCATTTATTGCTTTTGCCAATTGTTGTATTACCATTGGGAAAGTTGCTACAACTTATTTACAGGATACTATGTACTGCATTGATTTTTTTTCTGCATTTGTATTATTTGAATAAATGGAGTATCTTTCATGATACTTCAGGACTAATATTGCAATATACTCCAAGTAACCTGTACAAATTAGGAGATAAAATGCTGTCACGTGATTCTCAAGAGTCATTAACCATAGACACTTTTCCGAATAGCTTTTGCAAAGGATTATGTGACAGAATGTTGGTGTGCATTATTTTTTCCTTCAGTAAAATGTCATTGACAAAATTTATGCATACATAAAACCAATCCCACAATCCTTTGTGATTGCTATTTGGAAAAGGGTCAATAGGAATACAGTTTATCTACGCTAAGTTGGGGCTACTTGATTAACCCTTTAGCGGTTTAAGATGTTTTAAAACCAGTGACTTACACAACTGAATTTTATCAACCCTGACTTCTATTTTCATTTTAATTTTTTTCAATATTTCAAACCTTGATTTTGAGTCATTCCAATTTTCGAAATCTAGGCTAAATTTAGCATCAATCTAATATATTTACGTAAAAAACCTTCGGACAGTTAATTCTCACCTCAAAATAAAATGTTTGTAGTGGTATGCAGAAAAGAAAAGTATTGTTACATTAGCTCATATTAAACAACATGTGCGGTGCTGAGAGTTCTGATTGCGTATGAGGTACTGTACTTGTATACTTACCATTTACCGATAAACTGAGATTGTTTCTGGATGAGGATGATTTTTAAAAATTTGGAAAAATTTGAGCTGTTCGGAGCGAGAATACCTTCACAGTACGATAACCGGACAAAAATTTGAAATTTTCATATAAACATTGACGCAATACGTTTTCAAAAGCAATAAACGGACCTTGAATACAGTCGCAGAAGATGGAGTTAAGTATACAACAGCCCATTCCTGGCAAAAGGCACAGGGCCGTCCTTTCATCTTCAAGCGGTCCCAACACACCACCTTACACTTACATAGAAGCACGGAATGGTGAAACTAAACGAAGAAATCTTTATATTCTAAAAATTCTTACTAGTTTGAAAATTGCATTTCGAACTCATCTGCTTAGAGATCCGAACTCTGGTTTTGGAAACCTCCCCTTTGTGAGGTATGATCAGAGTGTCCTTATTTTTTAGTAAGTGATGTCATAATGTGCACATTTCTTTGCCTCCTTGTTTTTTCCACTAAGAGCCTTTGGTTATTTCCCCTATTTTTTCTCATGTATTTTGCTCTCAACTGAGACTCCGTCCATCTTAAGTTCTTATTAAAAATCGTTCAGGTTTTCTGATGATCAATTTATGCAATCTACCATTTTCTTTCATATTTTCAGCACGAGGTTCGGCTTTTTCCATCTCTATCATACAAGTCTGTTATTTCTTTCGATTATTTTGACTTCATCTTTAAAGATCTTTAAAACTGTTGCAAAGCCTCGTACATAATTTCATTGTTGAAAGAATGCCATTACACTTGATTTGAAAGCACGGATCGTTATAGTCTTCCTGTGGTTATAGTTTTTGCAAAGAAGTAGAAGTTCAATAAACCCTACCCTTTCTTTTCGTCCTTGTAGCAGTGATGTCGCCACTGACGACACTTTGGAGAAATAACATGACTGTGCTATTGATCTTCGTATAGGAAATAGGCAGACATGTCTAATTGATTGACCTCCGATCCGCCGATTTGCATATGCATAAGGTGTTTTTGAGTAGATAACCTTTTTCTTAATGTCACATCACACTGACAGATAAAATAGCCCACAGTTCCATTGGTCCTAAATATAAAAATTGTGTAATTCCTTTCGTTGAACCAAACTGTAAATCAAGTTGTTTTCCTTTGTAATCATACGTCTCTATATCAGCCAAATCTGCACTTGAATATTGGCCAATGTCCAACAATATCGTATTTGAAATCAATTGGAAAATAACTGGAATGCACAGCTTGCGGAAACTGTTACAATAATATCCTTGTTTTACATTTTTCTTACTTCAACAAAGTTAAGGAAAAGATAATTTGTAAATGATGCCAATTGGCAAACCGATTTGGCTAAACGGTCCATTTCCGAAACTAGCTGAGAACACTATGTCTTTGTGTGCGAAAGCACATGTGTCTACGTATGTCTGTCATTTCACGAGAGGAATAGAAGCAGTGGCGGAGCTTGGGATTTCGGTCAGAGGGGGCGAAAATGGTCTGCATGGGCGCTTCGACGGAAGGAGTAAATACTCTGAGCCTTAGCACGAGCCACGGCTTTTCAGACTTTCCATTTCATTTTCCGCACCTGGTAGAAGACCACTTCGCCATTCTTCCTCCGCAAGTTTTTCTATTAAAACGCTTTAATTTTCTATCCATGGGCTTCCGCAAAAGAAAATTCAGGGGGGAGGGGACAAATTTCTTTTAGGGGGAAGGCTCCGCGCCTTTTTCTTTATGTTTTTCTTTTCGTTTTTTCGGTTTTTTTTTTTATTTTCCAGGGGATGGCAAGTTCTCCCTTGCCCCTACCTGCGGTCACCCATGTATCTATCCCTCTCTTTCACATTCTAGTATGAAGACGGTCATTATATGTTGTAATTATTGTCAGGTCTCGATTTAAAGGCCCATTTCTCTCACCCCAAACTGTACTAATTCTCCTAACCTTCTTACTTAAGCCCCTCACACAATTGTCTGGAATTCATCCTCATCCAGATACAATATCAGTTTATTGCTTCAAGGTGAGTATGGAAAAACTCAATTTTAAAATCAAAACTCTCTCAGTACTGTTCATGCTGTGTAAGATAAGCTTTGGTACTCTGCATTGTTTGAATTAGCAATTGAGAATTTCGGTACCCGGTACCAAAATTGTAGTTTGGGGTGAGAGGTTTGGCCCTTCTAATGTAATAAGGGGCTACTTTGTGAAGATAAAGATTAAACCTGCCAGGGCCAAATAGTAAGCAATTTTACAGGGGGAAAAAATTATGGAAATTAATCACCGTTAGGTGTACATTTTTGCTTTTTGGAAATCAAGATAAGTACATGAAGAAACATTAACTGACGTAATTTACATCATGTGACTACTCTGAAATAGCCATTAATTAAGTACATTAAAAGAAATAACCAAGACAAAAGGTTTGCTTGTTTCTCTAGACACCGAATTCATACTAAAGAAAAGTAGCCCGAACTTAGGCTCATTAAATGCAATTAATTTTCTGGCTTTTGAGACCACGAAAGTACAGAAATAAGCATTTTCATAGGGTTATCGTGCAGTGTCTGCAGAAATAGCCATTTAGCATGAGAATGGTCACTTTAAGAAAAGCAAAATGGAAACTGCTCATTAAAACTCTTAAACCATCACCACTATGAGGGCAGTTTTTTTTTTTTTAACCTGAATGTTCCTTTCAAATTATTTTGAAAAATGTTGTGCAACCTATTTTGGTATTTTTACAAACTCTTTTTGTTGTCCATGTCAACAATTATCCCCGACAATAAGAGGGCTTTTTGCGCTACAATTGTTGTTGCGCCCTTTGCAACATCTTTGATTGGCCGGGAGGGTGCATTTAATGTCAGTCTGTGTAGTTTGTAAGCTTATTATCACGCTTGGTGTGAAAGCATTTAACTTGGAACAGCGACAACATTCATTAGTGGGTATAAAGCATGAAGATACCTCTCGGCAAAGCCTATCCGTGTATTACAGAAGATGACCCTTTTCATCAGAATAAAGTGTAGATAGTACAGCTACTGGTGGCTGTTTGAGCATTTTGTTATGAGGGCCTTAAAACAACGCTATAAAATTATGTCTTTTGCCACTAATGGTGCAAGAATAAAGTATGTTAAAAACCTAAAAAGGGCGCCGACAGACGATTTTGGTCCGTCAAGGGGGGGGGGGGCGATCCCCCCCCCGACCATATGGCAGCTCCGCCACTGAATAGAAGCATATGAGAATTTTTACTCTATCATGGGATATCAGTCAATTGTACCTCACGAATAGAATCAGTTGAGATTTTCTCTCTTAGATTTGGAAATGAAATGTAACCTAGCTCAAATCATCTTACTCAGACACAAGGTCGTAGCCAGCCTCTAACTGTAAAAAGGCTGTGGCAGGCTTGATTTGAGTAACTTGGTTGGAACTGGGCAGTAAAACTCTGTCTAAATAACATGTAACTCATCGGTAGTTTGAAAGGGAGCCAGCATATTCCAAAAACAAGCAAGTGATATGTGTTTCACTTAATGGCTAGAACTCAAGAGGAACTCATTTTCTGGTGCACTGGTTTGGTTTAGTCATCAGGTCATGGGACCGATCCACCCTTGCTCGGATCAGGGAGCTTTCTAGAAAACAGCTCCTAGGTAAAACAGATTCCTGGTATGAGGTTCTTCGATCAAATGATAAAATAATAGTAAAAAAATAACAAAGACGCTTTGATTTACGTTTAAACGATGTATTTTTGTTTTGAAAACTTATGAAAATTAGTTAAATGACTCACAGGACAAGAAGAGTAGAATGAATATAGTCAGCTACAAACTTAACGTAGGTTTTTTTTTTTATTATTTGAACACCTTTCAATATCTAACGGAGTACTGGAGTCCGAAATCATTTTGAATTAGGTGCTTCGTGGAGCTGATTAATGTTTTATATATGTTGTTATTTATAGCTGTAGTCCCTCTCAATTTGCATAAAATATTGTTTGGGATAAAATCCCAGTATGCCCCTCTTTCGCTTGCAGTCTAGCGTAGCCAGGATGGTGGTTAGGATGGTGATTAGTTAAATGACTCACAGGAAAAGAAGAGTAGAATGAATATAGTCAGCTACAAACTTAACGTAGGTTTTTTTTTATTATTTGAACACCTTTCAATATCTAACGGAGTACTGGAGTCCGAAATCATTTTGAATTAGGTGCTTCGTGGAGCTGATTAATGTTTTATATATGTTGTTATTTATAGCTGTAGTCCCTCTCAATTTGCATAAAATATTGTTTGGGATAAAATCCCAGTATGCCCCTCTTTCGCTTGCAGTCTAGCGTAGCCAGGATGGTGTCGGGGGGGGGGGGATTGGAGCACGACATGAGGGAAAAGTCCAAGGGGAGGGAGAAAAACCGCTATTTGAGGTGTTTTTGAATGTCAAGGTTGGGTCGTGGGGGCTTCAACCCCCAAAACCACCCCGTGGCTACGCCACTGTTCGTTTGCATTAGTTAACTCGGTTGTAACTATTTCCGCATTGTGCTACATCGTGAATGCCTTTTTCATCTTGTGCACGTATCAATTGAATAACTAATTTTTTTACCATCTCATTAATTGTGAACGTTTCATATAGTGCAGGTGTTACATTATATTATACGTACAGAGCTAATACAAAATCGCAATTTACAGAGTTACATGAGTAGCGACCGTTAAACATATTCAATGCACGCTTTTGATACATTATATACATTACGTACTTTATTACATTATATGCCCTGTATACGTTATGTTAATTCCATAACATTACATAATCTTCACGAGGCATATATGAGAATAAAAAATATATAAAGTGCCTTTAAAAATGAATGACTTTATCATAAACATATTAAACAAGGAATTTGCATACACGGGGTATACCTTAAAAACATAATAGAGTTAGTAAACAAAAGGGTCAATAAATACAGTAAATTTTTACTTATAATTGAAGAGATATGGGTTAACACATAACAAAACTTTAAAGGATCATAGAATTTGGTTTTGGGGGAAGGGGTAAGTCCAAGGGACTTTTTACAACGAACGCCCTTGGACCAATAATCACAGACTTCTTAAATGCATCAAGTTTACAGATCAAAAAAGGTACCTTATTTATTTTCCAGTTCATCGATACAACAAAATAGACAGCGTTTTAGAACTTCAAATTTGTTCCATCTGGACTTTGGAGCATTCTTTTTAAGAGCTACATATTTTTCAAATTAATGGAGTAACTCACTTTCTGACCGCTAATTGTTGCGGCATACATGCTTCAAACTCTACAAAAACTCTGCTCCCAAGTCTCTGAAATTTGAGTTGAGTTGTAGCAGCCAGCGTGGTAGAGCGTCGATCTGGTACCTGAAAACTGAAGTCCTCCTAAAAATCCAATTCCCTTCAAACATACTAAAGGGTGATTGGATGAACCGTTTTCAGGTTTCGGTCTTTTACTTTATTAAGAGAGAGAGAGAGAGATTAGTAGAAATAGTAAGTTCCAATAGCTGTAACCTTGGATAAAACTCCTTTGAGCACTCCCTTCCCCTCCCCATCTCGATGGACACTCTTTTCTGGGCAACACCCGGAGGGGCGGGGTTTCAGAGGATTCTGAAAAATACGGCCAAATGCCCTAAGCAGTTTTGTGCAAAATTGCAGTAGCATAACTGGGGTGTCAAAAGTGAGGGAGCGGCGATTAAAATAAGGCAAGAGTACCAACAGCAGATAGTCAATGTACCGATACCTGTCAAAATGGTACCACTTCATCGCGAGTGACTCTGTGACCGTGACCCCCCCCCCCCCGGCCGCCTCCTTCATCCACTCCAATAGTCCCGTAGCCAGGAATTCTGGTAAAGGGAGCTTCGGCACTGCACATGGGGCACCAAGAAGGGTCATGGTTACAGTTAGTCTGTCAGTAGTGACACTATGTGATGAACACTTTGCAGAAACCACATTTAATTATCACAACAGATATAGCGGCCGTTGACGTGTATACATGTGTGTTCGCTTTTCTGGTGAGGATCAACACTCTAAGTGAAATTCCCTGAGGTATGAGGAATAGAAACTCTAACATGGAATTTAAGAACTACAGCAATAATCCAGTTAGTAGTTTTTTTTAAAGATTTCAGGGCGAGAAAAGCTCCATTTAATTTGTTTATATATTCGGGCACGGTTCGATTGAAGTTAGTTTCAAATTCCGCTTCAAATTGGGAATACTTAACTGACATGGAGAAACCTGCTAAACGAATTCGACAATGGGTAGTTAAAGGATATGCCCGCCGAGGAGGCCAAGCTTATGTTAAGGAATCAGAAACCCGAAGCCGGGTCAGGAGCGACAGCTTGCCTAAAGAATGTCGAAAGCGAAATTTAGTAGTGCCAAAAAAATCGGGTTCGATTGTAAAAAAAAATGAAAAATATCTTTTTCGTGTTAGGAAGATTGGAAAAGTTTTCCCTCTTCGTCCTAGTAAATTTAATTTTCCCAAAAAGTTATTTTGTAACCCTGAAACTGTCTTGACCCCGCCCCCCCCCGGAGTCCTTGTATAGATGCAAACCTCCTATTACATTGCTCATCTGGACTAACCTGTCATGGTGTGCAGGGTCTCAATATACAAAAAGAACGCCACCTCTTTGTGCATGTTGCATCATGTAACGGCACGTTGCAACGTTTTACCTTGATGTCAAATCAAAAAGGGGTAAAGGTGGATAAACCCTTCCACTATGTACGGGCTCAATGTATAGAGATATTAATACGGTATTGCATTTGCGTTATGAATCTTCCACAAGCTTACAACAAGAGAACGGAACTTCTCATCGATTCCAACTCGCGTTTCTTATAAATCACGTCCGAGTTGTGAAGCAATTTCTTTATGCAACCACCATATACATATATATAAAACTAATGCTAATCTTTAATCAAGGCGTAAATCAATTTGGATGCGCGCGAAACGTTTGGGAAATTTTTGCAATACTTTTCTGTAAATTCCGTGGAAAATCATTATACATGCGTTATACCTATCGGGGTATTTTACCACAGTCCACCCTGGACGAAATCAGCCTAAATGTACCGATAAAACATCCCAAAAGATCAAGTGGGGGACCTATCCCTTCCCCCGTGCTTTACGTCAGTGCAAAATTGTAGCTCTTTGTAGTTAGTATGTATACTAGTACTCCTAGTACTCAAGATGGTATGAGCGATGGGTCTTATATATACTTTTAACCTTGTTATGACGTTCTCTTCATATTGTCTTAAAGAATACTTTATTTCATGACTGTAATAATTCGCCCTCACTTTGTTCAAAACCTTCTGGAGAAATATCCTGATAAGGGTAAATCTGTTCCACCGCTTCCCTCGTTCTGTAATGTCAACACGTAGCACAGGCTTCCTTGAAAATGGCAACAACGAATTACCGTATGATTAATGCAACAAAAGTATTAAGATGATTTTGACTTCATGTACCAGTAGCCTCTTCGTCTTGTCGACAAGAACAAGATCTGTATTTCATTCAGAGCTAGCCTTTGATTTGTTGGAGTTAATTCAGAACTAGACGACTAAACATCACCATTATGAAGTTTTCACTTGTGTTAATTTTTGTGACTGGATTATTCCTGTCAAATATGTTAGCGTCATCGGTAAGTGCAAAATTCGTAACTTTAACGCGTGTAAATTTGTCAAAGCTGTAAAGAGTAATTTTTATCCGCTGCGAATTCTGTCTTAGTTCTTTTCCCATTTTCTAGGCATATTTCTCTAACAAATAAGACAACTTTCCAAATTGTGGTTCTTTTCAATAGGCACTCATTCTGATAACATGCACATTTTAAAAAGGTCTGTTAATGCAAGTGAACTTGAAGAAGTATCTAAAGGAAAATTCTTTCAAAAATGCATCAGAATTTTATCAGGATAGTTTAGTGTTACCCATTATTATCACTTTCGTTTCATTCTTTCCATAAAAGAATGCTTTAAAAAGATTCGATATTTCCTATTGTCTCAGGCAAATGAGACGTAACAAGACGTAATTTTTCCATTTTGTTCTCTCTAAAATCATTGAAAAGTCACTCTTTTGGAGTTAGTTAGTGACCAATATAAGTTTGGAGTGAAACTCTACATCAGAAAGAGTCATTCTGATTCCTTTACACTTTGAACTGTTTTGCCCTAAATTGATTTTGCCACAGTTCTATTTCTAACTCAGTCAAAAAAAAAAAAGAAGATTTACCGGATAGCCATTATATTTCAAACTTTAGACAGTCTCAGAGAGTTATCCAAATTATTTTTAATATTAGGGTCTGCCCTGTTTGTAAATCGCAAAAGCTCATAATCTTGGCATGCTCAAATTTGGTCTTGGTCAAAAATACGTAAAATTACTACATATTTAACATTTCTGCAGTTGTTTTATTATTTTGTCCTGGGAGAATCGGTGTGGCCGCTACCACTTGGTTTGCATATAGGCCATGTTACTATTTCAGTCGCTACCAGTTGAAACTTCCTCTGCACCCGGCTGTATTTTGAAACTATACAAGTGGAGGTAGTAAAGGCAGGCCGTGGGTCGGCGGGAGAAATTAGACGTATATGGACTAAAAACAACTAGAAGTCAAAATAGTTTTCTATTTCTCCAAAATCCAACAGTTTATTTTAAGTTGGCAGTGCTAATTTTCACTCTTTTTAAAGTTTCACTCTAAGGCTTAGGAGAGTATAACTTTCCATTGCTTCTTCTTATAAGCGATGGATGGCCCCATTTGTTGATCTGGTTGAGAATGTTTAACAGAAGAAGAGAGGGGTATTGTTCAGTTTTGGACCCTTTATATATAATTTGACGTTGCATGACAGTTATTCTGTCTCTTCCTCTGACTGTATGAAGGTTTTCAATGCTTCATATTCATTTCTGTGAGGCTTGATTTGTGATCACATCTAGCCAACGTTACATGTGGAACAGTAAAATTCTGCAGACTTTGAAACACGCTTTACAGAGATAATTTTTTATATCCATCTACTTTTTATGTTGAATTCTGCTTTTCACGTTTTCAAGTGTTACATAGTTTCAAAAATACGTTACTTTGTTATATTATTCCTCAACACTTTACGCTCTTGTTTAGTAAAACTACTAGGTTTATCATGTTTGAAAAAAGTAAAATTTGTGTATTTTTATGTCAACAAGAGGGTGCTAGTTCAAATACGTCCCAAAACTGTTAAAATTCCAAACGCCAGCTAGCTTCGATTGTATTTGAACAATGATGATATCACTGAAACGACACAGATTTTCAATACTACAGTGAGTTGTTTTGGACAGAGATTTGTGCCAAATCTTTGTTCTGTAGTTAGGTTCTTGTTTTCATTGGGCATTACTGTTGTCAGGTTAATTATGGTCTGATAAGAATATAAACCTGAAATTGTTTGCATAAAGGTTTGAAATATCTAAAAAAATCGTATAGTGTTTATTTGTCTACCTGTTATTGAATCCTGTGTTTGGATGCATTTTGTTGACGAAGACATTGAGTCTGGTGCGCACTGTTTAGCAAGGAATTTCTTGGTTGGCTGTTGTCTCTCTATTGTACCGTGTCAATTAGTTAGGGATTAAGCTAGGGATTAGGCTAGAGATTAGGGCTACCAAAAGCAAGTTACGAAATTCAAATTTCTTGTTGGCTACTGCGCATCGGCCCAAACATTGTCCGAGTCGAGCTCGGAAACTCTTTGGACCAAAGTCGTACCTTGTTTGTAATTCTTCATAGGATTTGAGTTACATAGGTCTATGAAAATAATTAAGTGTTTCGTTCAATATTTTTCTGGCCGTCGGTATTTGTCACTTAATATTTGCCCCTTATGTGAACTAGGAAATTTAATCCAATGATTAACGGTTTTCTTACAGAAAAGGTCCATGGCCAGCTTTGAAACAATATAGCATTTAGGTACTCGTAACTACAAGAATATAATTTTTTAAGATATTTTTCTTGTCCTTAAGATTGTTTTTACCCTTATCACAAATGATATACAAAATTTCCAAATACAGATAAATATTCGACAAAAGTTAAATGTTTACTGAAGTGGAAACAGTTTTTTAAGAGCGTTTGTGACAAAATGTTTCTAGATGTAACCATATAAAATTTCTAAAATTTGATAGGAAGATGAATTAGTATGCGCAAGGTTTGATCCTTTTAAAAACCAAAACAAGAAACCAACAATTGTTATTTATTATAGAAATAAATGGAACATGGCAAAAACAAAGAGTAGGTACTGAGATGAAATTAGTGAACACGAAAAGCACAAGTTTAGGAATGATTCGTACTGTTTAACAAGAAATTTCCTTACTGGCTATAATGAAACTTGAAAACTGGCAATTGTAAGAAAAGTTGGGGTCCGCTCGACTTAAGCCAGTTGATTGGAAACTGGGACGTAAAACTCCCTCATTTATCACTTATTTGCCCCTTATGTGAACTAGGAAATTTAATCCAATGATTAACGGTTTTCTTTATATATATAAAAAAAAAAGCTCCATGGACAGCTTTGAAAGGGTATAACATTTATGTACTCGTAACTTAAAGACTTAAAGATTTTAATTTTTAAAGGTTTCTTGTTTTCCTTAAGTTTGTTTTTACCCTTATCACAAATGATATACAATATTTCCAAATATAGATAAATTCTCCACAAAAGTAAAATGTTTACTGGAGAGCGTTTGTGACAAAATGTTTAAGATGTAAAAATATAAATTTCTAAAATGTGATAGGTAGAGGAATCAGTTTGGGCAAGGTTTGATCCTTTTAAAAATCAAAACAAGAAACCAACAGTTGTTATTTATTATAGAAATAAATGGAACATGGCAAAAACAAAGAGTAGGTACTGAGATGAAATTAGTGGACACGAAAAGCACAAGTTTAGGTATGATTCGTACTGTTTAACAAGAAATTTCCTTACTGGCTATAATGAAACTTGAAAACTGGCAATTGTAAGAAAAGTTGGGGTCCGCTCGACTTAAGCCAGTTGATTGGAAACTGGGACGTAAAACTCCCTCTCACCCGCGAGTTGCATGCAACTCTCACATCTGACTTACAAACTCCTTACCGTACTGGCCAACGATAGCTTTATTCCCTAACCTAATCCCTAACCTAATCCCTAACCCTTACAGAGAATATAATCGATACAGTACAATGGCATCAGCTAATCAAGAATACCCCCTTAAACAATGAGCATCAGTCGCAAGTTTACCAAAATTTCGTCTAGGTGTTAATATAAAACAAATGCTAAAAATTTGACTATGGCCGTAAATCTTTCAATGGTGGTGAATCAATTCGCAGGTATAAAACTTTTTATTTTCTTGCTTCTTGTAATCTTATAACAAACTTTGAGTCTGTTATGTTTAATTCATGGACTATTTTATCAAAAAACAGTAGAGAAAGTCTATAAGATCATATAAACGAAAAGTTAATTCCTTCAAATTTTTCAGACATTACTTCAAGACGAGGTCTCTTCTCGAAGAAAAAGAAGCACAGAAAGTACGTTTATTTTTTTTTTAACTTTACAATATTTGAGCAAAGCAATTTGCAATTCTTGTATCAAAACTTTAAACATGTCAGGTTTTTATCTTCTGCATTGTCGTTCAGATTGTCAGATTTAACAATATTTGGGAATCAGGCAATCTGAAAATGCGAGTTATTAAGTAAAACTGAAACATTTAAACAAAAAATAAGTTGCTGTGGTCCTTGATTACTGTGCTCTGGCGACATATGCAAAACGAGGTGAAATGTGGTGTAAGCCTTACATATAAAAACCTTTTTTGAATTCTTACACGTTTTATGTAAACAGTCTCAAATAAAATCATGATTGCATAACATATTGCCAATGCAAGGCGATCTTGGGGATACTGGGGGCAGGGGTACATGCTTTCTCACGTTTTGATCGGCAAGACATAACACCCCACCCTCCTACTTTTTGCAAAAACGAAAAAAACATAATAGCACCATTCGCATCCAATTCCTTGGGAACAATAAAAAATCAAATGGGATCCCTTTCACACATACTAACAATGGTAATGCCCCCATTTTGTTTAGTAATTTTCTGATTATTTTGCAGGTTGCCCATTATTGATAAAGCTCATATTTTAGTTCAACCGAAAACTCATATTACTGAGAGCATAGTTTCTGCTCCCGTAGCAGGTAGAATGTCCTTCGCTCGCGGCGGTTTATCTGAGTGGTATCGATAATTTCAAATTTTAACAATGTCTGTACACTCATCGCCAACTAATGGTAGCGCTCTGCTTCGATGCGGTTTCTCAAGAGGGAAAACATATATCCAGTGTGCGTATGGTTTGTCCGACCTCACTACTGAAACTCAGTCTGCGCTCTGAAGAGAAAAGGCAACATCTAGCTGGTTAATTATGAGTTCCTAATATATGAATACTCTCTACTTAAGGTGAAACCAACTTTAGAATTTTAAGCATAAACTTTAGAGACTGCGAAATGAATCTTCTTCATCCAACTCCGTCAAAGCTTGCTCCATTGCTGAGATATTAAATTTTGACATTAATTCTCTTCAATCAAATCAGTCCATTTTGCAATAATTTGTGACTATCGTTACCCAATTTTTATCACCATTTACAGGGTTGCTGATTTTTTTATATTTTTTAAAGCACTATTACTATCACTGATTTATATCGAATAATCTACATTAAATATTTCAATGTTAAACATTTTTTTCAATTTATCGTGATTTTCATCAACGTTATTCAAATCTAAGAACCCTGCCTTTTCCCTTTGAAATTAGAAACGTTTAAATGACCTTGAAAACTTTCTGTTTTCTTGCATAAAATGTTATACAGAAAGGGCGTATCAAGTCAAGTCACCCCATTATTGTAAGGTTGTTATCACATTTTGGCACTAGTTGCAGTACCGTAGCTTACCGAACATCAAAGACATACAATGACTGAAGTGGTACAACAACTATATCACAAATAATTGCTCAAATGACTACTTAAAATTGAGTGAATAAACTTAAGCATTTTGTATCTCAGCTCAATAATTTCATATGAATGTGGAAGTTGGACTGTTTGAAATAGTTTGTCATGTTCATAACCTTTAGACTTGATTTCTCTTCAAACGATTTTTCTTATTTTACTTCAAACTTTTACACATGGAACAAATCAAACTTTCAATTTTTTATTTCTTCCACCGAAGGTCCATCTTACTTCTTCTATCAACAACCTGAATATCCCAGGGATTGTAAAGAAGTCTACGAGCAATGTGACGACCAATCTGCTGATGGCGTTTATCTTATTAAACCTCAAGGTGCCAAGGAACCGTTTGAAGTTTACTGCAACAACACTATAGACGGTGGTGGTTGGACGGTATGTATCACATTTTTATAGACCTAATCCTCACAAACCAAACAGTTCAAAATCTCCTAACCTACTAACCAAATTCTCTCCCACAACTGTCGAAAGCTCTTTCTCATCCTGACACAATTTCAGTTTATTGCTTGAGGATGAGTATACAAGTCACCAATGTGTAATCACAACCCTTTTAGTACAGTATACATGTTGAGTAATATAAGCTTTGGTGCTCTGGATTTTAACTTCCTGTCAATCAAAGAGCTGTGCCAATTGAGAATTTTTGTGGACTGTATACTACAAAAATTGTAGCCTCGGGTTAAGGGGATTAGTTCTTTAAGGTAAAGAAATCGTTGATTGAGAACTCTGTATGGTCTAGAACGGACTGATGTCACGTGAGAGATTGGCGCCACAAGTTAATTTTAACCTGTAGGGTTTTTTTATCATCTTGTTAACAATTTCTATTTTATAAATGGATTTTCTACCTCTATCCGTACAGATTATTTTGCGTTGCTGCCTTTTTTATTAAATTGCGAAGTCCTCAAATGATATTCCACGGGAAAGGGACTGACTCCCTGTCAAACTGGGTGTTGCTGCATCTCCAAAAATCCCTTGGTCAAAACGAGGTGGAGATTATTTTAAAAAATGTTATTCTCTAAGACAAGGACAGACTCCTTGTTGCATGTGAAACAAGTAGCCTTGGATAGACTAACCCCTCCTGCCGCACATGTGAAAAAATCGAGATTTATTGCCAAGGAAGCAATTTTTCCTGGGTGTTGTCCTAGGAAAAGGAACATATTTGATAAAATGGGCGAGGAGACATGGATTTTTGAAATAAATTTTGAAACTAGAGCTTGTTCAATTACAACTACTTTCATTGACACTTTTTGTTTTACCATCCATAATTTATTTTTCTGTTATTATTTTAGTTCTTTCCATGTACAAATTAAGCTGCATTTCTTCAAGTTCTTCATAGTTAACCTACACCCCATTCGCACTTGATTGAGGACCCTTTAATTTTACAAGAGGTATTGTCCCTGTTTTGCCGATTGATTAGATAAATCAGTTATTTATTCCCCCCTTGTTTACAAGATAGCAGTTGGTTTCCTATCTAATATTTTGCTATATCTATGTACTAATCGTTTGTGAGACCTATTTGAAGGATTTTACCGTAGTTCGGAGAGCAATCCCGTCATGTTTGTCCCCACCCTTCACACATGTAGCCTGTTTGGAGTATTCCTGCTGGAATTGTGCTTCGTGCTAAGCATATAAGCAATAGAGAAGAGAAAACGAGCCAATGAAACACAACTTGAAAAAGGTATTGACCGTCTCGACATTAACCGATTGGTTAGAAACTGGGCCGAATCCTACCATTTTTTTTAGCAGGATTGCTTAATAAACCAATTGGTTAGAAACTGGACCTAATATCACCATTATTTTTAGCAGGAAGATAAACTAACCAGTGTTTCTTATGAAACAATCTGCGATGTCTTTTTTATCTAAAGACACATTACCGATGTATATTCTCTCTAACATTTATGTGAAGGGGTACGTTTTACCGCAATTTTTCGCAAGGAAATTAGATGAGTTTTTACGGCTCAGTTTGACATTTTCTAACCAATTGGTTCAAGTAGGGCCGGCCAAAGCTTTTTGTCTAGTTGTGACTCACTACCGTTCTGGACGCAAACCTAATGTGATTGTTCCCCGCCACGGATTTCCCTCTGCCCCTTCAGGGCCTGCATTCCTTGTATTTTGATTATCAGCAGAAAAACAAATTTTATAAAATTTAAAAATCTTATAAAAAGCACTGCAATGTCTTGCTTTCCTGAGGAAACATTATCTCAGTTTGCATGTTTTCATATCGTAAATTACCTTGCATTATTCGAAACAGGTATTCCAGCGTCGTGTAGATGGATCTGTTGAATTTTATCGCTCTTGGGAGGAGTACAAGGAAGGCTTCGGCTTTCTCCATGGTGACTTCTGGCTTGGAAATGATAAAATATCTTACTTGACAAACCAGAAGGTCTATGAATTACGCATTGACATGAATAACGTCAATGGACAACCTTACTTTGCCTAGTATAATCTTTTCCGGATCAGTGATGATCGCACTAAATACCGATTGGTTGGTCTCGGAGAATACGACTCAACAAGTACAGCAAGTACGAACTTTTCTATTTCACGTTTAATATATTGCCGCTTTTATAACGTCTCTAAAGTTTACGGAGAGTCGCCCTAAACTCATTTTAAAACAACAGATAAATCTCAAAAAGTTCATCTACTTTCTCTCCAGGATTTTTTAGAACATAATATTTCATATCCTATTTAAACAAGGTAATCCTTGTAAATTTCTCAATTCAGTTAAAATAATAGTACCAAATTATTCTCAAGACCCATTCATGATACAGAATAGCCTACTACACTTATTTAAGTTGGGATGACCACATTCAACCTTTGAAAATAGATTGGGCAATAGTACGACCAGTATAAGTCATATTGCGTGCGATGGCATAACTCTGTATTGATGTTATAGCGGAGCAATTTGAAATGATATTGTGCAAACCTTTCCCTCTTAAGAAGGAGTGAATGAGTAAAGAAAATTTCATAATGGAGCTGATCTACTTGACAGGTTTCTAGATAAGGCTGACAAAGGTTCCATGAACCAAATATTTAACTAAATTATTGTTCAGAGTACTTTCAATGTTGTGTCCCTGGCTCACTTGAAGAGGGAGTAGAGAGGGGTGGGAGAGGTCAATCTGAAATAAGCCTTCTATACGCAGGTAGAAGAGGATGGGTAATTAATAAGTGCACCCTCACCCACTATGTGAATGTGATTTTTTTCTTATTTTTCAGTGCAAAACTAAGTGTTTTGGAAGTACAAAAGACAATAACTTTGCATTAAGGACTTGTGTCCTGACAAAAATTCACTAAATTTCACTTTAAGAATTCTAACAGCAAATTCATCTATGTCAACCTTTATATACATGCCATGGCTCTCTTTGTCCGAGAAGTTTTCAAAGTTGACTTTAAAATTTGTCAAAGCCATAACTGATGACCTGCTGCATGCCAAATAGATATGGTTTTTACATTGACGACTGCCAACTGTAATGACGGTTCACTTCAGTGTGTGTATCAATCGTTGCTGCAGGTTCAAATTTCTTTTAGAACGTTTATGATATGTACCCTACATTTTTTTCATCTAAATTACATTGTAAGTTTGATCATTAGTTAGGCTAATGCAAGGGTAACTATTCTGAAATGCTGATATTGTTTCATGTTGCCAGTGTTTAGCCTGTGCTCAGCACCAACAGAATGATGTGACTCCTTTAAGTTATATAGTCGAAGTTCAATAGGAATTTTTGCTAAGTAAGTGCAGAGTTCTTCGACTGGTAGAGCCCGGCAGAAAATGCGAACTATAAGATGATGGAGACCCACGAGGTCATTTAATCTCTCCTGGAATATAAATGAAGTAACATTCAACCAAGTTTTATCAATTTTTTTCTGGACATAATGAATGACTACGCATGATTAATTTGATACTTACCATGAAAGTTAAGTAAAGCAAAAATTAGATTTTTAAAACATGTTTTTCAGACGAAACAGAGGAGATATATTTGTACTTTCAATAGTCATTATGTTTCATACCTTCTCTTAATTTCTAATGTAAATAAATTTGTCAATTGATAATTCTGTTGGAAATGAATAGAACAAAAAACATCCAATGCAACTTACAAGACGTGGACAGTACCACTTAGGACAATTTATGATGGCAAATTATTTCACCCTAAGAACTGGGGCGCACTTTCAAAGTAGTGTCAGACCTCCCCAAATTATGAATGTTAAAACTCACAGACTCCGTAACAAGGTGTTCGTGTCTGTGCATGTCCAAGCTCTTCTTTCGGATCGAAAATTGTACACCGGTGCCGTTTAGATATTTGTTCATGCGATGGTTTAAGGACGAAGTCCCGCCGATCTTTTCCAGTGCTCAACGAAAATATTCCTGACAAAAAGAATAGCTACGATAACATATTGAAGGTACCCTCCTAATAGCATTCGACTGGATATCATGTCATTTGCCTTTTAAAAATCTCTTACGGTAATTCCCCTATCAATATAATATTGCCTTAGCAATCCAAAAATAGTACAGCAAATTAATTGAAGCACGGAAAAATAATGTTTTCCACTCGGAAAAAGCAGATTAACAGCCTTAATAAAGAAGAAACAGTTGTATTTGGTCATAGCACTCTAGGTAAAAAGTAGAACCAGAAGTGCCCGGTCCATCGTGCGAATGAAATTAAGAACTAAATGGGGTTGTTTTCGTTTGGACTTAAGTGACAGTAATTTCTGGTTTCTGTGTGACATTCGCTTTTTGAGCATAAGAATTAGGATATTGAGGCTTTTTGGAATGATTGTAGATCCTCAATGTCCACCAAAGTGAACGCAAAGTGGGCTGAGTGATGATAAAGAAGAGGCAGAGACAGAGATACCAATTAGGAACAATTAGGATAAATGATAGGCTACATTTTTCAACAAAAGCCACTAAGTAGGAACAATACTATTCATCAAGCGGACTCGTTAATGAAAACTTAAATAATTGAAAGTACAAAAATTTAATGAAATATATACCTATATAAAGGAGTTTTGTAAATTCTCATCAATACTGATTTTACTCCAAAGAATTCGAAAGGAATAACAGCTAAATTCTCATTTTCTAGTGCTTTGGATTCATTACTAAGAGTAGGTATTTATTTATCAGGCGCCAAGTTAATTAGCTAATTTGTCAAGTGTGCTAATAGATTTTCAATTTTCATTGATGTCTCTCTTTTTATTTCTCACAGATTATGACTCTATGAATTATCATCGAAACCAGTCCTTCACTACGTATGACCGAGACAACGATCATCATGGCTCTTATAACTGTGCTGCCTATTATCATGGTGCCTGGTGGTACAATAATTGTGAAAACTCCAACCTGAACGGTCTCTACACAGCCGGACTACCCGATTACAAGAGCATTTCTTGGTATAATCTCCCTGGTGGAAGATATCACCTAACATACAGTGAAATGAAAATACGCCCTCTATCAGATTCATAGAAAAGACCAATCCTGCCAAACTGATACATATTGAATTTCCGTTTTATACTAAAATGTCTGACTTTCCAGTTGACTATTCTTTTTTCTTTGATATGTAATCGGAAAGTTTACTTTAAAATTTTTTTGCCAAATGTCAACTGTTCCTGAAATAAATGTTGCTGCATTCGAAAGGCTATCAAAGTTTTATTAAAGGACTCATTAGTAAATGAAATTTGCACGATATCTTTCTAAAAGAATGTCATGTGGAAAATACTCAGTTATTGCATGTCGGGTTGGCTTTGCGAAAATCTAATGGTACAAAAAAACTGTCACAGAGGTGATAGGCTTATGCAGCCAGTTACTTTGTACAATAATGTGTGTACGAAGTTTCGTTGAAATTGAGGACAAGATATTAAGTGAAAGAACTAAAATACCAGTAATAAAATTTAGAAAAGGTGATTGGTGGCTTAACTCGGTCCTGACTGAAACTACTCTCTTCGCTATTTAAATAAGATTGGGACTCTTGTAATCGGTTTAGCTAAAATTATTAATTGCTATCTGCGTCCACTATGTAAGAGGCGGTTGGTGTCAGATTTTGTCAGTGTCAATTGTTCACCGAGGTGTAGGACCCAAGCAGCCAATCTACTGTTCGTTAACAAATTAATATCTCTGACGTTCAACAACTTCAGACGGGTCACAATAGTCTAAGAAAATTTTTGAAAATTATTTGACTTTATTTCCTATTTTGATGAAGTATTAATCATTAAACTTTCAAGTGTAACATGAAGTTGGCTCAGTGTCACGTTTTGCTTTAATTTGGTGTCAACGTTCACTTTAAAATTCAAATTTTGAACACAATTTTCCACAAGTGACGGCGCAAAACAACACGTAAAACCCCTTCCTATTTTGAGGATGTATTGAAAAAGAAAATTCCGCGAACTACTTTTGCAAGTAAACTCAAATCTTTGAAGTTGTGTTGTTGACGGTACGGGAACGCTTTTTCACCCCTACTATTAGGGAGATGTGCGTCTGTGCTCATAAAGACATTTGGCGCTATAACTAAGTAATGGAAGCACACCCAGTTCTCTCACCAAAACGGATATCTACAGGGACATCGCACTGCACCCTCCGCCCTCGAAAAGTTAGTTGGTTAGATGGAATTTTACGGTCCAGTTTCCAACCCATTGGTTCAAGTTAAGCCGACCCTCGCTAAATGATGGGTCGTTGATGTTTTATGACATATGATAAGGCAATATTTAGAAACTTCCAAATTTCTAGAACTGTATCATAAAACGTCGATAAGAAGAAGAAAAGCTTTATCTGATTTCTGGGAAAAATCCATACAACTGTTCAATAAGTGGTACTTTTTAGGCCTTAACTTGAGAACGCGCAAATCATTTGTCAATTACTGCACCATCTCCTATCTTAGTACTTAAATTTTCCAAGTGGAATTATACACCTTCTTTCCGTTACTGCTTGGTCCCGGATGACATAGTTGAAACTTCACCATTTTCAAAGATTTCTGAATCGCCTTCCGTCACTGACAATTACCTATCGGTTTCATAGGCTGTACTTCGATACCTGAATGCCCACTTTGAGTTACATATATTGACGTCGCCAGAATGTCAAAATTGGGGGGGGGGGGGGGGGCGGAGTTGGGGCAAACTAAAGGCAAAACGTTTCGGGCACAGCGCGAAACCGAGCCCAAAGCGCCTGTTCCTGGGAAAAGGGACCAAGGGGGCGAAGTCCTCGGAAGAGTTGAGGTTTAGCAAATCTTTGAATGAAAAATTATTAGTCTCAGGAGAGGTATATAACTCACTTTTTACGTAACTTAACAAACTCCAACTGACCTGGAGAGAAAGTAAGGGGGGAAGGACAAAATCTGAAGTGAAAATCCCCCCTCTTGCCCCCACCCCCACCCTAGCGCGGTCACTGTCTACATGGATTTATATTATTTGGTCATTTTTCATTGTGTAAATGTACTTGAACTTGAGTACCGTCAAGCATCATGGGCCAGGGAGGGGCAATTTTTTTGAAGTGCGCTTCAACAGTTCAAAAAATTGCATGTAGAGCCAGATATATAGCAGTGAAAACTTGACCAGACCCACCTAACCAACGACCCGCTGTTGATTTCAAACTTTGTAAGGGTACTTTAAGTCTAGAATTTTAGAGGTTGCATCATCCAAACCCCCGTTGTCAAAGCTTGTGTCATTGGCGAGGTTAGAAATTTTACAATTAATTTACTAAAATCGATATAGTCCATTGCGCATTAATTTGTGGGTTTCTTGTACAATTCACATGCCTGATTCGTTCCCTTTTGAAATTAAAACGTCACCAGATACCTGTAGCAGTACCGGTAGTTTTCCAAAAAAAAATGTATATAAAGACTGTAATATGAGCAGTAAAACAAGACGTCACAAATTATTGTGCAATGTAACATTTTGAATTTAGTGAATGAACTTCGAGATTTTATATCTCAACTCAGGGATGTCCCTATGGAGATGGGAGTTACATTTTTTTAGTTTATTCTTCATTGTCTGTAAGATATATTAAGGAAATTTAATCCCGAGGATTTTCTATGCGAAAAGTACATCTGCCAACAGCTGAAAATCATCGCTTGTACCGGAAAATACGAAGCAACTAGCTCGTTTGAGTTGTATAGTGATGTAAAATAGATGTCGAAGACCTCAAAAAAGGCTCTGGCTATGTTGCTCACCCTTGTACCAGAGATTCTAGGCATCATACACAACGTGGTTTGCACAGCTAGGAAACTGATGTGTTCAATAAATGTCTATCATCATAATATGTGTCGTTAATTTGGGAACTTAAAGATCCGTTTGAGTTCGGCCAGACCAGCTTTTACGAGGTTAGGCCATGAACGTCTTGGTGCATTGAATTCTTTAAGAAGTCAGCACAGACATCTATATATCTTTAACTATACCATAACACTGTTGCCTTTATCAGTTCACGTTCTGATTTAAATCAAAGGCAAATTAAAAAATCCGATACTTGAGGCAGCGGGCCGTAACATACTCATAACTTTCTAACATTATTCTCAAATTGGCTTCGGAATAATACTTTTCCCCTTGCACGAGCAAATATTATTTCAAGAAGCACTTCTTTCTTAACCCGTGGAGCGGACTCGGTTTGTTCACTGCCCCTTCAAAGCTTCACAAACCACCGTCCACCAAAACGCAGAGGCCTGCGTCCAGTTTTAGACGCAAACTTTTTTACCATAATATGACTTATTCATGTGCTGCCTCATTTTTTATACTATTGTTTTGAGTGAGTGTGTGTATTCTTGTTGTTGTTGAAAACTGAACGGCTAGACTACAACCTGATCGGATCACTACTGCGTTGCATAACCACTTACCTGCGTAGCAGGCGGTACGGCATATTCCTTTTTCAGTCATATCCCTGACGCCTGCCAAAGTGAACACCGAACAAATTCTTTCGGATATTCATAGAAAAATGTGGCCTTGAGACTGGTTGAATGTTTGTGAATATTCACAAGAGGGCAACACCTGGTCTCGTGCAGTAGCCCATACCACCCAAGGAGTTGGTACGTCATTGTAATACCCACGTCCTGGTAGTACCCACTGCACAGTGTTTTTGCATGCAACACGATGTGATTATGGGGCAACTCAGGTTTCAGTCTAGACTTCCAGTTTACGACCACAGGAGTACGCACACTCACTCAAAAACAATAGCATGATTCATTAGAGAGGACATGAATAAATCATATTATGGTAATGAAGATTGCGTCTAAAACTGGGCGCATTCCTGTTCGCTTTAGCGGACGGTGGTTTTGGAAGCTAAGAAGCTGAGAAAACCACCGTCCCCTCCGCGGGTTACATAACGACATGTCCAGTGGGTATCATCAGGAAGTTTGCTTTACGATTTCATATCAACTCTGTGGGTAGCATGGGCAACTGCATGATTTAAACGGAACCAGATGTTGCCTTCTTGTGAATATTCACTAACATTCATCCAGTCTCGAGGCCCATATTGCTATAAAAGAATCCGTTTGGTGTTCACTTTGGCAGACTTGGTGGAGATATGACTGAACAAGGAATATGCCCTACAGTCTTCTACGCAGGCAACTTCTCACTCCAGTTTAGATGTCACCGTCCTGTGGTAACATGTGGTAGTACTCCTTCTCGCTACCTTCCTTCGCTCATCTCCTCAGTGCTATACCTTCAACGCCTACCATCTGTCTGCACCTGTTCCGACTCTATGGAATAACTCGCCTCCTCACATTTGAACTTCAGCATCAGTAAACTCTTTCAAAACTAGTCTTAAAACTTGCTTGTTCTTGAACTTATTCTTCATTAACTACCCTTTTTTAAGCGCTTTGTGATTGTTTAATGCATCGGCGGATATAAGGAAATTTGTTTGGGGGGAAAACTCAACTTGAGACCAAGACGTCTCAAATAGTATCAGGGGATGTTGTGGAAAATATTTTTTCGGGGGGGGGGGGGGGGTAGAGAGGTATGAGAAGTGGTGACTGACTGCCCAAAGCGAAAGACTATCTAAGCGGAGCGCCACCATCAGTTGGCGCGGAGCGTACAGAAAATTTTGAAAAATCGCGACCTCTCAGATAGCCGGAAATTGCATTTTCCAGGCTTGTAAGTAGAAAAGCAGTCGTTATTTTTAGTTTTCCTTTGCGATAAAATCTTCATTTTAATGAAAAGAAAATCAAATTGCAAAATGATCAGAAAATTACCAGATAAAATGTACTGGCTCCTTTACAGGACGATGTGACATTTTATCATTTTCTTTGTCGCAAAGTAAAATCTCCATAAAAAAGAATAGACCAGAACCAAATTTTTGTTAAATATGTTAAAGACGAACATATTCTAAGCACTCTGCTGAAGTTTTCTTTCATTTCTCATATTCGGTTCTCGAAGTATTAGCAACCAGGGGCGTAACCAGACTTGACTGTCCGGGGGAGGCAAAAGCATAGAGGTTTCCCGATTTTGCACTAGTTGAGCTGTGTTAGTTTGTGGGTGTCTAAGGACCTTACGGGAAGTGTTGAGAGGGGAGGGGGCAACAATTTTGGACCATGTAAATCACCCTACCTCATTGACCAAAAGGTACATTTTTATGCTAATTTTTTTTTTTTTTTTTTGCTTTTTCTACGAACCAGAACAATTTTTCTTAATAAATCTGATTTCTTTCTTAAGTGTGAACACTACTGTATAAGGTATGTACCGAAAAATTGGGTCCTTATAAACATTTGTAAATATGGAGTTTGTATTGCATATACCAGATTAGATTCAGGGTTTTCTGTAAGGAGATTTGCATGGGGGGGGGGGGACTATCGAAGAATCTGCGTTTCCTATTTGCATAAATCTGAGAGAGCATGTCGACTGAAGATCGTGTTATCTCAGGAGAGCGGATAAAGGCTTCTCGACGACATTAAGAAAACTCTCGAAACTTTGTTGCCTTTTTTGGACAAAAATGACAAAGCCTATATTGAAGAAAATTTTAGGGAAACGACACGGGAGCGACTAGGACCAAATTTTTCACTGATTGTTTTAAGACCGATCACTTACAGCTTTAAGGGTTGCGATTTAAGGCGCGCCAAGCGCGCGGAAAGTTTTGTCTTCTTTAAAAATAATAATTTCGGATATGGAATTTTTATTAAGAAGAATTCGGAATTTTATGAAGGAAAAATTGGGAAAACCGCACTGTATTTGACGGGTGTCTCAAATGTTAAATTTTCGATTTTTTAACTTTTTCGAGCAAGGACGCAATCGCCCTGCCTCTTGTAGCTACGCCACTGCTCTGCAACATTGAACATTGATAAAATTTTGACACTTCAATAACTAAGAAATCCATCTGATAGGGTTGAAAGGTATCTGATGACAGGTGTGTATGAGAGCATTTGAGTACGGTAGGCCAATGGTTCCCCTGCCTAGAATATGAAGTCTTGCTAGAAAGACTATCTTCAGTTGGCGCGGAGCGTACAGAAAATTTTGAAAAATCGCAACCGCTCAAACAGCCGGAATTGACATGTCTCGGGCTTGTAAGTAGTAGACAGGTTCCGATTTTTTTTTTTTTTTTTTGCAAATGTGAACAACACTATACTAGTGATGTATTGCGGCGCGCGAAGCGCGCTGAAATTTCTGCCCTTTTTGAACAATAATTTGATATGGAGCTTTTATTTTCCTGTGAGGAAGTTTAAAGAGTTGGGGGGATTACTGACGAATCTGCAGTTCCTTTAAATATTGGTGGCAAATCTGAGAATAATTGTTTTTCTAAAGTCCTCCCGGCTGTCTGGCAAAGGGCAAGACAGAAAAGTCTTTCCTCCGATAAAAAGGACGTCAGATATTATTTTGTAAACTTTAGGGGACTAAATGAATGTTCATATATTTTTCTAAATAAATTTTCATATATTGACCAAAACAGTGTTCCATGAATGCAGATCAATCTTGCTTTTGATGTTATATTGGTCCACTTTCTTTCTTTTTTCATTTTTGTCTTTTTCCTTTCCCCTTCTTTTCCGTTTTCCCTTTTCCTTCTACCCTTCTTTCCTTTCCTTCCCCTCCTTCTTCGCCTTTTCCTTTTCTCTTTTTCTGTCTCTTTTCCTCTTTTTCCCTCCCTCCCTTTCCTTCCCCTTTTTTTCTTCCCTTCCCTCTTTTTTTGCGTTCGGGGGGTTACGCCACTGTTAGCAACTGAAGTTGACACAATTTCTACAAAAGGTAAACCAAGCAGGTGCTATGTCATGTATTCATATTGATGGTCAATGTTTTGTTTTGTTATTTATTTATTTTTGATCCTGCGGTTTGATCTTGAATTGATTAGGGATGCTATCTTGCCATTAAGGCAAATTAAGTTTTTAAACTTCCATTGCTCGGGATGCACTTATGGTTACAACATATCGCAGTTAAATTGTTTAAATATGGTGCTAAATTTTAGAGAAAAACAACTAAACATTTCCATCAATGTGAATACATGACATCACGTCTACTTGTTGCAAGTTCGCAAACGTGGGGAATGAGTGAAAATTTCCCCAGTAAGCTATTCCTAGAATATGTTCCTCTTCAAAATATCAAACATAAATTTGTTCTGGACTTTTTTGTCTCAAGAAGCTGCACACCGTTGAAAATAAATTGAAATCATAACTTTTCGAATCATATTAACTCATATGACCAGTGGTCGAATGAGCCTGTAAACCTGAACCGGCCACACAGAAGCATTGGTAGCGCTACCAGTACCAATAGCAGTACTGATTCAGTACTGCTATTGGTGCTGATAGCGCTATCAACGCTTCTGGGCGGCCGGCACTGGTCTAAAATTTTGATACAATTACGAACTATTACCTTGACAATTGCGCATTAGTTTATATTTTATTAATAATATATGACATTTATATGAGATAGAAGGCTGGGATACTTTGCCCAGATTAAGAAAAGACTACTTTTTATTCATGTCATATCGAATAACGTTATTTTTGGAAAAATTAAAGACCATGCTTTGGAAATGTTTGGGGGCAAGTGCCCCCCGGTGCCCCTATATGGCGAGCCGCTAATGATTTTATGTAAGACGCATAGTGATTTACACAGTTAAGAGTGTACACAAAACACATATGCACTTAACATTCCTATATGGACGCTGTATAAATCCATTATTACTATTATTACTATTATTAGTTAGTTCCTTAGTTACATAGGCGTAGGAAGCATGGGGTGGGGAGACAACCCCAAAGAAAAATGAGGGGCGGATGTTTCCTGGGTCTGAAAACCCCCTTTTTGACTTTTTAAAATCTCAAAAGAAAAGCAAAATTTTCGGCGAGCTTATCTCGGCGCAAAATGCAGCATGGAATGTATTAGTTCTTGCTAGTAAATCAGTCTGATAAACTTTTCCGAGCTCTGGATTTGACAAAATCGGATATGCACCACATGTGATACCACATTTTCAAGAGATACCGGCAGCTATATTGCTATTTGTGTAAACTGTCTTTCATAGAATTCCAAATTGTCTTCAATGAAAGCTCTTGTTTTTGAAATATTTTGTCTAAAAAGAACAAAGTTTGAGAAACTTGTGAAATATCATCGGGGAGTGTCAGTTGGCAGGCTTTAGATAACATTAGCAACGATTCAGTCGTCGTGCAATCATCCTCAGATTTGCCACAATATATGAAGGAAGTGCAAACTCTTCAGTAATTCCCCCAACTCTTTAAATTTCGTTACAGAAGACCCAGAATCCAAAAGCTTTCTGCAGTAAAAACTCCATATCTCCATCTATTTAAAAGCGGGAAAAGGTTCGACCCGCGCATCACGTCCTTGATACAGAGGTGTGCTCACTTGAAGGAAAAATCGGAAAACGTAACTACTACCTACAAGCCCGAAACATGCGATTTCCGACTGTCTGACAGGTCGCGATTTTTCCGCACCAGTTTAAGATAGCCTTTCGAGTAAGACTTCATACTCCAGGCAGGGAACCATTGGTCTATCGTACTCGAATGCCTCGAAACTCACCTGTCATCAGATAACTTTCAAACCTGTCAGTTGACTACAGTAAGTCTGTGTTGATTGTTTTTGCTGGAAGAAAAAAGGGGGAAAATTAGCATAAAAATGTACCTTTTGGTCAATGGGGGTAGGGTGAGGTGCGTGGTCCAAAATTCCCCCTTTCATTTTGCTTCCTACGCCACTGGTTAGTAAGATAGAGTTCTACGGCCCAGTTTCCAACCTATTGGTTCAAGTCGAGTCGGCCACGGCCTTTTTCCAGTTGTGGCTCACTGGTGATTAAAGGGGTTGGTAAAGGCAAATTTAGAAATGTGCCAACTGGCCAATTTCAACTTACACATTTCACATTACAAATAAAATAGCAGACAGTTTCATTGCTCAATGTTAAAATGTTTCAATGTCTTGTGTCGAATCAAATTGCACATCAGTCTGTTTTTATTTGCAAGCAAACGTTTCTATTAATCAATTGTGCCTTAAAATTGCCTTAAAAGTCCGAAATACCGTGTTTAAAATCAATTGGAAAATAACTGCAATTCACTTGCGGAAACTGTTGTTAGTAAAATCCTTGCTTACCTAAATTTTAAACAAGGAAAAGCTGTGTAATCTAGCTCAAATCAGCACACTCAGACACTAGGATGGGTGCATCCTCTAGCTAGCTCATGGGGCAGTTTGAAAAGGCCGCCAGCATGTGTCAAGAGTAAAGAAGTGGAACCGTATGTAGTTTAATCGCCAAATTAAACGAGTCCACAGGAAGAAGTTGGATTAAGATTCTACCGAGACACTGCACGAACGGAGGGATTACGTGAGAAAGTATATTAAGCAGTTAATCGTTTCAGTTTTCAAAGACTGTCATGCTACTGAACACATTATTTATTTCAGCAGGGTTGGGTTGTAAAATAATCTTAAGTGATGGGACGGCACGTAATTCCTCCGTTCGTGTAGTGTCTCGGTAGAATCTTAATCAAACTTCATCCTGTGGACTCAGGCTCGTTTAATTTGGCGATTCTACCTCGCCACTACACTACACTACGGTCTTATGTGAGACTTTTAAGCAGTGTTCAAAGCATGACAGAACACAATCGTCGAATTCCTTACAACTTTATTGCATACATCTTTATTGCTTACATCTGTAAAGATAAACAAGCCCTGCTTTGGGCATTTACAAGAAGACACTTGTGTCTTTAGAAGTTCCAACTGTACGCCAAAAATTATATAAGTCCAACTTGGCCAATAACAAAAATTTTGCTTGTTTCTTTAACAAGTTCCACTGTATAAGTGAAACAAGCACAGCTTTGGACTCTGAAAAAGATAATGATCTCTGTCTGGTTGCCGGACAACTCCCACCCGGACAACTGGCACCCGGACAACTCCCACCGGACAATTCGCACCCGGACAATTGCCAACTCGGACAATTGCCATTCCGGACAATTTGCACCCGGACAACTCGCACCCGGACGATTGCCAACCCGGACAATTTCCAGTCCGGACAACTCGCACCTTGGCAACTCGCACCCGGACGATTGCCAACCCGGACAATTCCCATTCCGGACAACTCGCACCCGGACAATTCGCACCCGGACAATTGGCAACTCGGACAATTGCCAACTCGGACAATTCCCATTCCGGACAATTTGCACCCGGACAACTCGCACCCGGACGATTGCCAACCCGGACAATTCCCATTCCGGACAACTCGCACCTTGGCAACTCGCACCCGGACAATTCCCATTCCGGACAACTCGCACCCGGACAATTCGCACCCGGACAATTGGCAACTCGGACAATTCGCAACTCGGACAATTCGCACGCGGACAATTCGCATCCGGACAATTGCCAACCCGGACAATGAACCTGCAGACAATATATGACCCCGACGATTGGCAAACCGGGCCGTTGTTACCCTTGCAGTTATCACAGTTTTATGTAGAGCGGTAATATGTGAATGAAAAAATACCGGTCAACACGATTTTGAGTAGAATATTTCAATGAAAAAAGCGGATTCAGAATTTACCGAAGTGGTGGTAAGCAACGATGAGAAATCTAGGATGCACTGTGAGTAGTCAAGCACGACTTTGCACACATTCGAAGCAAGCCTCGCCGAACCAACAGTAAGGGTACGAGGGAATCCTTTCTAATTTACGGGATAAGATATATTTCATATTTTAAAAACAGAAAAAAGCCTCCATCAACTCCCTTAAATGCACCTTTGTTCCATTTTGTATTAAATGTGAAGTTAACGGACTACTACGGGTCCGAACATTCTAGCCCTTTCAATGTACTGGCTTCCTCATTAGCCGAGTGCAGTACATGAAAGTAGAGTGACTAGTGCCCATGTCCCGTTTTCCCTTCTGATGGATGAGAGATGTTCTTCCCCCTTCGAGTTACAAATGTTCAAGAACGACGGGAGACCCTCTTAGAGGGCCGGTGAACAGCTTCTTGTAAGGGGTAGATGCGCACTGTTTAACAAGGTGTTTTTTGATTGGCCTTTGTCATTGTATTGTATCGATTGTATTCTATGTTCGGGTTAGGGATAAGGTTAGTGACTAGGGTTATCGTTGAACAGTTAGGGAATTTCTTGTTGGACAGCACACATCAGCCTCCTGAAAGAGGGTACTCAAACTCAGTAATTTTATTGCACTCAACGTGAGGTTTATCTATACCACGCTTTCGGCGGGCATTTTCACCAGGTCGCATTTACTTGTTTAACTATACTCCACCCCCCCCCCCCCCCATGACTCCGCAAGTAATAAAGGAGAAAAAATCAAGTGCCCAACACTTAAAGGTGCCCTTGATGAAAGGTTAGATGTTGAGGCTTCAAACTCCAGCAACCAAAACCAAACCAAACAGAAGGCTGAGATTATCAATGCAAAGGGATTGTGGAAATAGGGGGATTTGGATTATTTGCAGGTTTTCAAAGGGCTTTTTGGAACAATGATTTTATGAATGAAATTTCCGGAAAATAAATGCATGGTAAAAATCTCTTGGTTTAAATATCTAGCGAAATGAGTACTAGAACTGCCAAAAAAGTGTCGAAAAAGAGAGACTGCATCTCCTTTCGCTAAGCTCTTGTCCCATTTTATAATGACACCCACCGCTAAAGTTCATCTTACAAAAGTTGGAAAATAGCTGTCATTTCATACAGGTGAATTAAGATGATAAAAAACTTTGAAAATGTTTGGGATGGGGACCATTTCCTCCGCTGCATGCGACTTAAGGCATTTCTGGTTTACAGTGATAAAGTATAGATTTATATGATATGCGAGATGATCTACGAGAAGTAAATTAAACCTGATTCATGAGGTAGCATATTTAAAAGGAGTGAGCGCGAAGAAAAACAACGCTGAGACCAGAGAGTTGCTAGACAATCTCTAGCAACTCCCTGTTGGGACAGCGTTTAAGCCTGTAGTTTTCATTTCCCGAAAGGGATTCGTATGTAGTCGCGAATACACGACCTTTGCAAAATTAGTGTAGGTTTGTGCATTTCAGTAATGGCTTTCACTATGGTTAGTTGACTTCTCTAACGTTGGCGTTAAGGAAACGTTCCACAATTTAGTTTGGATTCTAAAATTTTAAAACGTATACGTTACTAGGTCACTAAATGCTCAAAAAGGTTAGATACATTTCAAAGGATGTAAAAATACTTCTCACATCAAAAGTTATCGTTCCTGAAGGTTTCAAAAATGTAGTAAAAAATCCATTCATTACGTACAATACATTGTGAAACAAACAGTTACAATATGCTTATTTCATTCCAAACAATGCTATCTTTTGAGACACAGTGTAAGTGAAAATTTGTCTCTTTAAAGGTTTGATTCAACAAATCCAATTTCAATCAGTTAAGCTGTGTTTTGGCTTCAGACAGTGAACAAAAGTAATAGCTCTGTTTTGCTCTTCAATAATTTAGGAGTACCTATGGGGATTATGATTATATTCCCCTATCTCATTAGTCCCCCGTTTCATTAGTTCCCCGTCTCATTGGTTCCTTAACCCTAACCCTAACCCTAACCCCTAACCCTTAACCCTAACCCTAACCCTAAACCCTAACCGGGGGACTAATGAGACGAATTACGTTAAATTGGGGACCAATGAGACGGTGGACTATAGAGCGGACCCTCCGTGGTATACGCCAACCAGGATGACACACCTCCCTGCGCCAACACTAAAACGCGCGATCCTACTACATTAGTTTTTGCAAACTAAGTCATGCCCGCACGACTACAGAGGTATTTCCTTTCGAGACACGAACGAGTCCCACTTTCCCAAGTGCCTGTTCTTTCCATAGAGGACATGATATAGAACACTTGATTCTGTTTTATGGTTTTCCTTTCAAGTTTGACCTTTGCAGATGTTCTGGGACAAGCCCCTACAACTCAGTGTGAAGACTACGGTAGTGTAGTTTTGAAGGTTGCGAAGTGTACGATTTTGAAAAAAAAATTAAATGTTTTGTGCCGATTTTTAAGTGGACGTTACCAGAGGCATCGCCAGTGCAAATGGCAGGGGATAGGGATATATTCCACAAAATATTGTCCAAAAGAATGCCGAGTACCTCGAGTAGCGGACCGTGGCCTTCTCAGCCTTTCAAAACGTTAGGGATATGACTAAAAAAGGAACATGCCGTACAGCCTTCACCAGGTAAGCCGAACCCTGGATCGTGTCTAGCACCGGATTTATCTAGGAGCAATGTACCCGTACGAAGGCAAGCGCACACGCACATACTCAAAAGACCAAATTTACATACACACTCACAGTGATACGCACATGCACTCAAACTGACGTTTTGTGGAAGCGCTTCATATCCCACAATGTTAAATTTTGTCTCTTCTGCTTGTTGTTTTCCTTGTTATTTTAAATCTATTTGAATTATTGGAGGGGCAAAAAACGTGTTTACCCCCATATTTTCATTGGAGTGGCAATTGCCTACCTGTCCCCCCCCCCCCTTCAAGGATTGACGTCACTGTCCAAGCATGCAGTGCAGCAAGTGTTTAATAACCTTTGTTCTACTTTAGAATATGCCGTCAATTGAAAATCAAATGGTCAAAACAGCTGGTAAAATACGAGATTTGCATAAAAAATTCTGACTTGAGGTTAGATCGCTCTTGTCTTCTGTACGTTTGTTGATTAGTAATATTTACCTTAGACACGTTAGAAAACTTTGTTCAATCGGTCACATCGCTTTTACACGGATCGCAATGATCACAATGCTGGCTTTCTACGATGCATGCTCCGAACCCCCGGGCCCAGCATGAAATATACGTGCATGCTACTAATATACACATATCAGCATATTGTACATTCTTAAACTAAAGGCAGTTCAAACGTAGAGAGACATCGTAGCATATTGCTCTGTCGAAATTCCAGGAAATTGGAGAAACATTTAACGCACGTTTTAAAATGTATACAGGTGCCGTCATGATCAATTTATGAAACGAATGTAACACTCACAAATTTAGTGACCAAAGGGTTCTAAATAAATTGATGGTATAAATACACATAAAACGATATGCGGTCTGGAACGAGAATAGAAAAACGGACCAACGTAGGACAGCCCCCTTCTTTCATGACTGTGTCATATGATAAGTACCTTGCGTATTAGCCCACTTAATATTGTCATCAATCTGCTTAATATTATAATGAGCTTACTTTATATAATAATAAACCTAATTGACCTACTTAATGCCGCGCATTTGAGGAAAAATGTCCCACATTTCGTAAATGGCGACATTTCCTACCAATATTGTCACTTACTAGTCTCTTCTGCTGTACGAAACTTTTTCTAAAACAACGGTTTGTTTCTTAATGGGAATCGACCGATAAACGGAACGAGACAAATGTGGTCATGTGATCGTAAGAAACCAACCAAAATAATGTTGTCATGCTTATTAATGGCCAATTTTTTTTTGCGTTTCACGCACTTTAATCTTTGCTTGTTTTGATTTTTTCTTTTAATATATTATTCAATTTGATAACTCTATCCCGTTTTTCTTGCTATGGTTTACACTTCATTCCTCAGTGGACGCGCTGTGTGCGTTTCTAGCCTTACCTTGGTGTTGTCCATATTACTTATACCTTCATTTAACCTTTGGTAAAATGTTTACTCAAGGAATCTCTTAAATTTATTCTGGCATAGCCATATAAGGCCAAGGGATCAATCAAATACGCATTACCCATACACACTTGAAAGAAGTACAATTCATTCGTTGACGTTTATCCCTTCAGTCTGTTTGAAGTGAAGCCCCCCCACTCCAAAAAAATTCAAAAACAAAAACGAAAACAAAATTTTTGGAAAGTGTACTAGATTTGTTACTTATTTTACTAGGTTTGGCAAGAGTATTGTCGTCATTTGTCTTCAGGTACGGGAACTTTTCGAGCTAGCTATTTAATAGAAGAAGGCTTTCTTTTACTAATGCTTTCATTTAACAAATAACTGAAGTATTCCAAATTTAACGTTGACAATTTTCAAACCGTTATTACATTTTTACTGACACGCTCGCAATTATTTTCTAACTTATTTGGAATTTCGTATTTTGGGGCAGGAAATTCACCGAATACTTCTCAATGTCTCTTACAGAGTGAGAAGCAGTAGCTTATCTGCCAGGGGTGGGTCAGGGAGCAAAGAGCCTCCCTTCCGATTGGTTTGACGGGAAAATGAGCTCAATCCACCGTAACCGCGTTCAAAAAAAAAAAAAAAATAAGAAAAAAAGAAAGGGAGAAACAAAGAGAAAGGGAAAAGAAGAAGAGTGAAAGGGAAAGAGGTTATTTAACTTCAGTCAGGCTTCCACAAATTCTTTTGTCGTTACTTGTCTATCGGGCTGGCAGTTCTTTAGGTATCTTTGTCGGCATGCATATCTATTTGTCCACTTTTAGTGTGCCTTTGTGGCGGAGACTTTCAAACGATACTTGCCCGACGGGCTATGAGACACTGAGCAGTGTACTTGCCCTAGTAATATATTACTTGTCTCATACTATGGGGCGCGGGATTTGCCTGCTTCAGATATAAAAGGAACTGAAAAGTTCTGACACTTTTCTAAAAACCCGTGGAAGTTAGAAGTGAAATTCTTCATGAATGTCCTTCAGATAAAAGCAGAGAAAATTCTTGAAAATGTTTTTGGTCCCATTGTCTACCTATAACATAACATACAGGTAATATCGTATGTTTACCTGTTTAGCTTTGTTATCGTACTCCAGAGAATCAGTAGTTATAGTGACCCACTTTTTGAAAAGAAGCTAACTCAAGCTAACTTGAATTTCGGGCAAGGGCGTGGAAAAAGTCGGGTAGTCATTTATTTAAGAGTCCCTTATCTTGAGAGCCCAAATCTTTTCAAAATTTTGTCTGAACGAAACAACGCATTACAGTAACAGTAAAATTTTCACGAAAAATCGAAACGATTACAGGAATTTCGACTCATTCGGGCAGCTTATTTAGACAAGTATTATTCAGCCTTATTTCATAGACTTGGTCGACACTGTGCCTGCCCGTTTCGGGCTGAATTTGCAGAAATGTGTGAGATGACCTCAATTGCTAGATCAGGTGTATGCATGTGCTAAACGTTTGCCCGAAAATGGCATTTGTTCCTTCTGTGTGGTAATATTGTGATCATTGTGAAGGCTAATTTACTCATTTGTATCAAGGTGAACATGTTGTTGCAAAGAAAAACTCAAAATAATGACTGCTTAGTTTCTAATCAAGAGCCTGCAAATGCAATTTCCGACCATCTGAGAGGTAGCAGTGTTTCAAAATTTTCTGTATGCTCATGCGCTAACTGAAGGTTTCGCTCCGCTTAGTATTTCGCATGGGCGTCCGGAAGGGTAAATCAAACTTATGAAAAAATTAATTAAAAATTGAAATAAAAAAATGAAAAATAAATCATCAAAATATCCTCACTCACAGCGTCAGTTTCTACTCGTGAAATATGCGGACATTTGACCAGGAATAGCAAAAGACAAGATAGTATGCTGAATAGTGAAATCGTAATTTGAAGACCATCATTCGTGATATCTATTGAAAATTTGTAATTATAAAAAATATGCCAAAATTGTACTATTTGTCAGGTATGTAGTGTGCATATGCCATCCGACTGTTGATGAATGCGTTGGTCTTGGTTTGGTCCCGTGCTGATCTCAAGTGACGACGCGCAAATGTAAGTGGGATATACAAGGCTAATATGGGGGGGGGGGGGGGGAGATTCATACTTGGGTAACGAATATAGGCCTATATAGGCTGTTTGGCAGTTTTAAGTGTTATCGTGCATAGGCATGCGAGGCCGTGACCGAAAGGCCGATTTCCCTTCAACAATTTTTTACATTGAAAATTCTAAAAATCTTAAAATTACAGACATGAAATTCCTGTTTCAAGGCTGGGTACATGCAGCTTAGAACACTCGCCAAGTGTCGTTTCCGGCCATCTCGAGAGTTTGTAAGGGCCAAAGTTTTCTTGGACGCTCCGCTCCAACCTATGGTGCCGCTCCGCTTAGATAGTGTACACAATTCAATGATCTATGAATGACCGTGCCCCCTTGTAAAGATTTCTGCGGACGCCCATGGTCTTTCGGGTAGAGTTATATATTTCGGGCAGAAAAATCTCCTTCCCCAGCTGGAAATGTTCCCATACGCCTATGGTCTTGCTCCAAAGTTTCTTATATAAAAATCAACAACCCTACTAGGATTCTGAATAATGGTAGATATGGTCATTAAAGAGACAAGTGAACCCAGACACTGATGAGAAGTAAATTAGTGTTGGAAGGCACCTGACTACTGTAGGTTATACTTTTACACCGTAGAACTGCACTTTTGATTTGCGAAGCAAAGTTTTCCTTAGAACATTTCAGTGCCGGACACAGTGTGCCAATGTTTCTTTGCAGAGAAATTCATTGTTTGGGTAATTAAAACCAAAAAATGACTTCAATTGATGTTTAATTTTACATCAGATTGCATCTGAGGGTACTTAAATGTTCAAAAATTTCCTTGGACCCCTCCCCCATACCGGCTATCAGACCCTGTGCAATTGGCTACTCAAATAAAAAAAAAAATTCTGGCTACGCCATGGCTTAGGACAGTCTTATCTGGGGCTTCTGAAACATCAAACCGCAGTAGCCTACGGGGGCTTCGCCCCCGAACCTCCACGGCGCACGAACTCAGGCCTGAATACAGGTCTGAGTTTGGAAAAGCAAACAGACCTTTTATAATTGAACAAAGGATAATTCTCTAAAAGGGCTTAACGGTATCTAAATTCGATTTCAATTTTCAATTCTAACATATTTTAGATACCCCAGTTATATGAATGTAAAACATTACAATCTGATATAATAGCAGTTCAGACCTTCCTTGCAGGAAACATAGTATAGTATGATTTTGTGGGATGAGTTTTCCTGCACATTTTTCAGGAAATGGCATGATTGAGAGCAATTCGTGGCGGAGATTCGTACGTAAGAATGGAATTGTTCGGTGGGAATCGTCCGGGGACAATTGTCCGGGTGCGAATTGTCCGAGTTGCCAATTGTCCGGTGGCAGTTGTCCGGGTGCCAGTTGTCCGGGTGCCAGTTGTCCGGTCACGCTCTGTCTTACAGAGATTTAGATTTCAGAATGTTATCAGCTGATCTAAGACCCTTAATGCTTAGTTTTCAGGTGTAGCTGGCTACGTAATTCATGCTGATTCCTGGTTACTGTTTTAACAGTGTTACAGAAAAGCTTTGATGTTTTCCCAAAGGTTTGTCATAGAAGTTAGCAAAAGTGCTTTCTGATGTCCATCCAGATGTTTGAAGAATGGTTTCGACTGGACATCCCATTATTTTAGCTGAAGAAACAGCTGCAGATCTTGTACTGTGTGCAATATACTTGCATAAATCAATTCATGCAGCCTGCATTACCTCGCGTATCCAGCGTGACAATGTACCTCTTGATGCAGGCCTATGAGGCTGGACGTACGTATAATAAACAGCTGTGTTACATTACCTGTGATTAATTTAGTAACCTTGATATAGTGTTTTAGTAAGTGATACGCATCTAATGTATCATCCCTTGGATAAGAGGCTAGAACAATTTGCGCCTGCTTTTTGCCAGGTCGTGATTGTTTTAGTGATTAGGTATTACGAACACAGCTTCGTTCTGCTTAAAAAACGTATTTTCTATTTCAAGCGCTGGCAGAGTTTGCAAACGCTGTGCCGTTGTTAGGGCAATGAGCATCACTAACTTAAAGGCAGTCATTCGTCACCCTAAACTACAGTTTCAGTAAACATATATCAAAACTCTCAATTGGTACAGCTCTTTGATTGGCATTACATTCAAACAATGCATCATAGCTAAATTACACAACATGGGCACGAGAGTGTCTTGATTACATGTTATGGACTTGTATGACCACTGGGACAAGCCATGAAGCAACAAACAAGGATTGTGTCTGGATAAAGATGAGTTTTAGATAAATGTGGGCGGGGCTAGAAGTAAGTAGGTTGGGAGAAGTGGAACTGTTTGGGATGATGAAAATATGCCTTTAAGAGTCAATTGCTTGAGGGACAGTTGACTCGTGGGGTAAAGTGATCTGAGGTAGTTTAGGGCAATAGTAACGTCCCGTGTTTCTTTGTATCTCGGTTTTGGTGGTCTTAGCTCAAGTACCCCTTTCATGAACCGAGTAACGAGTGGGTGTGACCCTATGGAAGCATTAGTATCACAATCCAGCAATGCTGATAGGGCTGACCGTGCTGTACATATTGTGCTATAGCTTAAATCTAACTTGTAGAGATAAGTTAAATACTCCAAGACCTGGGCTATAGTTGGGCGAACTGAATTAATTTTTCTTCGAGTGCAAAACTGTTCCCACTTTGAATAGTAAGTTTGGTACTGTTTGTTAGTAGATTCTCGCCATGAGGCCAGGATAATAGTGGCAGTGTCCTCTGAAATTTTGTCACTTCTGAGTCTCTCCCTGAAACTTGACATGCAAGAAGTTGGAGCTTTTGGTGTAATTGGTGTAGTTGTTCCGGGGCATTTGGTAGGAGTAGTACATGCTTTCCCTGTGGGAGAAGCCTTGGCGTAGCTGTGATCATTAAAAATAGTTTTGTGTACCAAGCCTATGTTGGCCAGAGTGGCACCACGATGATTCCCTTGGCCTTGTCTTTATTTTCTGCAAAAACCCTGGTAATAAAAGTAAAAGGAGGAAAGGCATAAAAATAATACTCCTGCCAGCTAAAAGAGAATGCATCTATGTGTAACGCATCTTGGTGTGGTTTCCAAGATACAAATGACTCTAATAGTTTATTTTCACTGGAGACAAACAAGTCCAATTGTGATTTCCCCACAGGGAACACACTGCTTTGAAGATTTTTGGCTGTAGCTGCCATTCAGTATTATTTTTGAAGTTTCTTGACAACTCAGCAGCACAAACATTATCTTTACCTGGTAGATGAGAGCAGGATAGCCAATGCTTTTGGGCCTCAGCCCGGTGGCGTAGCCACGGGGGGCCCGGGGGCCCAGGCCCCCAGATTTTCTTCAGGCGCCCCCCCCCCAGATTTTTTGCGTCCTAATAAAATAATTGAAAAAAAAATAAAATGTTTGAACGGAAATAAACTTTGAAGTATTTCCTTCAAAACAGTAAATAAATAAAATGTGTAAAATTTAAAAAAAAAGAAAAAAACAAGGATGAATGTGTGTAAAACACATTTTGTGTGCACGTATGTAATCAAGTAATAACTTCAAAATTCCTTCTTTCACTAAACTACATACAGTTTGTGATGTGCCCTATCGTTTATTGCATTTCACTTCGAAGATGAAACAAAAGTCTCGACGACTTTGTTAGGTTAAGACCCTTTCTGCCTTTTGGATGGCTGATTGATTTACTGAAAATAAGGCAATCGTACACTGGAGAACACTCTTGCACGATCATTCCCATACTTTATCGTACAAAAAATATGTCGTAAGCAGGTAAGGGTAAGGTACTGCCTTCGGATAACTCTTCCCTTCCATCCTTAAAAACTTTGTCGTGCCTCACTCCTGCCCATGACAAGTGCCACTGTAGGACGATTTTTTCGATAAGTCCTCTTTTAACAAGTTGGCACTGGAGTCCGGGTGATTTGTAAAATGTCCACAAGGTCCTGATTTCATGTGTTTCCCACATGATCCATACTTCTGCTTTGCGGTTCAATTATTTTGACAGATTTATTCGTAGTATTTTAATTTTGACTACGCAATATACCGATGGACAAATACTGAACCATTTTGCACATTGTTTCTTTGGTAATATGTTTGTCTCTTCTAAAAATCTCTACCAAAAACTAAAAATATTTTGATATTTTTCATGCTCCCCAAAAAGGGAAAATCCTAAAACTTAGGCCTATAATCAGTTTAAAGCTTTGCCAAACATAGCATCATTTTGCATCTAGGAAATCTAACGCAAAGAAAGTTTCTCATAGGGGTTCACAACTACTTTTGGTTTTCCTGTTAAAGGGTAAGGTACTGCCTTAGGTAAGCTGAAATCCATTCAAATATTGCCGTCATTTGCGGCTGGGTACATCCAGTTTAAAACAAGTGGGAAGTGCCGTTTCCGGCCATCTGGAGGGGTTTTAAAGCCCAAAACTTTCTTTAACGCTAAGCGCCGGCCGAGGGTGGCGCTCCGCTTAGATTCAAATATTGCCGCATTTGCGATCTACGTCTTTCTGAAGTTTACTATTTTTCTCAAGGGAAAGGGAGATACCGGTTCCCTTTAGTCTCATCCACCAGACTACAGATCCGATGTGCCCAGTTTTGGGGTCCTAAAAAGTGTATGTATTACCATTTTTCATAGATTGATTTTTTCATTCTCATAATTTGAGAAGTCGCAGACATGAGATTCGTGTTTCAAGGCTGGGTACATCCAGCTTAAAACACATAGGAAGTGCCTTTTCCGGCCTTCTGGAGGGGTTTTAAAGCCCAAAAATTTCTTGTACGCTCCGCGCCAACTAATGGCGGCGCTCCGCTTAGAAAATCTTGCCGTGCCTGACCTTCGGAGGTACCAGCCCCCCCCCCACTTGTTACCTAGGCCCCCCAAAAAATCCCATCCTGGTTATGCCACTGCCTCAGCCCATTATTTGCCATATGAGTTTTGCTTTTTCATGCATTGAATGGACCGTGTGCCTCCCATGGCACCGATATAGGCAACTGCCGTTATATTATCAGTAAGAATTCTTATGTGTTTATTGTCTGTTTGTCCCGCTAACATTAAAAGAGCATTGTAAATAGCTGTCAGTTCCAGCACATTAGTGTGAAGTTTTTTTTTCTTCAACATGCCATTTACCTTGAGCTTTGGCTGAAAAGGTAGTACAACGAGCACCCCAACCAAAATCCGAAGCATCAGTTACTATAGTTATATTGGCGTCTGTGGGGAGGACATGATTCCAAGCAAGCGGAAGATTAACTTCCCACCAGGCTAATTCCTGTAAGGCTTAATGTGTCATACTGACTTGTGCTTCGAAATTCCCTTTGCTTGTTTTTAAGGCCTGAATTGTGACACCTTCTAGGACTCTCTAATATAAGTGCCCATACTTGACCCCTCGAAACAGTGACACTAAAATGCCTATGACATGGGCAAGATCTTGCACACTTGTCTTGGACTTGCCTTTAAATTTCGAAATTTCAGAGAGTGCATTGCTGATTCTCTCCGGTTTAGGTCTGAGTGTCATACTCTGTGAGCTGAGCACAAACCCCAAGAACTTCAACTCTTTCTTAGGCTCCATCACAGACTTTTCTTGGTAAATAACAAATCCTAATTCCCTAAGAAGTTGTGATATCATATTAATTGTGGGTTTGCATTCATTTTTTGAATTTGCTTGGATGAAAATATCATCTATATAGCTTAAACATACAGCCCCTCTCTTCCTCAGCTCTTCTAGTGCAGGTTTTAGTAATTTTGTGAAAATTCTGGGGGCAGATGAAGTTCTAGGCCATTTGGCAGGCATGTGTATTGATACAATCGATCTTTGTACATAGGTCGGAGGTATTTCTTATAGGAAGTGTCGACTGGTACAGAGTAATATGCATCTTATAAATGTATCGATGCCATAAAGCACTGGGGCACCATTAACGTAAGAGCAGCCTGCAAAGAGTCCATTTTAAAATGGTAATACTTCACACTTTCATTGAAATTCTTAAAATTCAAGATTATTCGAAAGGAGTCATCTGGCTTTGTTCTAAAAAATACGGGGGACATAAATTCTCCCTCAGTGTGTGAAGTCTCTTCCAGGACCCCTTTCTTCAATAGCTTATCAATCTCATGTTCTAAAAGGGTCTCTTCAGTCTTGTTTAATGGTGCATAAACACACCTAGATTTGGAATAATCAAGATGTTTTTCTTCATCAAAGTCAATCTGATAGCCTGTAACGCATTTAAGGATTGCATCATCTTGAGTAATTTTCTGGCACTGTGGCAAGAAGTACCTTAATCTCCCAGCCACACATTTGACACGATCAGGTAAACATTGGGCAAAGGAACTTACCTCACCTTTTAATACTTCTTTGTCTTTGGTGAGATCTTCCGTGCCTGCTTTTCGTATGGCACGGGCTTTCTGCCTAAAAAAGGCTGAAATCTCCACTTTCCTCGAGTTCCTCCGTTACTTGGTCTGTTAGAGCCCCTAAACCGCATAGGGCCTCCAGCATTTGCACCTTGTTTTACGAGGTATCGTTTACTTAGTCTGTTAGCACTAGCCATATCTTTTATTTGCTGCGACAGGTCATCGCCAAAGAGTAATGTTGAGCTTGGTTCAGCCTTTACGCAAATGGCTTTGAACTCCGGTTTTATTTCCGGTTTTATCAGCTCTCGTCGGAGAGTGTTAATGAATATGTTATTAGAACCCATCAATACAAGGGCATCTGTGAGCTTTGCCATTAAAGTTTCATTGTTAACCCCTGGCTTAGCAATTAGTGCCTCATTTGGGAGGGTGGTCAAAGCTATCCATGATGAAACGTTCCCTCTTACTCTTTGTTACATCCTTCTTCTCTGCCTGATTAACTCTTATCGCTTCAGGGAGGAAAAGAAGTCCACTACATGCAGACTTGATTTAGTCAAGTTTCATATCTGATTTATTGACAGTAAAAGGCGTGTTACAATACACAAAACGTTACGTAACATTTGGGGTTAGCTAACAGGTCAGTCAGCATGTGTTAATGGCTTTTCACGCTGTGTGAACACAAGGAAAGCATAGCTCATTTGAGGCCATAGATCATGTAACAAACTCAGATATAAGTTACACCCCACACCGCCTTTGATGTACTGGGGTGTCTATGTTGCTTTTTCAAGAAGCGACGTCACAGCATGATTGCCTTCACATTGGCATTTTGGATTTTCTGAAAAGATATATCTCTAGATTTCGTTGCAGCACGCAGGTTATCCCACATCAATCTATTTACTTGGGTTACCTGCAGGGCAGTGACGTTATCAGGTCTATGATATTTGTCCACCTTCTCTTTAATTTTAGCCTGTGGCAGTTTTTGAGTACACATATTATTAACCAACTTGGAAAGCGATTTCCCAGCATTACTGCCTGTTTTTGAATCATAGTCCAAATCTGCCACCAGTGACTCAAGTAGGCCTAATGTCACTTTAGCGGGTACTTCTGCTACTGAACTTACTTCCCCTTGTGGGTTTGATGGATTTGCTGAATTCAGCAATTCCTGAATTTCATCCTCATAATCAAGATCAATTTTGTCATCCCGTACATCTTGGGTAGAGGGCCCAGCAACATTTGTTCCTTCACCCTGATTAGGCTGGGCTGCTTCACCCTGATTCAACTTTTGAATCAAATTTTGCATTTGGCTCTGCATTTGCAAGACTATGTCTTTAAGTTCGGTAGAACCCTGACAGTTACATTTCCTCCCAACGAGGAAATTTCATTGTCACCTCCATTACTGGGGGTAGGACTGTGTCCTAAGGAAAACAGACAGATCTGATTCAGGGTCGCCCTCCTTCGATGTTGGGTGCTACACAATATGCTTAGTACTGTATATAACCCTTATAAAAAACCACATAATTCTCACATAATTCCTGTAGGAAAATCAAAACTTCCTATAGGAATTTGCAATTTCCTATAGGAAGTAACAACTTCCTACAGGAATTATGTGGGATAGTATTCAGCCTGTGCAAGTTTCTCACATCAAAAAGTTGAATTCCCACATGAGAATTGAAATTCCCATATGGAAAGTTGAAATCCTAATATGGGAAGTTAAATTCCCACATGGGGACTTCAGTTTCCCACATACGAAGTCAACTCTTCATGTGGGAAGTCATCTTTTGGTATGGGAAGTTAAATTCCCCATATGGGAAGGCACAAAATGGCTGCCGTGTGGATTGTGCAGTGAACAGCTTTGGAGGAAGTCTATTGTGATTGGCTTATTCAAAGGCTCTGTCACAATAAAGCCCTTTTGAAAGGAGTCTTTGTATGGTACATGCACAGTTTTGAACTCTATAGGAAAGCAAGTAGTGTACCAGTTTAACATTGTGTTGTAAACAGCAGTCAGCAGTTAATAGTTAGCAAGCAGTGAGAGTGGATGCACACATGTGCAGTTGTAGATTTGAGTGGAGGCTGTGGACTATATATGTGCTGAATACTGTTAAGTAAGCGACTAAGTCGGAGTGCTGTTTTGTTGCATGGACTGAGATATTTTTATAAGGTGTAGCCTCAGCAACTGGACTCTCATATTCAAAACACAGGCAGGCAATGGATGTGCTGTAAAAGGAATCAGTTATTGTGTTGCATACAAACTTGGACAAATTTCAAACAAATCATTTAACTCTTAAACAAGTTGCATCTAGTGGACTTTTCTTATGGACATTCATCAGGATTTTGCACATGCCTTTGTCACAAATTATTCTGAAGAAGAGACTGCATGCATCAGAACATATGCAGGCAATGTGATGTACTTTAAAAGGAATCAGAAATTTGTGTTGCAAACAAACTTGGATGAATTTCAAACATATTGATTCTCAAACCAGTTGCATCGTGTTGCATCTAGTGGACTTTTATTTTGCACATGCCTTCACAAAATATTTTGATGAAGAAACAACCGTGTATCCAATTTGGTAAGAACCCTAAGGTGAACCTTACATTTAAAATCAGCCATAATACTCTTTTGGACACACTTTAATTCATAGGAACGTTACTGTATACTGTGACTGTATACTGCATATGTATACAGTAGTATGCCTGCAGAGGATGATGAATGGAAAATAATGATGAAGACCTGAGTACATTGAAAAATCCCCCTTCAAGAATATGGCACAACCCAGTATGGGAAGGGATGGCCAGCATGTGGGATTTATGTGGGAATTTTTTATAAGGGAAAACTCTCTGTGAGAGAGGCTGGTACTCTGATGTTAGTACTTAGTTGTTGTTGATGTTAGTAGTTAGTAAGTGCAGGTACAGTAGCAAATCCACTTGCCTCCCTGTGGGAAGGCTAGCATTGCAACCACAAACAGTGTAGTTGAATATTAATTTCGGTTGCCAAAATTATCTGCTACCCTGTGGGAAGGCGTATATTGCTAATATTGCAACGGCTTGCACCTTAGTTGGATATTAATTTGGTTGCACATAATGAAACTCAATTTTCTGGATTCTAGGCTATGGCAATTACTCAAGTAGCGAGGTAGAACTTAATTTCTAGGACGCAAGAGGAATTTCTTTGTATATTGGTTTGGTTTGATCTTTGGAACCCTTGCCCGGACCAGCAAGCTGTTTGGACAAGAACAGTTACTTAACAACTTCCTTGTATGTGGTTTATCGATCATTTGACGTTTTTCATGATTAAAAATAGTAAAAAAGTAACAGAGAGGCCTTGGTTTATATTTAAACAATGAAGAGCAGAATACGGATTGAATATATTCAACTCCAAAATAAATGACGGTTATTTATTTTTGAACAACACTCCTTTGAACATCTTACGAAGTACTGAATTTCAAAATCATTTTGAATAGGATACACCGTGGATCTTGCTAATGGTTTATATATGTTGCAATAAATAGCTGTTGTCCATCTGATTGTCATACTGAATAGGATAGGGGCTATTTTTGACTTCCCAAACAAAGTAAATATTTTTGTGAATAAAGTCCCATTAGGTTCCCCTTTTGTTCGTAATAATTAAATCGGTTGTAACTATTTTAGCATACTGCTGCACCGTTAATCCCTATATCATCTAAAGCAGATATCATTTGAATGACCCAGGCACCTTCTGACCAACGGACACTTGTGAGTCAAATTTGCTTCATGTTTGTTGGAGTTCTGACGCAAGGATGTGTAACTGTCCTGCAAAGGTTGCGGCATACATGCTTCATGCTCTACAAGAAAAACCTAAACAGACCCGACGAAGGGTGTCCGACAAAGGACACGCCCTACGAAGAGGCCAAATACCGGTAAGTTACCGTTAAGGATTCTGGAACCAAAGCCGACCAGGAGCAACGGCTTGCCTAAAGGACGTCGAAAGCGAAGTTTAGCGGTGACAAAAAATTTCTGGTTTTACTGAAATAATACTTAAGTTCGTGTTAGAAAACTTGGAAAAGTTGGGTTTATGGAAAAACTTTCCCTTTTCATCCCAGCAATTTCAATGTTCGTTCCCAAGTAAAATATTTTAATCCTCAAAATATCCTTCACCCGTCCACCCTGCCTAGTGCTTGTACAGTGGCAAACCCTATTATATTGGTCACCTTGACTGACTTTACATTGCATACAGGGCTTTAATAGTTAATAAAAACGTTCGATATTGTACATGTTGTATTATGTGGCGGTACTTTGCACCTTTTGGCTTTGATGTCAAATCAAAAGGTGGATAGTCTCCTGCCACTATATACGAGCTCAATACAGCGACATTAACAAAATATTTTATTTGCGTTATGACTGTATGAATCTTCCAAAAGCTAATAAGAAGAGAACAGAATTTTTTATCGATTCCAAATCGTGTTCCCTAAGGGTGAAGCTCAAACGAATAAGCGATATCCTACTTATGAAACTGCACCGTTATACAAGCATTACATATGTGAGGCTGGTGTTACCTTTAATCAAAACGTAAGTCAATACGAAATCGCGAGAAGCGGTCATAATTATTTGTATTTTCTTTTTCGTAAATTCTGTGGACAATCATTATACATACGTTATTCCTATCGAAGTATTTTACCACAGTCCCCCTTGCACGTATGAACCGAATGAATCAGGCTATATACCGAAAAACACCCCAAAAGACATGAGGAGGATCTCCCCTAACCCCTTGTACTTTACGCTGGTGCAAAGTTGTAGCTCTTTGTAGTGAGTATGTGAGAACGATGGCATAATCGATGGGATTTTTATATACTTTAAACCTTGTTATAAAGTGCTCTTTAGTTTTTCGTGGGTAACACTTTATTTAATGACTTTAATGAGTACGCCCTCACTTTGTTCAATGACTTCTGGAGGCATATCCTGGTAAGGGTAATAAATCTGTTCCGACGTTTTCCTCGTTCTGTGATGTCAATGCGAAGAAATGGCTTCATTCAAAATGGCAACAACAAATTACCGTATGATTAATGCAACAAAAGTATAAGATGATCTTGACTTCATATGTCAGTGGCCCCTTCGTCTTGTCGACAAGAACAAGATCTGTATTTCATTAAGAGCTAGCCTTTGGTTTGTTGGAGTTAATTCAGAACTATAGACGACTAAACATCACCATTATGAAGTTTTTACTCTTGTTAATTTTTGTGACTGGATTATTCCTGTCAAATATGTTAGCGTCTTCGGTAAGTGCAAAATTTGTAACTTTAACGCGTTTAAATTTGTCAAAGCTGTAAAGAGTAATTTTTATCGGCTGCGAATTCTGTCTTAGTTCTTTTCCCATTTTCTAGGCATATTTCTCTAACAAATAAGACAACTTTCCAAATTGTGGTTCTTTTCAATAGGCACTCATTCTGATTACATGCACATTTTAAAAAGTTCTGCTAACGCGGTGAACTTCTAAAGGTAAACTCTTTCGAAAATGCATCAGAATTTTATCAGGAGAATTTAGGGTTATCCATTATTATTACTTTCGTTATATTCTTTCCATAAAAAATGCTTTAAAAGATTCGATATTTTTCGATATTTCCTATTGTCTCAGGCAAATGAGACGTAACAGGGCGAAATTTTTCGATTTTGTTCTCTCTAAAATCATTGAAAAGTCACTCTTTTGGAGTAAATTAGTGACCAATATAAGTTTGGAGTGAAACTCTATATCAGAAAAGAGTCATTCTCATTCCTTTAGGGTGGATATTCAGAATGACACTTGGAACTGTTTTGCCCTAAATTGATTTTGCCACAGTTCTACTTCTAACTCAATGAAAAAAGATTTCCCTGGATTGCCAATATATTTTAAACTTTATACAGTCTCAGAGAGTTATCCAAATTATTTTTAATATTTTGGTCTGCCCTGTTGGTTAATCGCAATAGCTCATAACCTTGGCATGCTCAAATTTGTTCTTAGTCAAAAATACCTAAAATCACTACATATTTAACATTTCTGCAGTTGTTTTATTATTTTGTCCTGGGAGGATCGGTGTGGCCGCTACAACCTGGTTTGCATATAGCAGGGAGGTGCTGCTTATCAGCTTTTAGTTAATGGGATACGTTTTCTGTTGCTCATGAAGAGTCATGTATCTTTCCCATGCAGGGCATCTTACTATTACAGTCGCTCCCAGTTGGAACCTCCCTCTGAACCCGGCTGTATTTTGAAGCTATACAAGTGAAGGTAGTAAAAGCAGGCCTGGGTCGGCGGGGGGAAATTAGACGTATATAGACTCAAAAACAACTAGAAATCAAGATAGATTTCTATTAGACGTATATAGACTGAAAAACAACTGGAGGTCAAAATAGATTTCTATTTCTCCAAATCCAAGAGTTTATTTTCAGTTGGAAGTGCAAATTTTCACTCTTTTGTAGTGACTTTTAAAGCTTTACTCTAAGGTTTAGGAGAGTATAACTTTCCATTGCTTTTTCATATTAGCGATGGACCACCCCATTTGTTGATTTGGTTGAGAATGTTTAAAAGAAGAGGAGGGAGGTATTGTTCGGGTTTGGACACTTTATATATAATTTGACCTTGCATGACAGTTATTCTGTCTCTTCGTCTGACTGTATCAAGGTTTTCAATGCTTCATATTCATTTCTATGAGGCTTGATTTGTGATCACATCGAGCCAACGTTACATATGGAACAGTAAAATTCTGCAAACTTTGAAACATGCTTTACATAAGTAATTTTTTATATCCATTTACTTTTAATGCTGAATTCTGCTTTTCATGTTTTTAAGTGTTACATAGTTTCAAAAATACGTTTCTTTGTTATGTTATTCTTAAACACTTTGAGCTCTTGTTTAGTAAAACTACTAGGTTCATCATGTTTGAAAAAAGTAAAATTTGTTTATTTGTACGTCTACAAGAGCGTGGTAATTCAAATACGTCACAAAATTGTTAAAATGCCAAACGATGTCAATATTACTGAAACGACAAAGATTTTCAATACTACGGTGAGTTGTTTTGGACAGGGATTTGTGCCAAATCTTTGTTCCGTATCGCTTAAGTTCTTGTTTTCATTGGGCATTACTAATTTCATTGAAATGTAGATTTCTTATGGCTTGATAAGAATATAAACCTGAAATTGTTTGCATAAGGTTTGAAATATTAAAAACAGATTCGTATAGTGTTTATTTGTCTACCTTTTATTGAATTCTGTGCATGGATGCATTTTGTTGAAAAAGACATTGAGTCTGGTGCGCACTGTTTAGCAAGGAATTTCTCCGTTGGCTGTTTTCATTCTATTGTACTGTGTCAATTAGTTAGGGATTAGGTTAGGGTCTAGGCTAGAGATTAGCGCTGCCGATAGCAAGTTACGAAATTCAGATTTCTTGTTGGTCTACTGCGCTTCTTCCCAAACATTGTCCGATTCGAGCTCGGAAACTCTTTTGCAAAGTCGTGCCTTTTTTGTAGCGCTTCATAGGATTTGAGTTTCATAGGTCTATGAGAACAATTAAGTGTCTCGTTCAATATTTTTCAGACTATAGGTATTTGTCACTTATTTTCCCCTTATGTGAACTAGGAAATTTAATCCAATGATTAACGGTTTTCTTTACAAAAAAAGCTCCATGGACAGCTTTGAAAAGGTATATCATTAACGTACTCGTAACTAAAAGATTTTAATTTTTAAAGATTTTAATTCTTGTCCTTAAGTTTGTTTTTAACCCTTATCACAAAATGATATACAAAATTTCCAAATAAAGATAAATTCTCGACAAAAGTAAAATGTGTACTGAGGTGGAAACAGAATTTTTAGAGCTTTTGTGACAAAATGTTTTAGATGTAACCATATAAATTTCTAAAATGTGATAGGTAGAGGAATCAGTATGGGCAAGGTTTGATTCTTTTAAAAATCAAAACAAGAACCAACAATTGTTATTTATAATAGAAATAAATGGGACATGGCAAAAACAAAGAGTAGGTACTGAGATGAAAATAGTGGACTCGGAAAGCACGAGTTTAGGAGTGGTTCGTACTGTGTATCAAGAAATTTCTTTATTGGTTATAATAAAACTTGAAAACTGGCAATTTTAAGAAATGTCTTGGTCGGCTCGACTTAAACCAATTGGTTAGAAACTGGGACGTAAAACTCCCTCTGACTCGGGAGTTGTAACTCCCTGATCTGGACTATTTTATCAAAAAACACTAGAGAAAGTCTATAAGATCATATGAACGAAAAGTTAATTCCTTTATATTTTTCAGACATTACTTCAAGACGAGGTCTCTTCCCGGAGTAAAAGAAGCACAGAAAGTAGGTTTATTTTTTTAACTTTACAATATTTGAGCAATTCTTGGGAATTCTTGTATCAAAACTTTAAACATGTCAGGTTGTTATCTTCTGCATGGTCGTTCAGATTTAACAATATTTGGGAATTAGGCAATCTGAAAATGCGAGTTATCAAGTAAAACTGAAACATTTACACAAAAAATAAGTTGCTGTTGTCCTTGATTACTGTGCTCTGGGGACATATGCAAAACAAGGTGAAATGTGTTCAGGTGTAAGCCTTACATATGAAAACCGTTTCTGACCTCTTACACGTTATACGTATACAGTCTGAAATAAAATCACGATTGCATAGCATATTGCCCATGCAAGGCGATTTTGAGGTTCCTGGGGCAGGGGTTCATGTTTTCTCACGTTTTGATCGGCAAGACATAACACCACACCCTCCTACTTTTTGCAAAAACGAAAAAACATAATAGCACCAATCGCATCCAATTCCTTGGGAACAATAAAATTGAAATAGTATCCCTCTCACACATTCTAACAATGGTAATGCCCCCATTTTGTTTGGTAATTTTCTGATCATTTTGCAAGTTTCTCATTTCTAATAAAGCTCATATTTTAGTTCAACCGAAAAGCTCACATTACTGAGAGCATAGTTTCTACTACCGTAGCAGGTAGAATGTCCTTCGCTCGCGGCGGTTGATCCGAGTGGTATCGATAATTTTAATAATGTCCGTACAATTTTAACAATGTCCGTACAGTCACTCATCGTCAACTAATGGTAGCGTACCGCTTCGATGCGGTTCCTCAAGAAGGAAAGCATATATCCCGTGGACGTATGGTTTGTCCGACCTCAATCTTGAAACTCGGTCTGCGCTCTGAAATTTTCCAGAGAAAAGGCAACATCTAGCTGATTAACTATGAGTTCCTAATATATGAATACTCTCTACTTAAGGTGAAACTAAGTTTAGAATTTTAAGCATAAATTTACTAGAGACTGCGAAATAGATCTTCTTCATCCAACTCCGTCAAAGCTTGCTCCATTTCTGAGATATTAAATTTTGACATTAATTCTCTTCAATCAAATCAGTCCATTTTGCAATAATTTGTGATTATCGTTAACCAATTTTTATCACCTTTTACAGGGTTGCTGATTTTTTATTATTACTATCACTGATTTATATCGAATAATCTACATTTAAAAAATCGATGTTAATCATTTGTTTTAATTTATCGTGATTTTAATCAACGTTATTCAAATCAAAGAACCCTGCCTTTTTCCTTTGAAATTAAAAACGTTTATATGACCTTTAAAGCTTTCTGTTTTCTTGCATAAAATGCCATTCAGAAAGGGCGTATCAAGTCAAGTCACCCCATTACTGTAAGGTTGTTATCACATTTTGGTACCATTTGCAGTACTGTAGCTTCCCGAACATCAAAGACATACAATGAATGAAGTGGTACAACAACGATATCACAAATTATTGCTCAAATTAATACGCAAAATTGAGTGAATAAACTTAAACATTTCATATCTCAGCTCAATAATTTCTTATGAATGTGGAAGTTAGACTGTTTGAAATCGTTTGTCATGTTCATAACCCAGATTTAATTTCTCTTCAAATGATTTTTTCTTATTTTAATTCAAATTTTTACACATGAAACGAACCAACTGTGACTTTCAACTGTTTGTTTCTTTCACCGAAGGTTCATCTTACTTCTTCTATCAACAACCTGAATATCCCAGGGATTGTAAAGAAGTCTACGAGCAATGTGACGACCAATCTGCTGATGGCGTTTATCTTATTAAACCCCAAGGTGCCAAGGAACCGTTTGAAGTTTACTGCAACAACACTATAGACGGTGGTGGTTGGACGGTATGTCTCACGTTTTTATAGACCTGATCCTTTCACACCAAACAGTAAATTCCAAATCTCCCAACCTACTAACTAAGGCCTCTCCCACAACTGTCTAAAGCTCTTTCTCATCCTGACACAATCTCAGTTTATTGCTTGAGGATGAGTATACAAGTCACCAATGTGTGATCACAACCCTTTTAGTACAGCATACATGTTGAGTAATATGAGCTTTGATGCTCTGCATTTTAACTTCCTTTTTTTGTGGATTGTATGCTACAAAAATTGTAGCCTCTTCTTCAAGTCGATCATAGTAAACCTACACCCCATTCGCCCTAGATTGAGGACTCTTAAATTTTGCAAGAGGTATTGTCCCTGTTTTACCGTTTTTGCCGATTGTTTAGACAAAGCAATTATTTATTCACCCCGTCTTTACAAGACATCAGTTACATTTTCTGTCTAATATTTTGCTATATCTATGTACTAAGCGTTTGTGAGACCTATTTGAAGGGTTTTACCGTCATCGGAGAGCAATCCCGTCATGTTAGTCTCCCACCCTTCACACATGTAGCCTGTTTGGAGTATTCCTGCTGGAATTGTGCTTCTTGCTCAGCATATAAGCAACAGAGAAGAGAAAAAAGTCAATGAGACACACCTTGAAAAAGGTGTTGACCGTCTCGCCATAAACCAATTGGTTAGAAACTGGGCCGAAAAACTCCATCTAACCTAATCTTACCATTATTTTTACAAGAAGATAAACTAGGACGTGTTTCTTATGAAACAATCTGCGATGTCTTTATTATCTGACGACACATTACCGATGTATATTAAGTCACGAGGTACCCTTAACTGTATTTTTCGCCAGGAAATTAGTTAGATGAGTTTTTACGGCTCAGTTTCTAACCAATTGGTTCAAGTAGGGCCTGTCAAAGCCTTTTTTTCTAGTTCTCAGTTAGTTCTTTGACTCACTGTCGTTCTGGAAGCAAACCTAATGTGATTGTTCCCCGCCACGGATTTCCCTTTGCCCCTTCAGGGCCTGCATTCCTTGTACTTTGATTATCAGCAGAAAGACAAATTAGCCTGCTTCTTATTAAAAAACTGCAATATCTTGCTAACATGAGTGAACATTATCTCAGTTTGCATGTTTTGATATCGTAAATTACCTCGCATTATTCGAAACAGGTTTTCCAGCGTCGTGTAGATGGATCTGTTGAATTTTACCGCCGATGGGAGGAGTACAAGGAAGGTTTCGGATTTCTCCATGGTGACTTCTGGCTTGGAAATGATAAAATATCTTACTTGACAAACCAGAAGGTCTATGAATTACGCATTGACATGAATAACGTCAATGGACAACCTTACTTTGCCAAGTATAATCTTTTCCGGATCAGTGATGATCGCACTAAGTACCGATTGGTTGGTCTCGGAGAATACGACTCAACAAGTACAGCAAGTACGAACTTTTTTATTTCACGTTTAATATATTGCCGCTTTTATAACGTCTCTAAAGTTTACGGAGAGTCGCCCTAAACTCATTTTAAACCAACAGATAAATCTCAAAAAGTTCCTCTCATTTCTCTCCAGGATTGTTTAGAACATAATATTTCATATTCAAGGTAAACAAGGTAATCCTTGTAAATTTCTCAATTCAGTTGGAATAATAGTATCAAATTATTCTCAAGAAAGAAACAGGATAGCCTACAACACTTATTTAAATCGGGATGACTACATTTCACCTTTGAAAATAGATTAAACAATATAGTACGACAAGTAGAAGTCACATTGCAGTGCGGTATAGATGTTATAGCGGAAGCGACTTGATGTGATATTGTGCAAACATTTTACTCTTATGAAGGAGTGAATGCGTTAAGAAAACTTCAGAATGGAGCTGATCCACTTGAAAGGTTTCTAGGTAGGACTGGTAAAGGTTCCATGAACCAAATATTTAACTAAATTATTGTTCCGAGTACTTTCAATGTTGTATTGCTGACTCACTTGAACATGGAGTGGAGAGGGATGGGAGAGGTAAATCTGAACTAAGCTTCTATACGCAGGTAGAAGAGGATGGGTGATTAATAAGTGCACCCTCACCCACTATGCGAATGTGATTTTTTTCTTATTTTTTAAGTGCAAACTAAGTGGTTTGGAAATACAAAAGTCAATAACTTTGCTTTAAGGACTTGTTACCTGGCAAATTTACGAAATTTCGTTTTGAGAATTCTATAACCGTAAATTCATCTGTTTCAACCTGTACATACATTCCATGGCTTTCTCTGTCCAAGAAGTTTTCAAAGTTGGCTTTAAAATTTGTCAAAACCATAACTGATGACCTGCTGCCAAACATGTTTGGTTTTAACATTTGCGACTGCCAATTGTAATGACCGTTCACTTAGGTTTGTATAAATTGTTGCTGCAGGAAATTTCTTCTAAAACGTTCATGATCTTCACCCTATATTTTTCATCTAAATTACACTGTAAGTTTGATCAATCGTTAGACTATATAATGCCGACATTGTTACATGTGTCCTATGCTGAACATTAACAGAAGTGCTTGACTTTATTACAGGTAAATAACAGTCGCCCCAAAATTATTTTGAAACAAGTATTAAAGTTTGCTATTTTTCTGTCATTGTTCTTTGATTCAAGAAGCTTTCGGGATATTTAAAGCTTAAACATTCAACATTCAAGGTTAAACAAGATATTACTACTTGTAAATTTCACAACTCAGTAAAAAACACATTGTCACATAATTGTCCAAAGCCATTCACAAACTAGTATAGACTACTATCCTTGTTCAAATTGGTGCAACTGAATTTGCCCTGTAAGTTACATAGTTGAAGTTAAATAGGAAATTCGGCTTAGTAAGTGCAGAGATCTTTGACTCGTAGAGCCCGCCAGAAAAAAACTAACTACAAGATGATTCCCATCGCACACTCATTCTTTTATGGAGGCCCACTAGGTCATTTAATCTGTCTTGGTATAGAAAAGAGGTAACTTTCAACCAAGTTTTATCGATTTTTATCTGAACATAATGAATGAATACGCATGATTAATTTGATATGTACCATGAAAGTTAAGTAAAACAAAAATTAAACTTTTAGAAACTTGTTTTTCAGATGAAAACAGAAGAAATTCTGTACTTTCAAATAGGCATTTTCCAATAAAAATTTATTTTAGCTGAAAGTAGTAGCCTAATACTGTTTGGGTAAAAGTGCTAAAAACCTGTTTCACATAAAATATGTATTAATTTACGTTTAATACCTTCTCTTAATTTCTAATATAAATATATTTTTCAATTGGCAATTCTGTTGAAAATAAATGAAACAAAAAGACACTTTTCCAATGCAACTTACAGGACGTGGAAAGTACCCCCTTAAGGCAATTTTTGGCAAATTATTTTAACTAAAGAACTGGGTGCTCACTCCTTAAATAGTGTCAGACATCCTCAAAATAATGAATGTTAAGGACCGCAGCCTCCGTAAGAACGTATTCCTGTCTCTGCATGTCCAAGCTCTTTTATCGAATCGAAAATTGTACACCGGTGCCGTTTAGACATTTGTGCATGAGATGTTTTAAGGAGGAAGTCGCTCCGATCTTTTCCACTGGCCAACGAAAATAATCCTGACAAAAAAGTGCCCATCGTTATATATTGAAAATACCCTCCGTAGCATTTGACAAATATAGTACATCTCATTGGCCTATTGATAACTTTAGATTTCACTGACCAGGGTATTTATTTATAGTAATTTCCCATATAAGATGCACATATGAAATATTGCTTAGGTCATCGATAAGGTACACAGTAAATTGAATGAAGTACGGAAAAATACTCTTTCCAGAGGAAAAAGTAGATTAACTGAGTTTATGATGAAGAAACAATAACATTAAGTAACTGCGCTGAAGGTAAAAAATACTTAGAGAGGCAATCGCGCCCAGTCAATGGTGAAATAAATTAAAAACCAAATGGAATTATCTCCGTCTTAACTTTAATGACGGCAAGTTTTGGTTTCTGTAAGACGATATTTTTTTTTTATTTTATTTTTTTTTCTGAGCATAAGAATTAAGATACCGAAGAGATTTTTGGAACGACTGTATATTCTCAATGTCCACCGAAGTAAACACAAAGTGGTTCGAGTGGTGATGAAAGAGAAAAAACAGAGAGAGACTGAGACACCAATTAGAAACATTTTAAGATACATTACTAATTAAATGACACCAAATAGGAGCAATTATATGCTACTCATGAACGGACTTGCTAATAAAAAATTAAATACTTTTAGAAGCCAAACGAACGCAATGAAAATGTGAACTCATTACTAAAAGGCGTTTTGTACATTTTCATCAACGCAATTGCTTTTACACAGAAACATTCGATAGAAGTTACATCTTAATTCTGGGGCGATGCCTACTGTTTAACAAAAAATTCCTAACTGGCTAACGATAACCCTTATCCATGACCCAATCCCTAAACCTAATTATATATTCAATCTTTTAATGATTTCTTTCTTTTTATCCCTGACACAGATTATGACGCCATGAATTATCATCGAAACCAGTCCTTCACTACGTATGACAGAGACAACGATCGTCATAGCACTTATAACTGTGCTGCCTATTATCATGGTGCCTGGTGGTTCAATAATTGTGCTCATTCTCACCTGAACGGTCTCTACACGGCCGGCTCAACTGATTACAAGAGTATTTATTGGTATAATCTTCCTGGGGGAAATTATCACCTAAAGTACAGTGAAATGAAAATACGCCCTCTATCAGATTCATAGAAAAAAACCTATCCTGCCAAAGAAATAAATATCGCATTTCCGCATTACGTGAACTTAAAATTTGTTTACCAAAATATCAACTGGCCCTGGAATAAATGTTGCTGCACAGACTATCAAATTGTCTTTTGTATAGTAGATTAAATTTGCACGTATTTAACGAACGGGTGTATTCGGGGACAAGCAATGTTGTGTGCAAAATACACAGTTTTTGCTTTTCAGGTTAGTTTGGGACAAACTCTAATGGTAAAAGAGTCTGCTACTGTGGAGATAGGCTCATGCACCCAATTGCTTAGTACAGCATTTTGCGATGTGTGCATGTAGCTTGGTTCTGGAGGACAAGTTAACTGAACTAACTGAGATCCTAGTTTTAACTTGAGAAATTTCTTCGCCCTTAAAAAAGTCCAGGACAAGTGGTAATCAGTTTAGACAAAAAAGTAATTGCGAGCTACGTCCACTAAGAAACGGTTGGGATTGGTTGTTGGTGTCAACTGCTCATTGAGGTGTAGGACCCAAGCTATCAACTGTTTCGTTTACAATTAATGTCTCTGGAAGACTTTTGTTTTGTATCAATTATATATATATGCCAAATGAGCGAAGGTTGAAATACATTATGGATTGAAAAAAATATAGTGTCTCTAGTCTTTAATAACGTTAGACCGTTTACGATAGTCTTAGAAAAAGTTTTGAAAATCTTTGGACTTTTATATTCTATTTCGATGCAGTATTAATCATTGAGCTGTTTAATATACCATGCCATTGGCTCAGTGTCACGTGTTGCTTTTGAAGTCAACGTTTACTCTGAAATCCAACCCTATAACTGGTCCATCATTCTACACGATTGGCAACTCAAAACAATATGTGAGACCCCTCTCCATACTGAGGATGGATTAAAAGAAGAACGAGTCAATAAACCTGTTTTTCAAGCAAACTCAAACCTTTGAAGGTGTGTTGTTGACGATACGGGAACGCTTTGTCTACCCCAACGATTTGGAAGATTTTCGTATTTGCCCATCCTTCCGTTTGAATAATCGAACTCGCTCATAAAGAAAGTTGGCACTATAAATTGCAGTGATAGCACGCACCGTTTCCTTCACCAAACGGTCATCAAAAGCACCTAAATACATAGTATTGAACCCTCATCGAATAGAATGATGGGATTCTTGTTGTTTTATGACACATAATTAATTCATCAATATCAGAAACTTCCAAATTTCTAGAGATGTATGATAGAAACCTCTAGATAACAATAGAAAAAAAAAATTGATTTCCGTGAAAAAATCTGTGCTACTGTCCAATAAGTAGCATTTCAAGTGATTTTAATGCCTTAAATGGTTTTCAGGCTTAAGAACGTTACAAAAAAATTTGTGAATTATTCCACCATATTGTATCATAGCCCACAAAAGTAGTAGCATACATTCCCTCCCCCTTACTCCCCATGACATAGCTGAAACGTCACCAAGTTCAACGATATCTGAATCTCGATGGTGACATCAGTGGCGTAGTTACAAAGGGGGGGGGGGGGCTAATTACTAATTTTTATCACCAGAGTTAAAGACAATTAAACCTGGAAAATGCCATTTCCACCCATCTGGGAGGTGTAAATTCCAAAATTCTTTGGACGCTCCGCGCCAACTGATGGTGGCGCTACGCTTACATAGTAAGTAAGTAAGTACCCAGCTCCCCTATGCCCCCCCCCCCACGAAAAAAAAAAAAAAAAAAAACATAGCTACGCCACTGGTGACAATTCCGATTACATAGGCTGTACTTCCATACCTGATTAACCAATTTGCCCCCAGTAGCGCCGCTACTGGTTACATAAATTCATACTTTTAACTTATTTTTATCCTGTAAATTTACTTGAATTTGAATACCTTCATCTTAAAACACCATGGGCCAATGGTGGGAGACTTTTTTGAAAAAGTGTTTAAAACGTGTTTAAATGAACATGAACACTTCCTGTTCTCTTTTGAAGCAAGTCGTAGAGAGAAGGATTGTTAAGTCAAGTCAGTCCATCATACAAGTAAGCCTATTTGGGATAACAGTAAGCCTATTGGGATCACAGTAAGCCTATTGGGATCCCAGTAAGCCTATTGCCAAAGTGTGATCCCAATAAGCGTACTGTGGTAAGCCTATTGCGATCACACTTTGGCGCAAGCTGCAGTAGCTTTCCTAAAAAAATAGAAAGATTGTTATTTGAGCGTACAAGAACACATAACAAACTATTGCATGCATAATCTACCATTTTAATTGCAGTGAATAAACTTCGAATTTTTATATCACATCCCATGCCAATTAATTCACGTTTCAAGTGTCATAAAATGCCATCAAATTACACCAGTTGCATGTCCCGTTGACCAAGTAAGGTAGTTAACAAATAGTAACAAATCGATTCTTATAAATCATGACCTCATGCATTTCCATCATATACTTCGAAAAGTGCACAAAACGACAATCTATGCGACCAACACCCTCAAAAGCCAACAAAAGTTAATGATGACATGCATTTCCTACATCAGAAATCGTAACAGTATTTATATCCGTTGCGGATAGGTTTGTCAATGAGAGGATAGGCTATCATAATATTGCATCGTGCAGATATACTTCAAACCCGCTGTCGTCCCTGGGTTTTTTCAGGCGCGGCAGAACGGAAGCAATATTGTGGGCCGCGTGCTGGCTAGACTGTCTAAACGGATAGTCACCATCAGTTGAAGTGCACCTTACAAGATTTTGGGTTCAACATTTCTAATGTGCGCTTGCACTGTATCAAACAAGACCATGTTCAAATTAAGCAATGAAGTATACGGAAAACAAGCCAGCGAGGCTCAGAGGAGCCACAACTGGAAAAAAGGGCCTTATATCACCTCCTGTAAAGTGTTGGGTGGGGAACCTCTCAAGTTGGTTAAAGGTCACTACAACCCTCTGAAAAGAATATGCTGCCACCACTCCTCCAAAAAGAAGGTGGTGCCTATATATTCTGCTAGTTTTTGAAGCTCCTCCCAACTTTTTACTCTACAAACTACAAAAGCTGTAGAAGCAGAGGATCATGCGTCTTTTGCTCGCTCTCAGGTGAACCATGTAACTTCCTGCCGAATATGTTCTGCTTTGTTTGTCCTTGGCTGTCCGATTCCACGGTCCCATGTGTCCGTCCACAACCAGAAACTGTGCAATCAGCATTGGTCAGAGGATTACAATTTACTTGACGAAAGTTCATTGAATGAGAACTTTCTTTAGCAATTTTGGTACTTCTTTAGTATCTGACAAAGGAAAAAGTCTTCATAAATTGGTTAATCAGCACCGTGTGCATGATAGCTAGTTAAACGTTGCAATGATACCAAACACCACATCGGTAGTACGACCGTGAGGTCGCAGGTTTTCTATCAAGGAGGCCACGTAGTATGTTGAATGATCGCCGTTATGCGGAAGGAGTCTATAATGGGAGGGACCATTTGAATTGACATATTTTTCATTGAATAGTCTTGAAATTTGAATTGTGTTGGTTATTGGAGGTAATACTAAATTTAAGGAAAATGGTTGTTTACAATCTGTTGTCACTGCTGCCCTTTGAAGTAAAATTTAAATTTGCATCTTCTCAGCAATCAAAACGAAAGGTCATCAGTGATCGCAAGCCTGGGTTTGGAGTACAAGGGGACAGGTCCCTAATTTGAAAAAAATTGAAAAATTTGGTACCCTTACATACAATTTGGCGCCATTTGTGATACTTTTTGAAATAAAATTTGGAGCATTATAAAAAAATGCCATGGTCCAATGGTTCTCTGAGTACACCACCAAAAGAGTAATAACACGACAAATTTTTCAGCAAAACGTTACGGCCCATCCAAATCAAGTTGGACTCCTACGCCCATAGTCCTCACATATAGACAAATCCGAGCAGCTAGTGAAAGCGGTCATTCAGAGTGGGATCGTTCAACTTTTAATCCTCTTAATTCTGTGGCCTATATACAGTACGATTACAAACCCCCATGTGTACTGAACCTGAGGAAATTAAGAAGTATTTTGCTGAGCAACCGTCGATAATACAGTGAGCAAAGAATTTAAAAAATTAAAGCTGATGAATCGCAGTTATGCCAGACAAAAGCAGACTATCACTTGACTATTCGGATAAGTTTTTAGTAACCATGAATTCAACATGCCCAATACCCATGTATAACTTGGTAGTGACAGTTATATCCTGTGGTGGCTCCAGAACAGGGGTGGCGCCAGGATTTCCCCAACAGGGGGGCCCAGCAATTTAAGGCCCCGACAAAGGCCTTGAGTCAGTCCTGGTGGGACGCGACTTAACAGATTTTGAAGCGCGCGTAGCGCGCGAAATTTTTGGCTTTCTTTTCAACAAATACTTTGAAATCTGGATTTTATTTTGACGACAAAATTTAAAAATTTTGGCAGAAATTTGTCTTTTATAAGGACCGTTAAAAAGTTGGGTTGTTTATCGAAGGACTTCCCCAGCCAACATGCCCAGCTGGGCCCCAACTGGGTTTCAGCTGGGTTACTTGCTGGGCCCCAGCTGGGGCCCATCCGTGTTTGTCAGGTGTTCCCACGTGGGGCCCAACTGGGCTAGCCTTTCCCGGCCAGCTGAAGCCCAGCTGAAGCCCAGCTGTGCCCCGCATCAATAACTGAATCCTAGCTCGGCTTCAGCTGGGCTTCAGCTGGGAAAGACTAGCCCAGTTGGGCCCCACGTGGGAACACCTGACAAACACGGATGGGCCCCAGCTGGAGCCCAGCAACTAGCCCAGCTGGAGCCCAGTTGGGGCCCAGCTGGGCATGTTGGCTGGGTCCACATGGGCAAAATCAAAAACGTTATATAGGCGACAGCTGAAAATATTTTGGGTTTACACATTTAATCGTAATAGGCCTACGTACTAAGAGGGCTGCCCGAAATAGTTTTACCTTTTTTGAACGAAGATTTGAAAATTAAGAGCTTACTTTATTGGAGAATTTTTGGAATTTAATAGAATTTTTTTTGGTACAGATATTATGAAATTTTTGGGTTCAAGTTATTAAGTGATATGATTTTCAATATAAAAATTAGGTAGAATGTTGGGGTGATTATGAGAGATGGCTTTGATTATTTATTGTACCATCGAAATTGGAAAATTTTGCCGCTATCGGCACAATCTGAAGTTTATTTGAGAGAAAACTTGTAATTTTATGACAAATTAAGGGTTTTATGGAAGAATCTAAACAAGACATTTTCTTGTAAGAAAAATCAAGAAGTTTTGTTGGGGTTACTGAATATCATCATGCAGATTAAGGCCCTCGGACCATATTAGAATATTCTCCAGCGGAAACAATTTGGCTTCCCATATATTTGAACTTTTATATTTTATGTATTGACTTAGACGTATGGGAGCGTTTCAAAGGGGGACAGTTAGATTCAGATATCCATTGAAATACCGTTACAAAAGAAAAAAACAGTTCATGATCATCCATCCAGTAACTTCAGTCCTTTACGTTAATTTTTAGGCCTCTCCGATGGAAATTGCCATCCTTCCCAACGAGGGAGGAGATAGGACAAGGTACATGGAATGAGGTATAACGGAACTATAAGAAGAAGGGATTGAAATCTATCCCGATTTGGTTTAATATGGAATTTCAAAACAAAAAATATATGTTAAAGATCCCAGTAATTTTAATCTTTGTTGTTTTTTTTTCTTTTTTCCTTTTTCATTCTTTATTATTTATTTTTTCATTATTATTTTAGGCCTCCCCGACGAAACCGCCGACCTACCCCGACGAGGGGGGGGGGGCAGTGTCCCCCCTGGCGCCACCCGTGCTTCAGAATGTCGAAAACTAGGGGCATAGGATGTATTTTGTGCAAAAAACTTTTAGGCCTATCACGAAATCGAGCTTAAAGTGCCCGTTTCTGTGGGGTGGTGGTCCAGGGGGGAGGCCTTTGGATGAAAAATCAAGTCTCAGGAGAGGTTTACAATGTATTTTGGGGTTGATTGGTTAAACCAACTCTTAACTGACCTAACGTAGGGGCAATTACAAAATCAAGGGAATGCTCCCTCTTGACCCCCGTAGCGCCGTCACTGCATGGTTTTATTATTACTTACTCCGCTTTCCTCAGGCCTCTCCCAAGTATGTGATTCAGTGAAGCACAAATCAAATAGATGAATTACATACCTGTAGGCCTAATCATTGAAGCATTATTGGTCCTTTCTTAAGTCGAAATGTTTGTCTTTAAACTATTTGGCAGGACTAACTCAATTTTAGTTCTGCCAAATATTTAGAAGACAAGCCTTTGATTGGACAACAAGTACTCTAGTAGTCGATTTCCTCAAATTTGGTTAAAGGGTGGGTAGGTTGACAAAACAAACAAAGGGTATTATTACGCAAATACTGTAGCCCCAGAAAGAATCCACTTCACTAAAGTCTTGTATACCAATAACCTTACTTAATACAGATTTCAAAATTGCTGCAAAGGCAATAGCTTCAAGAACAAAACCACGACTAGCATCTTTAATTGGACCACAGCAAACTGTTTTTCTTAGTGATATGTTTATTGGGGAAACCATATATCATATAGGCCTACGTTTGTAGACCTCATGGATTACTGTGAAAATGAGAATATCCCTGGATTTATTTCTTAGCCGATTTCGAGAAAGCTTTTGATATGCTCGAGTGGAATTTTATTCAGGAAAGTATAACTTATTTTAAACTTGATACTTCATTTTTAAGCCGTTGGAGATGTTCTATACGGGTACCTCCACCTGCGTTTGTAATCATGGTTTCTCATCTGGATTTTTTCGATGTACAACGAGGTGTAAAACAGGGCCGTCCACCCAACCCTTTTATATTAATACACTCTAAAATCAAAAGAGTGACCTTAGTCACTCTTTCATAGAGTGAAAAGTGTGAATTCGCTCCATTAGAGTAATAATTCACTCCAAGAAGATTGAAATTCACTCCAAAAAGAGTGAAATTCCCTTAACACGAGCGAAGTTTCACTCTTGATGGAGTGCCCACAATGATCGCTCTTAAAAAAAGAGTGATCATTGCAAGCGCTCGTGGAAGAGTGAATTTTCCCTTTTCCTCTAGTGAATTTCACTCTTTTTGGAGTAAACTTCACTCCTCTTGGAGTGAATTATCACTCTAATGGTGTGAATTTAGACTTTTCGCTCTATCAAAGAGTGACTTGTTTCACTCTTTTGATTTTAGAGTGTAGTAGCAGTTGAAATTTTAGCTATTAGTAAATATCAATTATGAAAATAAAGGTATTTCTATTGGTAATAACGAGGTTTAATTGTTGAAACACGCTGGCGACACTTTTTTTCTTAGTGGAACCTACTGAAGATTCTTTAAAACGACACTTCATGTATTAAATAATTTAAAAGAGGCCTCTTGCCTCACAATTAATGATTCAAAACCTATCATTTTCCCCTTGGTCTTTTTGATTCGTCCATCCATATTATTTTAACGCACCGGCCAGTGACTTTCTTAGGTATTACTTTTACCACAAATAGGGAGCACATCCACCACTTAAAATATGTCCCGGAAGTTTCAAGACTGAGAGCTATTCTAAAAGTATCACCCATAGGAGATATTACACCAATTGTACAAAATGTAATTGTTAATACGTTTGCACTCTCCCAGCTTGTACTCTTATTCCTTAAATCTATTACCCAATCCACCGATACACTTTATCAAAGCAACTGAGAACACAATACTTGATTTCATTTGTTTGATTATCCAGACAGAATTAAACGTTCTGTACTCATAAACTCAGTAAAATGACGGTAGACTTACGTTTACCCATAGTCCTAGCTTTATTAATAGCCTCAAATGTACGTGGATATCGACTATTGCAGATGGTCCGTGGAAATTGCTTTAGGATATGCCTCTGTCTGCTGTAGAGTAGCAATTCATTTTTTCAGTGTAATATCTCTGCAAAGGATACCACAGATATAAATCATATCTTTAAAACGAATGCCGTTATTGCGTGGTGTAGCGCTTCATTCACTGAACCAGTGTTGTAATCGAGTCACTAGAGGAAGTGACTCGCGTCGGGACTTGTTACAACATTGCACTGAACCGACTGACCAATTAAAATTCTGTTGTTACGTATCACTAGCTCCGAATGAAGACTGTATTTCATGTAAGGGACCTATTTGATCATGAGAGAAAACCACTAGATTTTAAAAGATTCATACATCACTCCAGATTGAAAGATTCCTCTTTCCTCTGTGTTTGGCCTAATTGATAGTATGCCGCGGAGACGGAAAATGGTTGGGTTTCAACTTGAAGACCCTGCAAGAAATGATCCTTTACTAGAGAAAATATTGCATATTCTACGGCCGTCCCAATTTAGTTACAATTCACAAATAAAGCGTAAAGTAACTGAACCATCAGCTGTTGGTATAATGAAAAGATCAATTTGTAGATATTGAAACAAAAGATTGGAAGAAATTTTTCAGCATGCCAAGAAAGATAATTTCTGAAGTTTAGCTACAGTACTTTCTTACCGGTTTCTTCACAGAATGATTGACATGAATAAGCTCTTGTATGCCATGGGGAAGGTGGATTGTAAGCAATGCGTTTTTACAAAATCGAAGTTGAAAGCCTTGAACACTTCTTTTGGGACTGACGTATCACGTCAGCATTTAATCTAGCTGTTGAGTTTCGGTTCTTAGGGAGGCATTTCTTTTTATTTTTCTAAATTTGACATCTTTTCGAATTCGGGAAATGTACTATTCACCCATTCACTTATCTTATTATAAATATGAAACATACATTTATCAATGCAAGATACAGGGCGAGCTGACAAAAACCGATGATTTTTTCACAAATTTAAATTTGCAATAAGAATTGTGAACAATACTCAACAAAATAAAGTTAGAAAGAAAATGCTTTGTCCTATGTAGAGCTGAAAGAGGCTTTGAATAGGTGCCATGACCTTTTTAATTTCGATAACTAATCCTTGAATGCTTTGAGCTTGCTATTAAAGACGTCTTTTTGCATGATGATGTCGATTATTGTAAGATTGTGTAAGAAATGGCTCTCTGAGAACCGAAACTCAACAAATGTTTGTATCGTTGAGAGGAACAAGGTCACAGATACACATTTGCTCATTTATTGCTTTTGCCAATTGTTGTATTACCATTGGGAAAGTTGTCACAACTAAAACAGGATACTATGTACTGCATTGATTTTTTTCTGCATTTGTATTATATGAATAAATGGAGTATCTTTCGTGATACTTCAGGACTAATATTGCAATATACTCCAAGTAACCTGTACAAATTAGGAGATAAAATGCTGTCACGTGATTCTCAAGAGTAATTAACCATAGACACTTTTCCGAATAGCTTTTGCAAAGGATTATGTGACAGAATGTTGGTGTGCATTATTTTTTCCTTCAGTAAAATGTCATTGACAAAATTTATGCATACATTAAACCTATCCCACAATCCTTTGTGATTGCTATTTGGAAAAGGGTCAATAGGAATACAGTTTATCTAAGCTAAGTTGGGCTACTTGATTAACCCTTTAGCGGTTTAAGATGTTTTAAAACCAGTGACTTACATAACTGAATTTTATCAACCCTGACTTCTACTTTCATTTTAATTTTTTTTCAATATTTCAAACCTTAATTTTGAGTCATTCCAATTTTCGAAATCTCGGCTGAATTTAGCATCAATCCAATATATTTACGTAAAGAACCTTCTGACAGTTAATTCTCACCTCAAAATAAAATGTTTGTAGTGGTATGCAGAAAAGAAAAGTATTGTTACATTAGCTCATATTAAACAACATGTGCGGTGCTGAGAGTTCTGATTGCGTATGAGGTACTTGTATGCTTACCATTAACCGATAAACTGAGATTGTTTGTGGATGAGGATGATTTTTGAAAATTTGGAAAAATTTGAGCTGTTCGGAGCGAGAATACCTTCACAGTACGATAACCGGACAAAAATTTGAAAGTTTCATATAAACATTGACGCAATACGTTTTCAAAAACAATAAACGGACCTTGAATACAGTCGCAGAAGATGGAGTTAAGTATACCACAGCCCATTCCTGGCAAAAGGCACAGGGCCGTCCTTTCATCTTCAGGCGGTCCCAACACACCACCTTACACTTACATAGAAGCACGGAATGGTGAAACTAAACGAAGAAATCTTTATATTCTAAAAATTCTTACTAGTTTGAAAATTGCATTTCGAACTCATCTGCTTAGAGATCCGAAATCTGGTTTTGGAAACCTCCCCTTTGTGAGGTATGATCAGAATGTCCTAATTTTTTAGTAAGTGATGTCATAATGTGCACATTTCTTTGCCTCCTTGTTTTTTCCACTAAGAGCCTTTGGTTGTTTTCCCTATTTTATCTCATGTATTTTGCTCTCAACTGAGACTCCGTCCATCTTATGTTCTTATTAAAAATCGTTCAGGTTTTCTGATGATCAATTTATGCAATTTACCATTTTCTTTCATATTTTCAGCACGAGGTTCGACTTTTTCCATCTCTATCATACAAGTCTGTTATTTCTTTCGATTATTTTGACTTCATCTTTAAAGATCTTTAAAACTGTTGCAAAGTCTCCTACATAATTTCGTTGTTGACAGAATGTCATTACACTTGATTTGAAAGCACTGATCGTTATAGTCTTCCTGTTGTTATAGTTTTTGCGAAGAAGTAGAAGTTCGATAAACCCTACGCTTTCTTTTCGTCCTTGTAGCAGTGATGTCGCCACTGACGACACTTTGCAATGGATGAATAACAAAGTGCACGTGACTGCGCTATTAATCTTCGTATAGGACATAGGTAGACATGTCTAATTGATTGACCGCCGATCCGCCGATTTGCATATGCATAAGGTGTTTTTGAGTAGATAACCTTTCTTCTTAATGTCACATCACACTGACAGATAAAAAAGCCCACAGTTCCATTGGCCCTAAATATAAAAATTGTGTAATTCCTTTCGTTGAACCAAACTGTAAATCAAGTTGTTTTCATTTGTAATCATACGTCTCTATATCAGCCAAATCTGCACTTGAATATTGGCCAATGTCCAACAATATCGTATTTGAAATCAATTGGAAAATAACTGGAATGCACAGTTTGCGGAAACTGTTACAATAATATCCTTTTTTTACATTTTTCTTACTTCAACAAAGTTAAGGAAAAGATAATTTTTAAATGATGCCAATTGGCGAACCGATTTGGCTAAACGGTCCATTTCCGAAACTAGCTGAGAACACTATGTCTTTGTGTGCGAAAGCACATGTGTCTATGTATGTCTGTCATTTCACGAGAGGAATAGAAGCAGTGGCGTAGCTTGGGATTTCGGTCAGAGGGGGCGAAAATGGTCTGCATGGGCGCTTCGACAGAAGGAGTAAATACTCTGAGCCTTAGCACGAGCCACGGCTTTTCATACTTTCCATTCCATTTTCCGCACCTGGTAGAAGACCACTTTGCCATTCTTCCTCCGCAAGTTTTTCTATTAAAACGCTTTAATTTTCTATCCATGGGCTTCCGCAAAAGAAAATTCAGGGGGGAGGGGACAAATTTCTTTTAGGGGGAAAGCTCCGCGCTTTTTTCTTTATGTTTTTCTTTTCGTTTTTTCAGTTTTTTTTTTATTTTCCAGGGGATCGCAAGTTCTCCCTTGCCTCTACCTGCGGTTACCCATGTATCTATCCCTCTCTCTACAATTCTAGTATGAAGACGGTCATTATATGTTGTATTATTGTCAGGTCTCGATTTAAAGGCCCATTTCTCTCACCCCAAACTGTACCAATTCTCCTTACCTTCTTACTTAACCCCCTCCCACAATTGTCTGGATTTCATCCTTATCCAGATACAATATCATGCAGTTTATTGCTTCAAGGTGAGTATAGAAAAACTCAATTTTAAAATCAAAACTCTCTCAGTACTGTTCATGCTGTGTAATATAAGCTTTGGTACTCTGCAATGTTTGAATTAGCTGTCAATCAAAGAGCTGAGCCAATTGAGAATTTCGGTACCCGGTACCAAAATTGTAGTTTGGGGTGAGAAGTTTGGCCCTTCTAATGTAATAAGGGGCTACTTTGTGAAGATAAAGATTAAACCAACTAGAGCCAAATAGTAAACAATTTTACAGGGGAAAAAATTATAGAAATTAACCACCATTAGGGGTTCATTTTTGTTTTCTGGAAATCAAGATAAGTACACGAAGAAACATTAACTCACGTAATTTACATCATGTGACTACTCTGAAATAGCAATTAATTAAGTACATTAAAAGAAATAACCAAGACAAAAGGTTTGCTTGTTTCTTTAGACACCGAATTCATACTAAAGAAAAGTAGCCCGAACTTAGGCTCATTAAATGCAATTAATTTTCTGGCTTTTGAGACCACGAAAGTACAGAAATAAGCACTTTCATAGGGTTTTCGTGCAGTGTCTGCAGAAATAGCCATTTAGCATGAGAATGGTCACTTTAAGAAAAGCAAAATGGAAACTGCTCATTAAAACTCTTAAACCATCACCACTATCAGGGCAGGTTTTTTTTTTTTTTTTTTTTTTTTTTTTTTTTAAACCTGAATGTTCCTTTCAAATTATTTTGAAAAATATTGTGCAACCTATTTTGGTATTTTTATAAACTCTTTTTGTTGTCTATGTCAACAATTATCCCAGACAATAAGAGAGCTATTTGCGCTACAATTGTTGTTGCGCCCTTTGCAACATCTTTGATTGGCCAGGAGGGTGCATTTAATGTCAGTCTGTGTACTTTGTAAGCTTATTATCACGCTTGGTGTGAAAGCATGTAATTTGGCACAGCGACAACATTCATTAGTGGGTATAAAGCGTGAAGATACCTCTCGGCAAAACCTATCCGTGTATTACAGAAGATGACCCTTTTCATCAGAATAAAGTGTAGATAGTACAGCTACTGGTGGTTGTTTGAGCATTTTGTTATCAGGGCCTCAAAACAACGCTATAAAATAATGTCTTTTGCCAATAATGGTGCAAGAATAAAGTATGTTAAAAACCTAAAAAGGTAGCCGACAGACGATTTTGGTCCGTCAAAGGGGGGGGGGGGATCTCCCCCCGATCATATGGCAGCCCCGACACTGAATAGAAGCATATGAAAATTTTTTATTCTATCATGGGATATCAGTCAATTGTATCACGAATAGAATCAGTTGAGATTTTCTCTCTTAGATTTGGAAATGTAATGTAACCTAGCTCAAATCATCTTACTCAGACACAAGGTCGTAGCCAGCCTCTAACTGTAAAAAGGCTGTGGCAGGCTTGATTTGAGTAACTTGGTTGGAACTGGGCAGTAAAACTCGGTCTAAATAACATGTAACTTATCAGTAGTTTGAAAGGGAGCCAGCATGTTCCAACAACAAGCAAGTGATATTTGTTTCACTTAATGGCTAGAACTCAAGAGGAACTCATTTTCTGGTGCACTGGTTTGGTTTAGTCATCAGGTCATGGGACCGATCCACCTTTGCTCGGATCAGAGAGCTTTCTAGAAAACAGCTCCTAGGTAAAACAGATTCCTGGTAAGAGGTTCTTCGATCAAATGATAAAATATTAGTAAAAATATAACAAAGACGCTTTGGTTTACGTTTAAACGATGTATTGTTTTGAAAACTTATGAAAATTAGTTAAATAAGTCACAGGAAAAGAAGAGTAGAATGAATATAGTCGGCTAAAAACTTAACGTAGGTTTTTTTTTTTTTATTATTTGAACACCTTCGAATTTCTAACGGAGTACTGGAGTCCGGAATCATTTTGAATTACGTAGTCGTGGAGCTAATTAATGTTTTATATATGTTGTTATTTATAGCCGTAGTCCTCTCAATTTGCATAAAATATTTTGGGGATAAAATCCCAGTATGCTCCTCTTTCGTTTGCAGTCCAGCGTAGCCAGGATTGTGTCGGGGGGGGGGGGGATTGGAGCACGACATGAGGGAAATGTCCAAGGGAGAGGGAGAAAAACCGCTATTTTAGGTGTTTTTGAATGTCAAGGTTGGGTCGAGGGGGCTTCAACCCCGAAAACCACCCCGTGGCTACGCCTTTGTTCGTTTGCATTAGTTAACTCGGTTGTAACTATTTCCGCATTCTGCTACATCGTGAATGCCTTTTTCATCTTGTGCACGTATCAATTGAATAACTCATTTTTTAACCATCTCGTTAATTGTGAGCGTTTCATGTAGTGAAGGTGTTACATTTTTATATTATACGTACAGAGCTTATACAAAATCTCAATTTACAGAGTTACATGAGTAGCAGCTGTTAAACATATTCAATGCACGCTTTATATACATTATATACATTACGTACTTTTATTCCATTACATACCCTGTATACGTTATGTTAATTCCATAATATAACATAATCTTCACAAGGCATATATGAGAATAAAATATACATAAAGTGCCTTTAAAAACGAATGACATTGACCTTTATCAAAAATATATTAACCAAGGAATTTGCATACACGGGGTATACCTGAAAAACATAATATAGTTAGTAAACAAAAGGGGTCAATAAATACAGTAAATTTCTACTTATAATTGAAGAGATATGGGTATACACATAAAAAACTTTAAAGGATCATAGAATCTGATTTTTTGGGGAAGGGGTGAGTCCAAGGGACTGTTTTCAACGAACGCCCTTGGACCTATAATCACAGACTTCTTAAACGCATCAAGTTTACAGTTTAAAAAAGGTACCTTATTTATTTTCCAGTTCATCGATACAACAAAATAGACAGCGTTTTAGAACTTCAAATTTGTTCCATCTGGACTTTGGGGCATTCTTTTTAAGAGCTATATATCTTTCAAACTAATTGAGTAACTCACTCTCTGACCGCTAATAGTTGCGGCATACATCCTTGAAACTCTACAAGAACTCTGCTCCCAAGTCTCTGAAATTTGCGTTGCGTTGAGTTGCCAGAAGCCAGCGTGGTAGAGCGTCGATCTGATACCTGAAAACTGAAGTCCTCCTGAAAACCCGTTTCCCTTCAAACATACTAACGGGTGACTGAATGACCCGTTTTCAGCTTTCGGTCTTTTACTTTATTAAGAGATAGAGAGAGAGAGAGAGAGAGAGAGAGAGAGAGAGAGAGAGAGAGAGAGAGAGAGAGAGATATTAGTAGAAAGAGTAAGTACCAATAGCTGTAACCTAGGATAAAACTCCTTTGAGCACTTCCTTCCCCTCTCCACCTCGATGGTCACTCTTTTCTGAGCAACACCCGGAGGGGCGGGATTTCAGAGGCTTCTGAAAAATACGGCCAAATGCCCTTAGCAGTTTTGTCCAAAATTGCAGTAGCATAAATGGGGTGTCAAAAGTGAGGGAGCGGGGATTAAAATAAGGCAAGAGTACCAACAGCAGATAGTCAATGAACCGACACCTGTCAAAATGGTACCACTTCATCGCGAGTGACTTTGTGGCCGTGACCCCCCCCCCCCGGCCTCCTCCTTCATCCACTCCAATAGTCCCGTAGACAGGAATTCTGGTATAGGGAGCTTTGTAACTGCACATGGGGCACCTAGAAGGGTTATGGTTACAGTCAGTCTGTCAGTAGTGACACTATGTGATGAACACTTTGCAGAAACCACATTTAATTATCACGCCTTTAACAGATATAGCGGCCGTGGACGTGTATACATGTGTGTTCGCTTTTCTGGTGAGGATCAACACTCCAAGTGAAATTCCCCGAGGTATGAGGAATAGAAACTCTAACATGGAATTTAAATTGGAATTATGAACTACAGCAATAATCCAGTTAGTACTTTTTTAAAAATATTTCACGGCGAGAAAAGCTCCATTTAATTTGTTTATATATTCGGGCACGGTTCGATTGAAGTAAGTTTCAAATTCCGCTTCAAATTGGGAATACTTAACTGACATGGAGAAACCTGCTAAACGAATTCGATAATGGGTAGTTAAAGGATATGCCCGACGAGGAGGCCAAGCATATGTTAAGGAATCAGAAACCCGAAGCCGGACAGGAGCGACAGCTTGCCTAAAAATGTCGAAAGCGAAATTTAGTAGTGCCAAAAAAAAAGCAGGCTCGGTTGTAAAAAAAAAAAAAAAGGAAAAATATCTTTTTCGTGTTAGGGAAATGGGAAAAGTTTTCCCTCTTCTTCCCAGTAAATGTGATTTTCCCAAAAGTTATTTTGTAACCCTGAAACTGTCTTGACCCCTCCTCCGAGTCCATGTATAGATGCAAACCTTATATTACATTGCTCATCTGGACTAACCTGTCATGGGGTACAGGGTCTCAATATACAAAAAGAACGCCACCTCTTTGTGCATGTTGTATCATGTAACGGCACGTTGCAAGGTTTTACCTTGATGTCAAATCAAAAGGGGGAAAAGGTGGGTAAACCCTTTCACTATGTACGGGCTCAATGTATAGAGATATTAATACGGTATTGCATTTGCGTTATGAATCTTCCACGGGCTTACAACAAGAGAGCGGAACTTCTTATCGATTCCAACTCGCGTTTCTTATAAATCACGTCCGAGTTGTGAAGCAATACCTTTATGCGCCATATATAACGCTGCTTTACCTCAGTGCAAAAATGTAGCTCTTTGTAGTTAGTATGTATACTAGTACTCAAGATGGTATGAGCGATGGGTCTTGTATATACTTTTTACCTTGTTATGACGTTCTCTTCATATTGTCTTAAAGAATACTTTATTTCATGACTGTAATAAGTTCGTCCTCACTTTGTTCAAAACCTTCTGGAGAAATATCCTGATAAGGGTAATAAATCTGTTCCACCGCTTCCCTCGTTCTTTAATGCCAACACGTAGCACAAGGTTCCCTGAAAATGGCAACAACGAATTACCGTATGATTAATGCAACAAAGGTATTAAGATGATTTTGACTTCATGTACCAGTGGCCTCTTCGTCTTGTCGACAAGAACAAGGATCCGTATTTCATTCAGAGCTAGCCTTTGATTTGTTGGAGTTAATTCAGAACTAGACGACTAAACATCACCATTATGAAGTTTTCACTTGTGTTAATTTTTGTGACTGGATTATTCCTGTCAAATATGTTAGCGTCTTCGGTAAGTGCAAAATTCGTAACTTTTACGCGTGTAAATTTGTCAAAGCTGTAAAGAGTAATTTTTATCCGCTGCGAATTCTGTCTTAGTTCTTTTGAATTTCCCATTTTCTAGGCATATTTCTCTAACAAATAAGACAACTTTCCAAATTGTGGTTCTTTTCAATAGTTCCTTTACAAAGTTCTGTTCATGCAAGTGAACTTGAAAAAGTATCTAAAGGGAAATTCTTTCAAAAATGCATCAGAATTTAATCAGGATAGTTTAGTGTTATCCATTATTATTACTTTCGTTTTATTCTTTCCATAAAAGAATGCTTTGAAAAATTCGATATTTCCTATCGTCTCAGGCAAATGAGACGTAACAACACGTAATTTTTCGATTTTGTTCTCTCTAAAATCATTGAAAAGTCACTCATTTGGAGTTAGTTAGTGATCAATATAAGTTTGGAGTGAAACTCTACATCAGAAAGAGTCATTCTCATTCCTTTACACTTTGAACTGTTTTGCCCTAAATAGATTTTGCCACAGTTCTACTTCTAACTCAGTAAAAAAAAAAAGATATACCGGATTGCCATTACATTTTAAACTGTAGACAGTCTCAGAGAGTTATCCAAATTATTTTTAATATTAGGGTCTGCCCTGTTTGTAAATCACAATAGCTCATAATCTGGGCATGCTCAAATTTGGTCTTGGTCAAAAATACGTAAAATCACTACATATTTAACATTTCTGCAGTTGTTTTATTATTTTGTCCTGGGAGAATCGATGTGGCCACTACCACTTGGTTTGCATAAAGGCCATGTTACTATTGCAGTCGCTACCAGTTGAAACTTCCTCTGCACCTGGCTGTATTTTGAAACTATACAAGTGGAGGTAGTAAAAGGAGGCCGTGGGTCGGAAATTAGACGTATATAGAATAAGAAACAACTAGAAGTCAAGTTAGTTTCCATTTCTCCAAATCCAACAGTTCATTTTAAGTTTGCAGTGTTAATTTTCACTCTTTTGTAGTGACTTTTGAAGTTTCACTCTAAGGCTTAGGAGAGTATAACTTTCCATTGCTTCTTCTTATAAGCGATAGATAATTCCATTTGTTGATTTGGTTGAGAATGTTTAACAGAAGAAGAGAGGGGTATTGTTCGAGTTTGGACCCTTTTTATATAATTTGACCTTGCATGACAGCTATTCTGTCTCTTCCTCTGACTGTATGAAGATTTTCAATGCTTCATATTCATTTCTGTGAGGCTTGATTTGTGATCACATCTAGTCAACGTTACATGTGGAACAGTAAAATTCTTTAAAGACTTTGAAACACGCTTTACTACGGAAGCGTATAAGTGCCACAACATCACAAACAAATAACCTGACAATTTGCAATAATTTGTTACATTGAGCACATATATCTCAACAAAATGCAAAAAATTGTGCCTTTTCACAATTACTCATTTTCTTCAATGCAGCAAAATATTGCTTAATGCTTTATTGTCGGGTTTACCCAACTCATGATCTCCACAATTATTTGCAAAATGGCAGATTGTTGACGTTTTTAAACTTTGCATGGGGGCAAAATTTTACTCAATGTTCAATTGACATATTGTGATCTCCACAATTATTTGCAAAATGCTGAATTCCTTACTCATAAAAACTTTACAAAGAAGCAAAATTTGACTCAATTTTCGACTGACATTTTCTGATCTCCACAATTATTTGCAAAATGTTGAGTTCCTTACGCATCAAAGCTTTACAACGAAGCAAAATTTCAGTCAATGTTCAGTTGAAATAATGTGATCTCCACAATTATTTGCAAAATGTTGAGTTCCTTACTCATCAAAAATTTACAAAGAAGCAAAATTTGACTCACTTTTCAATTGCCATTTTGTGATCTCCACAATTATTTGCAAAATGTTGAGTTCCTTACTCATCAAAAATTTACAAAGAAGCAAAATTTGACTCACTATTCAATTGCCATTTTGTGATCTCCACAATTATTTGCAAAATGTTGAATTTCTTAGTCATGAAAACTTTATAAAGAAGCATTACATTATATTGATAGTGAAATACGTTATCAGAAAAACGGAGTGCTGTATATACTTTTGCGTAATATACAGGCTTCTTTGAACAGGTTGGCAAAACAACAATTCAATGTTGCAAATAATTGTTAAAATCACAAAATTTCAATTGAATAATGAGTAAAATTCTGCTTCTTTGCAGAGTTTAAGGAATTCATCATTTGCATGTAATTGTTGAGATCACGGAATATGAACTGAATATTGGGTAAAATTTTGCCCCTGTGAAGAGTTGTAATGAGTAAGGAACTCAACATTTTGCAAATAATTGTGGAGATCACAAAATGTCAATTGGACATTGGGTAAAATTTTGCTTCATTGTAAAGTTTTCATGAGTATGGGACTCACCATTTTGAAAATAATTGTGGAGATCACAAAATGTCAATTGAACATTGAGTAAAATTTTGCTCCCATGGAAAGTTTGAAAAAGTCAACAATTTGCAATTGTGCAAATAATTGTTGAGATCATAGGTTGGGTAAACCCGACAAAAAAGCATTAAGCAATTTTTTGCTGCATTTTAAGAAAATGAGTAACTGTGAAAACGCACAATTTTCTGCATTTTGTTGAGATATATGTGCTGAAGGTAACAAATTATTGCAAATTGTCAGGTTATTTGTTTGTGATCTTGTGGCACTTATACGCTTCCGTACTTTACAGAGGTAATGTTTTATATCCACTTACTTTTTATGTTGAATTCTGCTTTTCATGTTTTTAAGTGTAACATAGTTTCAAAAATACGTTACTTTGTTATATTACTCTTCAACACTTTGAGCCCTTGTTCAGTAAAACTACTAGGTTCATCATGTTTGAAAAAAGTAAAATTTGTGTTTTTTATGTCAAAAAAAACGTGGTAGTTCAAATACGTCACAAAACTGTTAAAATGCCAAACGCCAGCTAGCATCGATTGTGTTTGAACAATGTTAATATTACTGAAACTACAGATTTTCAATACTACAGTGAGTTCTTTTGGACAAGGATTCGTGCCAAATCTTTGTGCCGTAGTTAGGTTCTTGTTTTCATTGGGATTGCTGTTGTCAGGTTTATTATGGTCTGATAAGAATATAAACCTGAAATTGTTTGCATAAAGGTTTGAAATATCTAAAAAAAAAAAAAAAATCGTATAGTGTTTATTTGTCTACCTGTTATTGAACTCTGTGCATGGATGCATTTTGTTGACAAAGACATGGAGTCTGGTGCGCACTGTTTAGCAAGGAAGTTCTTGGTTGGCTGTTGTCATTCTATTGTACCGTGTGTCAATTAGTTAGGGATTAAGTTAGGGATTAGACTAGAATTTAGCGCTGCTGTTAGCAAGTTACGAAGTTCAAATTTCTTATTGGCTACTGTGCATCGGCCCAAACATTGTCCGAGTCGAGCTCGGAAACTCTTTTGCAAAGTCGTACCTTGTTTGTAGTGCTACATACGATTTGAGTTACATAGGTTTATGAAAACAATTAAGTGTTTCGTTCAATTTTTTCAGGCTGTCGGTATTTGTCACTTATTTGCCCCTTATGTGAACTAGGAAATTTAATCCAATGATTAACGGTTTCCTTGCAAAAAAGGTCCATGGCCAGCTTTGAAACGGTATTACATTTACGTACTCGTAATTAAAGGATTCAATTTGTAAAGATTTTTTTACTTGTCCTTCTGTTTGTTTTTACCTTTATCACAAATGATACACAAAATTTCCAAATATAGATAAATTTGCGACAAAAAATATCGTTTACTGGAGTGGAAACAGAATTTTAAGAGCGTTTGTGACAAAATGTTTCTAGATGTAACCGTATAAATTTCTAGAATGTGATAGGCAGATGAATTAGTATGGGCAAGGTTTGATCCTTTTAAAAATCAAAACAAGAAACCAACAATTGTTATTTATTGTAGAAATAAATGGAGCATGGAATAAACAAAGAGTAGGTACTGAGATGAAATTAGTGGACACGAAAAGCACAAGTTTAGGTATGATTCGTACTGTTAAACAACAAATTCCTTACTGGCTAAAATGAAACTTGAAAACTGGCAATTGAAAGAAATGTCGTGGTCGGCTCGACTGGAACCAATTGATTAGAAACTGGGACGTAAAACTCCCTCTGACCCTGGAGTTGCAACTCACTGATCTGATTAACAAACTCCTTACCGTAAAGGCTAACGACAGCTTTATTCTTAAACCTAATCCCTAACCCTTACAAAGAATATAATCGATGCAATACAATGGAAGCAGCAAATAAAAAAATACCCCTTAAACAATGAGCATCAGTCGGAAGTTTACCAAAATTTCGTCTGCGTGTTACTATATAGCAAACGTAAAAATCTGACTATGGCCGTGAATCTTTCAGTGGTGGTGAATCCATTCGCAGGTATAAAACTGTTTAGTTTTTTTGTTTCTTGTAATCTTAAAACAGGTTTTGAGTCTGTTATGTTTAAAGCATGGACTATTTTATCAAACAACACTAGAAAAAGTCTATAAGATCATATGAACGAAAAGTTAATTTCTTCATATTTTTCAGACTTCACTTCAAGACGAGGTCTCTTCCCGAAGAAAAAGAAGCACGGGAAGTAGGTTTATTTTTTCACTTTACAATATTTGAGCAAAGTAATTTTGAATTCTTGTATCAAATTTTTAAACATTTCAGGTTTTCATCTTCTGCATGGTCGTTCACTTGATTAAAAAATATTTGGGAACCAGACAATCTGGAAATGCGAGTTTTTAAGTAAAACTGAAACATTTACACAAAAAATGTTGCTGTTGTCCTTGATTACTGAGCTCTGGGGACATCTGCAAAACGAGGTGAAATGTGTTCAGAAAACCGTTTTCGACCGTCTTACACGTTATATTTAAACAGTCTGAAATAAAATCATGATTGCATAGCATATTGCCCATGCAAGGCGATCTTGCGGTTCCTAGGGGCATGGGTACATGTTTCCTCTCGTTTTGATCGGGAAGACAGCACCCCACCTCCCTACTTTTTGCAAAAACTAAAAACTAAAAAAAAAAAAAAAAAAACATAATAGCACCATTCGCATCCAATTCCTTGGGAACAATAAAAAAAATCAAATGGGATCCCTCTCACACATACTAACAATGGTAATGCCCCCATTTTGTTTGGTAACTTTCTGATCAATTTGCAAGTTGCTTATTTTTAATAAAGCTCATATTTTAATTCAACCGAAAGCTCATATTACTGAGAGCATAGTTTCTGCTCCCGTAGCAGGTAGAATGTTCTTCCCTCGCGGTGGTTTATCTGAGTGGTATCGACAATTTACAATTTTAACAATGTATGTACACTCATCGCCGATTAATGGTAGCGCTCTGCTTCGATGCGGTTTCACAGGAGGGAAAGCATATTTTATATCCCGTGGGCGTATGGTTTGTGCGACCTTACTCCTGAAACTCAGTCTGCGCTCTGACATTTTCCAGAGAAAAGGCAACATCTAGCTGATTAACTATGAGTACCTAATACATGAATACTCTTTACTTAAGGTGAAACTAAGTTTAGAATTTTAAGCATATACTTTAGAGTCGGCAAAATGAATCTTCTTCATCCAACTCCGTCAAAGCTTGCTCCATTGCTGAGATATTAAATTTTGACATTAATTCTCTGAAATCAAATCAGTCCATTATGCAATAATTTGTGAGTATCGTTACCCGATGTTTGTCACCTTTTTCAGAGTTGCTGATTTTTATTTTTTTTTTAAATCATTATTGCAGTTACTAATTTATATCGTAATCTACATCAAATAAATCGATTTAAATATTTTTTTAAATTTATCATGGTTTTAATAGTGATTTTAATCAACGTAATTCAAATCAAAAACCCTGCGTTTTCCCTTTGAAATTAAAAACGTTCATACGACCTTTAAAGCGTTTTGTTTCCTTGCATAAAATGTTATACCGAAAGGGCGTATCAAGTCAAGTCACCCCATTACCGTAAGGTTGTTCTCACACTTTGGAACTAGTTGCAGTACTGTAGCTTCCCGAACATCAAAGGAATACAATGACGGAAGTGGTAAAACAACTGTATAACAAATTATTGCTCAAATTACTACTTAAAATTGAGTGAATGAACTTAAACATTTTATATCACAGCTCAATAATTTTCTTTGAAGGTGGAAGTTGGACTGTTTGAAATCATTTGTCAAGTTCATGACCTTTAAACTTAGATACCCTTCAAATAATTTTTTATTTCAATTCAAACTTTTGAAGCATGGAACAAACGAAACTTTCAGTTGTTTGTTTCTTTCACTGAAGGTTCATCTTACTTCTTCTACCAACAACCTGAATATCCCAGGGATTGTAAAGAAGTCTACGAGCAATGTGACGATCAATCTGCTGATGGCGTTTATCTTATTAAACCTCAAGGTGCCAAGGAACCGTTTGAAGTTTACTGCAACAATACTGTAGACGGTGGTGGTTGGACGGTATGTACCACTTTTTCATAAACCTTATCCTCTTATATGGCACCAAACAGTACCAGATCTCCTAACCTACTAATTATAGACCTCTCCCATAACAATCTAAAGCTCTTTTTCATCCAAGCACAATCTCAGTTTATTGCTTGATCATGAGTGTGTTTTATAGTACAGAATACAACCTAACCAACTAACTATAAGGTCTCTCCCACAACTGTCGAAAGCTTTTTCTCATCCTGAAACAATCGAGAATTTCGTATGTTCTAAAACGGACAGAGGTTACGTGAGAGATTGGCGCAACAAGTTAAGTTTAACCTGTGCACGGTTTTTTACTTTCATGTAAACAAGTTCTATTTTCCAAATGAATTTTCCACCTCTATCCGGACAGGTCAATTTGCGTTGCTCCCTCTTTGATTAAATCGCGAAGTCCTCAAACTCTATTCCACGGGAAAGGGACTGACTTCCTTTCAAACTAAGAGTTGCTACAGCTCCAAAAATCCCTTGGTCAAAACGAGTCGGAGATTATTTCAAAAATGTCATTCTCTAAGACAAGAGCAGGCTCGATTGTTGCAACAACTAGCCTTGGATGGACTAACCCCTCTTGCCGCACATGTGAAAAAGTCCAGGTTTTTTTTTCCAAAGTGGCAACCTCTTGGGTGTTGTCGGTATAAATTCCTAAGTAAAGGGACATATTCAATATAAAGGGCCAGGAGACATTAACTTTGGAAATCAATTTTGAGATTAGAACTTGTTATTACAACTATTTTCATTTACACATTTTGTTTTATCTCCCCGAATTTCTCTTTCTGTTTGTGTTTTTTCCTTCCCATGCACAATTCAATCGACATTCCTTCAAGGCGATCATATTAAACCTACACCCCATTCTTTCTTGATTGAAGCCCCTTGAATTAAACAAAAGGTATCGTCTCTGCTTTACCGTCTTTGCCGATTGTTTAACTAAGCTGAATAAGTATTCACCCCCGCCTTTACAATATAGCGGTAAGGTTTTCTGTCTTTATGTTGCTATCTATACAGAAATTGTTTGTGAGACCTATTTGAAGGGTTGCATCTTTACCGTTGTTCTGAGAGCAATGCCGTCATGTTTGTCCCCACCCTCCACACATGCAGCCTGTTCTGAGTATTCCTGCTGCCATTGTGCTTGGTACTCAGCATAAGCAATAGAGTCAGAAAACAAGCCAGTGAGCCTCAACTGGAAAAAGTCGTTGGCCGTCTCGACTCCATCTAACCTAAAATAATTTAAATTATTAATAATAATTTGTTTTGTCGATATAGAAATTCTCTCTAACATTAAAATGAAGAGTTAGTAACGTTTTACCGAAGTTTTGGGTCATTGAATTAGTGTGATGAGTTTATTCGTATCAATTCCTATCCACCGGGTTGAAGTTGGGTCGACCACGGCCTTTCTTCCAGTTGTGACCCACCGCCGTTCTGGGAGCAAACCTATAACATGATTGCTCCCCGTCACGGAGTGCCCCTGGCAATCCCCTGTCAGGGCCTGCTTTCCTTACATTTTTATAATCAGCAGAAAGACGAATTAGCCTGTTCCTTGTGAAATAATTTCCGCATTGCTTTGATTACCCGAAGAGACTTTATCTCATTTTGCATGTTTCCAGTTTGTAAATTACCTCTTATTAATCGAAACAGGTTTTCCAGCGTCGCGTAGATGGATCTGTTGAATTTTACCGCCGATGGGAGGAGTACAAGGAAGGCTTCGGTTTTCTCCATGGGGACTTCTGGCTTGGAAATGATAAAATATCTTACTTGACAAACCAGAAGGACTATGAATTACGAATTGACATGAATAACGTCAATGGACAACCTTACTTTGTCAAGTATAATCTTTTCCGGATCAGTGACGATCGCACTAAATACCGATTGGTTGGTCTCGGAGAATATGACTCTTCAAGTACAGCAAGTACGAACTTTTCTATTTCACGTTCAACTTACTGCCGCGTTTATAAGGTTTCCTAAGTTTAATAAAAAAAAAAAGTCAACAGAAACTCATTTTGAAACAACAGTTTAATCTCAATAATTTACTCTCATCTCCCCGTGTATTTTTCAGGATATTTTAGAACATAACAGGCACGTAGCCAGGATTGTGTCATGGGTGGGGGGAGGTGTATGGTTTGGTCAATGACTACATTTACCTTTAAAGATAGATTGAACAGTATTGTGGCAACTAAAAGTGATATTTCAATGTAATGCCATGACTAGGTATTGGTGTTAGAGAGAGCAACTTGTGCAAACATTTCTCTCTTATGAGGAGGGAATGCATTAAAAACTTCATAATGGAGTTGATCCACTCGACAGGTTTGTAGGTAATGTCTGATATAGGTTCCATTAACCAAACGTTCACCTAAATTATTGGTCAGGGTACTTTCACTGCTGGATTCCGCACTTGAATAGGGAGTATATATAGAGAGAGAATAGGGGAGGTCAATCTGAACTAAGCTTCTATACGCAGGTAGTAGAGGATGGCTATGGAGTAGGTGGATCCGCACTCACTCTAGAATCCGCGACAAAAGTGTTGGAACAGACAGTGGAATTGGTCAGCCAACTTCCCTCACCCTTCCTTACTCTCGGCCAATAAACCCCCCTGTCCCCCAATCAATGTTGGTCAGTTGGAAAAACTTTCCCGAAAATCTCTGATTAGCAACATTAAATCGGGGGAGCGGGGGTTGTTGTTCCAACTACTTTTGTCGCGGATTGTAGGTCCGTTCGATTTAGCGGCTAGAGTCGGCTCAACTGGTTCAGCTAACGATCGATCTTTCTGCAAAGTGATCCTAACGTCATCCGGCAAAACGTCACAACTTGAGCCGGCCAAAACGACCAGCCCAGTCTAGTTGAGCCGGTGACGTATTTAACGTCATATTTCGTCCAGTCAAAAAACTAGTTGAGCTAGTTGAGCAGGCTCGAGCCGCTTAATCGAACGTACCTTTGTCAAATTTTTCTTACTTACAACACTTAGTTGTTTGGGAGTACAAAAGTCAATAACTTTGCTGCAAGGACTTGTGAGGAGACAAATTCACTTAATTTCGCTTTGAAAGTTCTAACAGCAAATTTTATCTCTGTCAACCTATATATGCATGCCAAGGCTTTCTTTGTCCAAGAAGTTTCGCTGTAAAACTTGTCCAAACTGTAACTGATGGCTTGCTTCCAAATATATTTGGGTTTTACATTGACTGCAACCAGTTGTAATGACGCTTTACTTGAAGTGTGTAAGCAACTTACAGTGGCTGCAGGTTTGAATTTCTTTAAGAACATTCATGTTTTGTTCCCTTTTTTCATCTACGTTCACATGGGAATAAAAATTAGATCGTTAGTTTGTTGATCACCAGTTAGGCTACTGCAAGCGCAACTATTCCATAATGCTGATATAACTAAATATTGCTTACGCTTAGCTTCAACAGATGGGCTTAACTCCATTAAGATACATAGTCGAAGTTGAGTAGGTAATTTTGCTTTTATAGTAAGTGCAGAGTTAATGGACTCGTAGAGCCCGGCGGAAAATGCTAACTATATGAATCTCATAGCCTATGTATTCTTTTATGGAGGCCCACGAGGTAATTTAATCTGTCCTGGAATATAAAATAAACTGTCAACCAAGTTTTATCCATTTTATGATCTGCACATATTGGATGATTGCGCATGATTAATTTTTAAACATACCATAAAAGTTTAGTAAAACAGAAATTAAATTTTTAAAACTTGTTATTCAGACGAAAGCAGTAGTACATTTGTAATTTCTATGGGCATTTTCCAATGGAAATTCATCTTAGCTGAAAGTAGTAGCCTAATAATGATTGGTTTAGAGTTGCCGAAAACCTGTTGTACATAAAGTAGGTATTAATTTATGTTTCATATCTTCTCTTAATTTTTATTGTAAATTAATTTGTCAATTGAAATTCTTTCAAAAATAAATTAAACAAAAGACATTTTTTATTGCCACTTGTAAGACTTGGAAAGTACCACTTAGGGAAAATTTTGGCAAATTATTTTACACCTTTAAGAACTAGGGGCACACTCCTAAAATGGTGTCAGACGTCCCTAAAATTACGAAAGTTAAGGACTCAAACTCCATATGAAAGTAATACTTCCCTTTCTGTTCATGATCAAGATGTTCTGTATCGGATGGAAAATTGTGCACCGGTACCGTTTAGATATTTGCACAGGTGATGGACGGTCTCGCCGATCTTTCTCAGTGGCCAACGAAAATATTTCCTACAATAAGAGTGTCTACCATAATATCTTGAAGGTACCTCCCTAGCATTCGACTGGACATCCCGTTGGCCTATAGATAACCTTAGATTTCACTAGCCAGAGTATGTATTTGCAGTATTTCCCCATAAAAGATGCACCCATAGAATATAGCTCAGAGCATAAAAAATTCCATACAGCAACTTGAATGAATGACGGGCAAATTTTTTTCCAGTAGAAAAAGCAGATTAATAGGGTAAATGAAGAAGAAACGATTGCATTTTGGTCATGGCACTCTAGGTCAAAAATAGAGGCAATAGTACCAAAGTACATCATGCTAAATAAATTAAAAACTAAATGGGCTGTTTCTGTTCAAACTTAGTTAACGGTTACCTCTGGTTTCTGCTTAACGTTTTGTTTTTATGCATAAGAATTAAAACATTACTTTTTGGAACGATTGTAGATGTTCAAACACAAAGTCAGTTGAGTGGTGATATGGAAAACAACAGGCACAGACTGAGACACCAATTAGGAAAAATAAATAATACATTTATCAGCAAAATACATCAAAAAGACAATAATTAGGAGCAATTAAAGAAACATTTTTCAACAAATGAAAAATGAAATACCTTTCAAAGTTCTTAAAGAATGTCATGAAAATATAAACTCATGATAGGTGTTAGTGCACATTCTCATTAACGTTGCTTCCACTCCTAGGCATTAGATAGTAATAACAGCTAAATTTAAATTTTGTAACGCTTCGGGATGCATTACTAAGAGTGGGTATTCATTTATCAAACGCCAACATTAGTTTACGACTGTGTATTTTGTCCAGCCTGCTTGCACAAAGTTAACCTTTCAATGATCTCTCTCACTCTCTCCCTCTCTCTCTCTCTCTTTATTTCTCACTCAGATTTCGACGCCATGAATTATCATCGAAACCAGTCCTTCTCTACGTATGACCAAGACAACGATCGTCATAGCAGTTATAACTGTGCTTCGTATTGGCACGGTGCCTGGTGGTTCAATAATTGTGTTCATTCTCACCTGAATGGTCTCTACACCGCCGGATCAACTGATCATAAGAGTATTTATTGGTATAATCTTCCTGGGGGAAATTATCACCTCAAGTACAGTGAAATGAAATTACGCCCTCTATCAGATTCATAGCCCAGACCAATCCTGCCAAATTACCGTACATCGTATTTCCTCATGGATGATCTTCCATTCTTCTATTCATAATTTGTTTGACATAAATTGAAACGTTAACTTAAAAATTCTTTGTCAAAATATCAACTGTTCCTTTCATAAATTTTGCTGCATGGCCTAGGCTTTCAAAGTGAACAATTGTATAGTACGTGAGATTTGCACGGTATTACTCCTAACGGATGTAAGCATCAAAGGTTGTGATATGAAGATATTCAAATATTGAGTGTCAGGTTGGTTTGAGGCACACTTATGATAGAAGACTGTTATAGTTGTGATGGACCTTGGAAGAACTACCTCATGATAGGCTCATGCACCCATGCAGTTGCTTTGTACCGTACATTAATGATGTAATGTGTATACACAACTTGTTTTTCGGGGACACGATTGCTGAAAGAATTAAGACCCCAGTTTTAAGTGAGCAAATGACATGCAGTGATAAAATTTAGAAAAAGGTGTTTGGTTCCTTTCCTGAGTTTTGACAGAAACTACTTTCTTCGCTATTTAAATAACATTAGGTCACTGGCAATCAGTTCAGCCAAATAAGTAATTGTAAGCTACGTCCAATAGAAGAAAGGTTGGCGCCAGGCTTTGTCAGTATCAAATAATTATTGGATGACCCCAGCAGGCTATCAAATGTTTCGTTAACAATTAACGTATCTGACGTTTAATTAGGTCAGACCAATCACAGCAGGTTAAAAAAAAAAATTAAAAATTATGTCATATTTTGATGCAGTTTGAATAATTAAAGTGTTTAATACACCATGATACCGGCTTAGTGTCTCGTTTTGCTTTTGTTGTCAATGGCTCCTTTAAAATCCAAAGCTTGAACCCCATGCTTGTAGAAAAAAACTGTTAATTGACTCATATTTAAAGAAAAGGATAAGAAAATAAAGTCAAGTGACTGAAAACAACGATCAGAAAATAGGTTAATCCTTGCAATGCAATTATTATCGCGCCAAAACAGTTAAAAGTTTGCTCTTAGCAGACAGATAACAAATAGACAACTCTCGCTGCAGAGTTTCTTTTGTTCCCTCTTTATTTTCATGCGGTAAATATTAAAAAGTGCTACCACCTATTTAACCTAATAACGCAGTCATGTGTTACCGTGTACAACGGCATAGCCAGGTAGGGGGGATGGAACAGCCCCCAAAATGGAACAAAAGAAAAAGAGAGAAGAGAGAGGAGGAAGTCGTAGCACCCCTAGCTTTAAGCATGCATGGCACTATGCGTGACCAAGTACAACGACGTAAATTGGAACGGTCCCTCATCAATAGTCAAAATGAGGGGAAAACATTTTCAAAAAAAAGGAAAAAAAAAAAAAAAACCAGGACACCTTCACAGTCATCAGTCATTCAGTCATCGTAGTCATCCACAGCCTAAGATGACTACCCTCTTGAACTTACATAGCTTTCAGAGATTTAGAAAGTTCCTCCTCCGTCCCATGGTTATTCTTCTCAATAATTATGTGGCATTATGCAAGTTCAAACAAGTCATCCCCAATAAATAAGGCGAATACCTCTTATTTTGATCGTACCAGTACATACTTTCAAAATGTGAAATGAACCGTTACGGTTCTGCAAACCATGTTCAACGGCATTATAGTGGTTTCTCTTGAAGTTATAACTGGGTAGCCCTGCCACTCCCACTGCAGGGCAAAAACATCTAGTACTAAGTGTCACTGTGCGTGCGTGCAAATGACGAAAAGAGACGTCGATGAAGTTTAACCCCTTTATTCGTACACGTGCCACAAAACACGCTAAAACTGCTTGAAAAAAGAGAAATAAAAACATAAATCAGTAGCAAGCAATACATTACAGAAAACATTACAGCATTGAGGCCGGAAAGGAAGACATTTTAAGGCGAATAGAGACATTTAAACATTACGACACACACACATGCCTACACACACGAACTCACACCGTCAAACTCGCAGACATACATACACTCTGACTTAAACGAAACCCTGAAAAGATGGCATAATACGTGGCTTGACAGAACACTGAAAAACCCCTCACTTACAAATCGTTACGGGGTAGAACACCAATAGTGCTTAACAGCGGCTTTCTGCGTTAACTGAGTCGACGGCATTTGGCTGGGGTCACAGCGGTATACAGGGGCGGAACTGTCAGGGAGGAAATTAAGTCAACAATGTAAATAACAGATAATAGCTAAATTAGTAGAACCCCGAATGCGGTTGTCATACCACACCCAGAAGGAATTGGCTTGCATGAATTCACTGCTCAGAGGTGCATAAACGATAACGTCGCCTAATTTGACTTAAGAATAAAATACATAAAAAATACTTACAAAATTGAAGTGAAACGGTGGACAAGATGATGCAAGGCTAGCTTAACGAAAACAGGAGAAAAAGTGACTAGTCTAAAACGAGACTCGCGAGACCACGCTGAACTAAAACATCTGCGTGCATTCTTTCCACGCTAAAACAAAGGAAAACTGAAACCCGGCCAAGAAATTACGTAACGGATCGCACAGGAATGAAATAACTTATCGATGCAGATAACACCCCGCCCCCCGAATTGAATGATGCACATTCAATTATATGAATAAACAAATGGCAAACGCATAATCATAGCCAAACATACATTCACTCTCATAAACTTACTCTTTCACGACAACATGCTGCTGTCGCATACTACGACAATTATGCGTTTTTGAAATGTGATATCTTTAATTTCTCCTTTATATATTACACACTAAAGTAAAAACCCAAACCATGAACAATCCCCTCTGGGGAATACATTATATACAAATACCATGAGCATAGTAGATGCTGAATTTATACCGGCTTCGCATCCGCCGTTAATTTGCTGTACCTGATTCCAGAAGAACTATTTTCGTAATGGGACGAACTAACTCAGAACTTCTAGTTTTTACCCTAACTGAGGGGACTAAACCATCCCTGCTGCGATTTACAGCAACTACTAAGGCTAATGGCCAAAGGTTACGTGGGGTCATCTCATCCATCACAAGTACTAAATCCCCAGCTTGTATATTTGCAGTAACCTTAGCCCACTTTGATCTTCTCTGCAGCTCTGGCAAATACTGTCTTAGCCACTTTCGCCAAAACTGATCAGCTAAATGCTGTACATGTCTCCACCGGCGACGGAAATGGTCGGTGTGATAAAATCTACCGGGAGGGATAACTGGACCATTTTTAAGTAGTAACAAGTGATTGGGCGTAAGCGGTGTGGGGTTGGAAGGGTCGTCCCCGATTTTTGCTAGAGGGCGACCACTGACTATGCTCTCTGCTTCACAAAATAAGGTTTCTAAGATATCGTCAGTTAGCCTTACCGTACGGGGAAGGATGGCTACCATAATTCTCTTAATTACCCCTATCATCCGTTCCCAAACTCCTCCCATATGGGGGGGGGGGCTGTTGGCGGATTAAATCTCCATATCATATCGTGTTTGGATACGCATAAATGAATTTTTCAGACAGTTGTTTGATACTTTTCCTTAATTCAGCTTCCTAACCGATAAAATTGGTTCCGTTATCGGAAAATACTACCTCGGGAACGCCCCTACGGGCAGTGAGCCGTCTAAAGGCATTGATAGATGCATCTGTATCCAAGGAGTCTAACTTTTCTACGTGAGTAGCTCTAATACTCAGACAAGTGAATAAACACCCATAACACTTGAGTTCTGGCCTGCATACCTTAACATAAAATGGTCCAAAAACATGGACACCAACATATTAAAATGGCGGTCTATTGGCTTCAACACGTTCTTTTGGCAGATTCGCCATCAATTGTTCGCATGGTTTGGAATACAGCCGTTTACATGTAAAACACTTCTTAATTATCGTTTTAATTAAAGGTCTTGCCTTAATTACCCAGTATCTCTTACGTATAATACCGGGAACCACTCAACACCGACATGGGCCAGATTATGAACATCTGAGACAATGGCTGCAGCGATAACGTGCTTTCCCGAAATTATTAAGGATGGTTGTCCTTCAAATCACAAGCTTTAAACCTGCCACCTACACGAAGTAGCCCCCTATCGTCGAGGAAGGGACATAGCGACCTAAGAGGACTAGAAGCTTTGAATGGTCTTCCCTTACGTAATCTTTCTACCTCAGATGGAAAGTCGTTGACTGACACTTCCGGAGGAGTATTCCTTCGGCCTGACGGATATCTTGGATAGATAGGGCAGAGGTGGTTCCGTCCCCTTTCAGGAGCCTAATAAAGCAAATCCACCACGCAAGGGCCCTCTTCATCTCATACCACGATGAATAGTGACACATCAACGTATGAAGAGGATCATTCGAATTATCACAACTCGTATGTGGACATACTTCAAGGGAACTTTCCCTACCACTAGCTACTCCGAGTGCCGTGACAGACTGAAATTTCCTGACCTGGGGATCATCCTCCCTCAACTCAATGGGAGTCACCCTAGCAGTACGCCATTTACTCTTGTACTGGTGTAGCTTATCTGGACCGTGCAACCACCTGCGGTGGTCTAGGTCGGAATATGAATGCTCTCTTGTAAGAAAGTCGGCGGGGTTAGCCTTAGTATCTATATAAAACCACTGACTGGGTTCGCTGAACTCTCCGATCAGACTTACCCTGTTAGCTACAAAAACATGAAACCTGCGACCTTAATTATTAATATATTTCAAAACGATCTCTGAATCGGTCCAAAAGTATGACTGAGCAAGTTCTACTGAATCTAATTCCCGCTTTAACAGGGCGTCAACCTTGACGGCTAAAACTGCGGCTCGTAGTTCCAAGCGTGGTGTGGTGCATGTTTTTAAAGGTGCTACCTTACTCTTGCTCATAATTAAGTTTACATCAATCTCGCCCGATTTGTTAGTGCGGCGAACATAACTGCAACAGCCATATCCTTGAGAACTAGCGTCTGCAAAATGGTGCAGTTCGATAGCAGCATCATTGTGCACCACGCGTTTGGTACAGAGGGGAAATCTCAGCTTACTTACGGAACTCAATGATTTTACCCAACAATTCCAATTAGTCTCAATGTCCTCAGATACCCTCTCGTCCCAGGGCAACTTGCGGGCGGGGTGGCCTCTTGGAAAAGTAATTTACCAGTAAGCACCAAGGGACCTACTAAACCTAAAGGGTCAAAAATCGAGGAAACCGTACTAAGCATTTTTCTCCTCGTGAGCAACCCGTCCATATGGCGCTCTTCGTCAAAAAAGAATTCATCTGGAGAAACCAATCATTTTATACCCAAAGTTCTACTCTCAGTCTGCTCCCCAAACTCCCGAATCTCATTAGCCCTACAATCTTCGGATACTTCGGCTAACAAATCCTCATCATTGACACTGAATTTAGTTAAGTTAAATCCGCCACGACTAAGGACCTTACGTGTTTCTCTGATAATGGTTTTGGCACATGAACTTGACGCAACTGAGCTAAGGCAGTCGTCTACATAAAAGCAATTGTATACCGTATGCTTAACTAGGGGATCAACGTAGGGAGAATCAATAACAGTTCTTCTGAGGGTATACGCAGAGATGGATGCGCACCATACTCCACCAAATAAGTGTGACGTCATTCTATAGTAACATAACCGACCATTAGCGTACCACAGAAATCTAAGCGCATCCCTATCCTTAGCTGGGATTTTAACTTGGTTGTATATGGCTTCAATATCAGCTTGAATGGCTATACTATGTTGCCGAAACCGCAAAAGGACAGGCAAAAGTTTGTTAATCATATCCGGGCCTTGCATGCAGCGATCATTAAGCGACTTTCCTTTGAAGGCACGCGCACAGTCGAATACTACCCGCAGTTTGTCCGGTTTCTTATCTGAAAATACAGCATGATGAGGGAGATACCAAGTTCTATCAATGGCAAACACCTCTATCTCTGGAACCTTTCTGCGTAACCTTTCTCCAAGAGTTTCAATATCTCAGCATTATACCGACCGTACAGACTGTCCCTTACTAACTTCTTGTGCAAGTTATCCAACCTTGATTTAGCTACAATGTAATTATTCCGCAAAGGCTCTGATCCATCCCTCCAGGGTATAGGGAGTTCGTAATGACCATCAACCTTTCTATGCTCCCTATCCCACAGGTCCGTAACTAATTTATCCTCGCGTGACCACGAGGAAGATTCTAAACCCTCGTTTTCCAGTTCCCACAAACGAGCAACATTATCTTGAATAGGTGAAGACGATATGAAATTAGAAATCACTTTGCGGCTAGGTACCTTACCTCGGGAACGCCCATTGACACACCAACCGAATAAGGTACGAACGGCATAGGGTTCCCCTGGTTTGCCATGTCTGACCTCTAGTGGTATAAGGGCTTCGGAATTATCTTGCCCAATTAACAAGTCAACCTTAACATTGTCACCTTGATACCCAGGCAAAGGACCAACCCCACGTTAGTGGTGATATGACTCTGTCTCAATGTGAGAATTCTTAATGGGGATCTCTTCAACCACATACACTGCAGATAACTCTAAGGTCTCACCCGACTGAGAGGAAAGCGTTAAGTCCACAATTTCGGACTTCTGAGTACCTGACCTATTTAAGGTCCTAAGCTCGAACTCATACGATCTACCTGTAATCCCCAGCTGTCTAACTAAAACGCGGGAGCAGAATGAATTGGTCGATCCACTGTCCAACAAAGTGAAAGCCTTGCACAAATTGTTTACAGTCACCTGAACTATGGGCATATGTGTGTCTTTATCAGGGGAGAAGCTAGCATTTGACACATGGACTTCAGATGGTGTAATTGAATTATCGTTGCAGTGAATATACTTAGTATGCTTCTTACCAGAACCAGGCACAGCAGAAACAGAGTGCTTGCCACAATCATCGGTACTATGTGAGGCAAGAAGGCAATTGTGAAACAACTTGTGACGAATCACGAGATCTAATCTTTCCTTGGGGCTTATTTGCTTGAAGTTATTACAGTGCCATAAACGATGTGATTGACTACACAATACACAAGGCGGCTCAGCCTTGGCAAACGAACTACTGGCTTCGGATAAGGAAGCCGAATAATTATCGGACGAGGCCTTTTGTTCCCGTTTGGGTCTCTCTGAGCGCTTATGATACGTACTCCCGTAAACGGGGTCATTTACTTCTCTCGCAATAATACTCGCAAACTCTACTAAATCTTTAAATACTGGATAGGTATCATTAGCCTTCTTAGCTTTAAGCGCACGCTTTTTCCATTTAAGTTGTACATAGTTGGGGAACCTGGCAACTTTTTTCAAGAATCACAGACTGTGAGAATTAACTTCATGCAAAGTTTTCAGTTGTGAAAGTACAAGCCAGGCATTCTTCATATCATCAGCTAGCTGCTGTATATCCTGTAGTTACCTAACTGGTTTACCAAATTTTAAGTCTCTTATGAGACGTTCTGAGACCAAGTGGGCATTACCAAAGCGACTATCTAAAATTTCACGCGCTTGTGCGTAACCACTAGCCCCTCCTACCAACTGGCATCCCCTAATGGCTTCCTTAGCCGCCTCTCCAGTGTATTGCATTAACCTAGATAACCTTAAATCGTTATCTTCACACACCTTGTCAACAATGGCTTCAAAAGCCTTAACAAATTGATGATAATTTAATGGGTTACCATGAAACACTTCCAACTGTACCTTAGGCAAACTAAGAAGATGTAAAAGCCCTTGGCTTGATAAATCTGAATCTGAACCAGCACTGCCAAATATTGGTTTTGCTTTAGCCGTGGCAGCTTTCTTAGAATCTTTGACTAAATTTAAAACCGAAACATACTCCATTTGTTTCTCCGAGAAATAATTATCACTCGCGTCAATATCTGTCTCGTCAGTTAGTGTTTTATGGTAACTATTGTGAGCTATCGTGAACTTCTTAAAATTATCTTTAAGTAAGACGACATGGTCGTTAATATCGTCCATGTTGTCTTCAACAATACATTGCCTGATATTGTTGATTTCTTTGGTCACCGCTCTTTTGGCTTACGTTCTCGCAGTCTTCGCCATGGTTGGGGTGGATGCCGTCGAGACCAGAATAACAAGGGCGACGAGGCGACGGTGAAGTGAGACGTAGCGGCGAAAGGCGACCACGGTCGTGGAACTTCAGATAACATAGGACGTAGGACAGGATTACGGCGGTGAAAGGAACGTAGACGATTTTTTTTTTACTGTCACTGTGCGTGCAACAAAATGACGAAAAGAGACGTCGATGAAGTTTTACCCCTGTATTCTTACACGTGCCACAAAACACGGTAAAACTGCTTGTAAAAGAGAAATAAAACATAATCAGTAGCAAGCAATACATTACAGAAATCATTGCAGCATTAAGGCCGGCAAGAAAGACATTTTAAGGCGAATAGAGACATTTAAATATTACGACACACACACATGCCTAAACACACGAACTCACACCGTCAAACTCACAGACATACATACACTCGGACTTAAACGAAATCCTGAAAAGATGACATAATACGTGGCTTGACAGAAGACTGAAAAACCCCTCACTTACAAATCGTTACGGGGTAGAACACACACAGTGCTTAACAGCGGCTTTCTGCGTTCACTGGGTTGACGGCGTTAAACTGGGGTCACAGCGGTATACAGGGGTGGAACTGTCAGGGAGGAAATTAAGGGAAAAGTGTAAATAACAGATAATAGCTTAATTAGTAGAACCCCGAATGCGGTTGTCATACCACACCCAGAAGGAATTGGCTTGCATGAATCCACTCATCAGAGGTGCATAAACGATAACGTCGCCTAACTTGACTTAAGAATAAAATACATAAAAAATACTTACTAAATTGAGGTGAAACGGTGGACAAAATGATGCGAGGCTAGCTTAACGAAAACAGGAACAAGAGTGACTAGCCTAAAACGAGCCTCGCGAGACCACGCTGAACTATAACATCTGCGTGCATTCTTTCCACGCTAAAACAAAGGAAAACTGAAACCCGGCCAAGAAATTACGTAACGGATCACACAGGAAAGAAATAACTTACCGTCGGTTGCAGATAACACTAAGTATTGCTGACTTTAGCTTTTGTCCGGCGAAAGGGAGAATAAAAGCACTATATAAAAAGAACTACGGTACGTAAGCTGCTATAGGCCTTTGCACGAGTGTAACGGACATTTTCTTTAAATGGGGTGAAGCTGTTTTGCCAGAGGAAAACCTCTATTTGACCCAATAACTCTAGCAACTCCCTGCACTGAGGAAAAGGCAGGATGGAAGGAACGTCTCGCGAGGGCTCGACAAGTATCGACGGCAAACTGGCCAAACACAATACACAAATTTCGGCTTACATCCACGAAAATTGGTATATCGCCGTCTTTCCATCGTCAGAGCCCTCGTAAAAACCTTTTGTAATTTGACTTTGTGAGCAATTTCTAGTGCGAGGTGGGGTGATTAGGGTGTCCTGGGTATTACTGTGCTTGCTGAGATGATGGCATAATGTAATGAGGGAGACAAATACCTGCGGATCTGTAAAAGTACCTGCCAGCCACAGTGGTCAGAAATGGAAGAGGCAAAAGACAAGGGGGGGGGGGGAATTTATCGGGCTGCACCTCCTGACCAGAATAATGTTTGCCCCTTTGAAAATTGAATTGACTACGGCCTAAATGCATTTTATTACATCCTGCCGTCCTAAGAATCTTCCTCTTCATGACTCTATTTCTCCAATTCCAATACATATACCTTATCTGCTAAGGTCTGCCACTGAAAAGCGATGGATGGGCAAGTCACGTGGCCCGAAATGGTACTAAGTAATGGACGGGGGAATGTCGGAGTATATGTTCAGAGTATAAACCCTTCATCAGGTGGCAAAAACCCAAACTGAACAACCAACAAAAACAATTGGACACGAAAACCATCAAATCCGAAGCAATCGCTGTAAAAACGGAACCGGACGAAAGTGACTATCAGAAAACATGGAGTTCGAAGAATGATCCATAATCACCTTCCATGTTTAAGAGAGGGACTCGAGTGAGACCCGAGGATCCCCTCCAGTTTTCGTATCTTCGGTCTTCTAATAGTCCTATGGAGATATCGTAGGCCCACATCACCTCTCTTAGAGTAATCAACTTTGTTGCGCCCAGGGCAGTTTGGTACCTTCTACTGTTAGTTGATTTTACAGCAGTAAATTAGGCACTCGTTCCTATGTTAACAATTTTAAAAATATCCTTAACTGCTTTCGCATAATCTTTTTCTTGCCTTTATTCCAGTTTTCCTTCTTACGCGATTGCGTTTTATGGCAGCCGTCAGCAATCAACAACTTTAACTACACGCTTTTTTATACGATGTTTTCTTACAGGCAGGGGTGTAAGTAAAGGGAGAGGGAAGCGGGAGTGACACCCCGTAAAAATCAACAGTCGGTTTCTGAGCACCGAAAAGTCGGTCTGAAATCTATAGACTCCTAGTTCCTTGCTTGTCCACGTTGTATTGCTTGTCGCATTATGGAAAGCCTAAAATATTTAAACACAAATTTTACTTCAAAAGGTAGCATATGTGGCACCAGATTGCATATAAGGATACCTAAATTTTGAAAAGAATTCAAATGGGGAGGAGACACTTTGTCCCAAAAGCCGGAGATCACGCAACACGCCGGATGATCACCCACTCCCTCCCTTCCTGAGAGAAATCCTGGGTTGGCCACTGTTTGAATCCATATACAATATACCTGAAGTTATTATTACTATGGTTCTGTAAATTGCATTTATCCACGAAGTATGTCAAAGAGTTTGGGTCTCCAGCAAATGTATTTGTCCCAAATAATTAATAACCCTCCCCTCCCACCACCACCATTACTGCAAATTGATGTTATATACGCCACTGCTTACAGGCCTCGTTAAATGAAAGTGTACGGCTGCGCAGGTGCATCAACTGGTCGGTGGGCTTCTATATATGCATTGAAGATTCTAAAGCCCCGAGCTAGGGCACAAGAAAGATCACTTACACTCGAACACGTACAAAAATATAATGTGTAGTACGTCAAGGTGTGTTGTTTCCGCCATTTTAGTACGCAAAATCCCCTCGAGCTCAGTAGCACATGTATTTCCGTTTCGGCACGGTTCTTTGGTTTTACGGGTTGGCTCTGTGAAGTGCCACCAATAGGCGTGGGAGCTTTTTTCAGCTCGAGGGAGGGATAAGAGGGGCCGGGGATGAGGGGAGAGGAGATGGGTGGGTATTTCAGACGGCCGCCACACGTCCGGATCCCTCCCCTTTGAAATCTGTTTTAGTTATTTAATTTATTATTATTTTTTAATTAATTTAATTTGTTTTTTTTTAAAGAAAATTTATTGAAAAATGGGGTTTTATCCATGAAATGAAGAGAGGCGGATGCATCCCCCACCACATTTCACTGGATGGAATTAGGTCTAGCTGGGACCGACTCTGATTGGCTGAGACATTCCACTTTCTGTACTGTGTATGCAATGTGGATTTGATGATATGCCCCCAGCAGAATCTCGAATTAGCTTCATAATCATAAGGGTGAAGATAGTGCTATTCTTCATTGACAGTTCTAACCATTAGTAAAAACTACTAGTTTCTAGCTGTATGATGTATGAGGTGTTTCAGTAATACTGTATGGAACTGAATGGTGATCAACTTATCGACGACAAGGACACCCTTTCGTTACTACCACACTGTACTTGGCATGATACGGCCAAATGAAATGGCGACTGATAAAAATATTACATCAATTAAAAGAGTAGTCTAGATCCAAATTTGTGCATGATATGTTAAAGAGGAACATATTCTAAGCATTCTGGTGAAATATCCATTCATACCCCATGTTCGGTTTTCGAGATATTGGCAATTGTAGTGGACATATTTTCTAAAGGGTGAACTTGAAGCAAACAGGTGTGGTGTTAACTATTCACATCGATGGCCAACACTTTTGTTTTTCTTTGTTTTTCTCCGTTGATTTTACATTGGATTGTTTAAGTGTACTATCTTTGTCCCTGAGGTGCATTAGTTTTCAAAATTCCATTCCTTAGGATACACTTATGGTATCCATATATAAGAGTTTAGTTGTATAAAACTGGTGGCAAATTTCAAAGAAAAATAAAACAACAGTGACCATCAATATGAGTCCATGACACGCCTGCTTGCTTCAAGTTTAAATTTCGTAGAAAATGTGCCAACTTCAACTGCTGCTACCTCGAGAACGGAATATGGGAAATGAGTGAAAACTCCATCATTATGCTTACATATGTATCTCTTTAACTTATAAAACATGAATTTGATTCTGGACGTCTCTTTTAAATGAATCAGAGCGAGGTTTATGATGAGATGTTCCTCCAACAGAAAGGTCTGTTATACCGTAGCCGGCGTGAGTGCATGGGGGCAATAGCGGGCAGGAGTAAAAATTTCCCCAACAGTAACTAATAGTTCCTCTATACTTTAGCGAAATACATACTACTAAAAACAAATCACTGTCCTGGTTAGGATTTTAAGGCTCTAAGAACCTGTTTCTCATGTAACAACTCTCGTTATCTTCCAATGTACCCGTCTACTACGCGTTTTTACGTGACCGACAAAACGGTTCTTATAAATCCTCTTCCTCCCACAGGCATTGGTTCATATATACCACACACTTGTAATATAACAAGGAAAGGTAAGTCGACACGCCACTCCAAGCTCGAAAAATGAAATTAAAGTTAATGACATAATTACCCTACTTTTATGAACAAATTTGTCTTCATTAAAATTTCCCTCATTAGGTTCCTCAAGGTAGTCCTCTTTCCCGAATTACTTTACAAATTGCTGAAAAATCTTCATAAATATTCAATATATAGACAAAGATCACTACTGATGTAACTAAATGATGAATAGCATTGATCAATTAAATTTTTCAACTTCGAAAGAAGTGGAAGTTGTTTTCTGCTATACTTCCGGTTAGGGCAACATCTGTAGGCATCACACCCCCAATAATTTCCCCATTGACTTACACACTAAATTAGCTCCTTTTCGAGGCCACTGCAGCCTTGTCAAAGTTCACAGCTATGTCAAGACACCCATCACTTGATAGCTGACAAGTTTGCCCATCATGGCACTACAAAATTTCCATACCATGACCGTTTAGATTTTGAGCTAGAAGGACTTAAAGTTTTTGTAGGGTACACCCACCCCTAGCCTCTTCACAAAAACAGAAAATCTCCGCCATTTGATAGCAATTTTTTTAACAGTCAAAATCAACGTCAATCTTACCCAAATTTTCAACATCCACACTCTCGCAAGTACTCTTTCATATTCATGGACTTTCATCACCCAGCTGGCATGTTATCTTGACAAAATTTGGTCAAAACCAGAGCTAAAAGGACTATTTCTTTGAGGGTGTACACTTGACGCTCTAGAACACTCCTCTAATGGAGTAGTGAGACCTGTAACTGCACACTGATCTACATCAGTGTAATTGGCTTGGTGAAAATGATAACACTTCCACTTCTTTGGAAGTTGAAAAATTTTAGTGATCAATACTATTCAACATTTGGTTACATCAGTAATGATCTTTGTCTATTGACCACAATTTTGTAAATATTTAAAAAAATATGCATGAATGTAACGAAAATCTTGATTTTGGGGGTAACTTTGGATAAAATCGGCAAGATATTAACCCCAAAGTGTGGCAGTGCTGAATTGTACGACTCGGGAGCTTTCATCAGCTACAAACGATGAGATGTTACACAACTAGAAATGTGCAGATTTTTCAGCAATTTGTAAAGAAATTCGGGATTGAAAGAGGACCACTTTGAGAAACCCAATTTCGGAAAATTTTTAATGCAAACAAATTTGTTCATAAAAGTGGGATAATTATGTCGTTAACTTTAATTTCATTTTTCGAGCTTGGAGTCGGGCGTGGCTCACCTTTCCGTGTTATATTATATAGTGTGTGGTATACATGAACCAATGTAGGGGGCGCCTGTGCTTCCTCCCACATGAAAACAGCCTGAATACACCTACGTATACGTAGGTCAAAGACCTTCACTATTACAGTTTATACCATGCCACAACATGTCTTAAATAAATGGCCAGTTTATAACCTTTTTTCTCCTGCTGAAATCAATTCACTCGATAGGAAACTTTTCATGGAATGTAACTTTTCTTCCTGAAATCTGAGCTTTTAAGGCATGAAATCTTTAGGTGCTACACGCCAAAGCGCAACTTAAATCTCAGGAATATGTCATGTCCCATCTTATGGAGAGATTAAACCAAACATTTCGACCAAACATCCTTTGCAGTGCCGGTATCACTCACAAAATTGACGTATTTATACCCAAAATGGTTAAACTAATTCCGCACAGTGACACCCCAAATGGGTGTTCATACGCCAGTAAATATGGTTAATGTAACACAAATGTGAACATTTACACAAGTATCACACATTTGTGACACTTGTGTAAATGTGAACATTTACACAAGTATCACACATTTGTGACACTGGGTAAATATACGCCACATATGGATAATATTACTCATGTTTGTGATACTTTGTGAAAAGGTACACTTGGCGTGGGTTAAATTGACAATTTTTGCTGAAGTATAAATACCCACTTGGGGTGTCGCCGTGCAGGATTTACATTCGTCATTTTGAGGGTAGATAAACCCTTTTTAGAGTATGAGTTACGGCTGCACTCCAACTAACTGTTGCTCCTCTCACCTTTAACCCCTACTCCAATATATCAATATATAAGAAAGTACTCTTGCGTGGGTGAAAGCCGGAAGGAATGGTCCACAGAGAGTGTCAGTTATTTTTGGTAAAGCCACTAGGTTCTCCGTTTAAAGGGAGGATTGCCTCTCAGGATTTCGCCTAGACAAAGTTCTTGAACCCTTGATGTATTCAAAGGTTATTTTTGTCGTTTCCTCATTCTCAAGATTCGAATTTTCAAGCCGGTTTCTTATTTCACTGTTCCCGGCCACAAAAGTTTACTCTGAACCACCCTTCTTCGAACCGTTCGATATTATTATGAGTTGCGGGTGTAATTATCTAAAATCATTTTTCTTGCTACGTGCCCCTCTGATTTTCAAAAGTGAATAATAAATGTCCCAACCGATATTTACTAAGCATGAGCTAAGTTACCTTCGTAACACTTCTCACGTCAACTAAGCCGATGTCTGTGACAAAAGTCGGAAAATGTGTGTGACTAAAGTCGTGCCCTGTCAAATTGTGACAAATATGGGCGATTTCCGTGACAAAAGTTGTGACCTCCGTTGTGACAAAAGTGGGCGATGATTGCGACAAAAGTGGGGAAAAATTTTGACAAAAGTAGTTGGTGTAACAAAAGTGGTATTTGTGACAAAACCAGTTGCTACAGCGCCACTACCCCTTGTACTTAAAGCTGGTGCAAAATGCACGCAATGCATGGCATAATCGATGGGTCTTGGATACACTTTAAACCTTGATATAAAGTGTTCTTTAGTTTGTCGTGGGTAACACTTTATTTCATGACTGTAATAAGTACGCCCTCATTTTGTTCAATGATTTCTGGAGGCATATCCTGGTAAGGATAATAAATCTGTTCCGACGTTTTCCTCGTTCTGTGATGTCAATGCAAAGAAATGGTTTCATTCAAAATGGCAACAACAAATTACCGTATGATTAATGCAACAAACAAACTAAGATGATTTTGACTTCATGTGTCAGTGGCCTCTTCGTCTTGTCGACAAGAGCAAGATCTGTTTTTCATTCAGAGCTAGCCTTTGATTTGTTGGAGTTAATTCAGAACTAGACGACTAAACATCACCGTTATGAAGTTTTCACTTTTGTTAATTTTTGTAACTGTATTTTTCCTGTCAAATATGTTAGCGTCATTGGTAAGTGCAGAATTCGTAACTTCAACGCGTTTAAATTTGTCAAAGCTGTAAAGAGTAATTTTTATCCGCTGCGAATTCTGTCTTAGTTCTTTACCCATTTTCTAGGCATATTTCTCGAACAAATAAGACAACTTTCCAAAATGTGGTTCTTTTCAATTGGCGCTCATTCTGATTACATGCACATTTTAAAAAGTTCTCTTAATGCGATTGAACTTGAAGAAACTCTAAAGGGAAACTCTTTCGAAAATGCATCAGAATTTTATCAGGATAATTTAGTGTTTTGCATTATTATTACTTTCGTTTCCTTCTTTCTATAAAAGAATGCTTTAAAAGATTCAATATTTCCTATCGTCTCAAGCAAATGAGACGTAACAAGACGTAATTTTTCGATTTTGTTCTATCTATTATTATTGAAAAGTCACTCTTTTGGATTTAATAAGTGAGTACCAATATAAGGTTGGAGTGAAACTCTATATTAGAAAATAGTCATTCTCACGCCTTTTGGATGGATATTCAGAATGACACTTGGAACTGTTTTGCCCGAAACTGATATTGCCACAGTTCTACTTCTAACTCAATAAAAAAAGATTTACGGGATTGCCATTATGTTTAAAATTTTATACAGTCTCAGGGATTTATACAAATTATTTTTATTATTAGGGTCTGCCCTGTTTGTAAATCGAAATAACTCATAACCTTGGCATGCTCAAATTTGGTCTTAGTCAAAAATACGTAAAGTTACTACATATTTAACATTTCTGCAGTTGTTTTGCTATTTTGTCCTGGGGGGATCGGTGTGGCCGCTACCACCTGGTTTGCATTTAGCAGGGAGTAAATTAGTGACCATCTTACTATTTCAGTCGCAACCAGTTGAAACTCCCTCTGCACCCGGCTGTATTTTGAAACTATGCAAGTGAAGGTAATAAAAGCAGGCCGTGGGTCGGCGGGGAAAATTAAGACGTATTTAGACTGGAAAATAACTAGAAGTCAAAATAGTTTTCTATTTCTCCAAATCCAACGGTTTATTTAAAGTTGGCAGTGCTAATTTTCACTCTTTTGTAGTGATTTTTAAAGTTTTACTCTAAGGTTTAGGAGAGTATAACTTTCCATTGCTTCTTCATATAAACGACGGATGGCCCCATTTGTTGACTTGGTTGAGAATGTTTAACAGGAGAGGAGAGGAGATGGGTATTGTTCGGGTTTGGACCCTTTTTATATAATTTGACCTTGCATGACAGCTATTCTGTCTCTTCCTCTGACTGTATGAAGATTTTCAATGCTTCATATTCATTTCTGTGAGGCTTGATTTGTGATCACATATAGCCAACGTTACATGTGGAACAGTAAAATTCTGCAGACTTTGAAAGATGCTCTACAGAGGTAATTTTTTATATCAATCTACTTTTATGTTGAATTCTGCTTTACTTTTTTTAAGCGTTACATAGTTTCAAAAATACGTTACTTTGTTATATTATTCCTCAGCACTTTGAGCAAAAACTACTACCTTCATCATGTTTAAAAAAGTAAAAATTGTTCATTTTTATGTCTACAAGAGCGTGGTAATTCAAATACTTCTCAAAATTGTTTAAATGCCAAACGTCAGCTAGCTTCGATTGTATTTGAACAATGTTAATATTACTGAAACCAAACAGATTTTCAATACTACAGTGGGTTGTTTTGGACAGGGATTTGTGCCAAATCTTTGTGCCGTATCGCTTAGGTTCTTGTTTCCATTAGGCATTACTGCTGTCATTGAAATGTAGGTTTCTTATGGTCTGATAAGAATATAAACCTGACATTGTTCGCATAAAGGTTTGAAATATTTAAAAAAAATGGTATAATGTTTATTTGTCTACCTGTTATTGAGTTCTGTGTTTGGATGCATTTTGTTGACAAAGACATTTAGTTTGGTGCGCACTGTTTAGCAAGGAATTTCTTGGTTGGCTGTTGTCATTGTGAATTGTCATTGTAAATTTCTTGTTGGCGACTGCTCATTCACCCACACATTGTCAGAGTCGAGCGCGGAAGATTTTTTACATGTCCCTAGGTTTGTTTTTACCCCTTTACCCCTTCACAAATGATGTAAACAATATTTCCAAATATAGATATATTTTCGACAAAAGTAAAATGTTAACTAAGTGCACAGAAAACCCGGTAACTCATGTTGCATGTTAAACCCTGTAAGATAACGGGTACAACAACTCACAAAACTGAGAAAACGCTGTTTATCTTAGTAAGCTCGCTTAGTATTACGTGTCAACTTCTACCGATTGGACTACTTTAACCGCAAGTACTTGTATGATGACAATCATGTTAAAATCGCGCAAGTTTCGATACAATACGACTTCTCATAAAACATGTTGCCATTAAGTTAACCAACAAGCAAACTCTTGCCTTCACACCGTTTATCTACAAGTACAAGTTTTGAGTGAAGTTACTTAGCTAACAGGTACTAACGTTACCTTGCGAATCTTGCAAATGTACGACGATAGAATGGCACTAATGTAAAATGAAAGACTAAATAGTTTATTGACGGTAGCTCTTAATTTTACGAAATTTCCGGCGCGTGACAATTACTTCACAAGCAGATTTCCGAGTTTGTAATTAAACACAACCGACGTTGTAATTTGACTAAAATACAGTGTAGTTAAACGTACGTAACGTACGCGCGCGTGTACTTGCAAGAATTAATCCACCACACGCCACCGTCTCAACAAACAGAACTCGCAGCTATAAGACCTTATGCCAGTTAGCTGTTATATTGCACTCTGGGAAGGATTATTCCAACACAGTTCCCCATCAGCATTGTGACCATTGGCCTTCTCCATGGTGACGATTCACTTCTGTGGTACCATACATGGAATAATCCTTCCCATGTTGCAGTTTTGAAGCGCCCTCTATTTAATTGGCATAAGGTCTATTGGTGAAACCCGTCTTGAATTTACAAAAACGAAGTTTCGTCGTGATTATAAGGGTAAGTATATAACAAACCTGGGTGCAAAACTGATAATTCGTGTTGGTAAAATTGAGAAATGTCAACTTCAATGTGAAAATGGTGGCATTTTGTACGGTGCTATTGTTATTAGCCTAAGGTTAAAATTCGTACAAAGCCTAACATACAGCATAGGCCTAAGTAGTGTGGTACTCAATCATACATCATCATACATTTGCGTCTAGCCTAGGCCTAGTACTAGCCTAGTAAGTAGTAGTACTGTATACCCGCTCCATAGACTACGCCTGCTACAAGTACAAGAAAAAAGTGCTATTGCTAATGCCTAGAGCGTGTGTGCAGGGCCTGATCGAAGTTGAGGTCTACGTTAGGCCTAAGGTTTAGCCTACTTCCTTTGCTGATTTATTAGGCTACTGTGTCTTACTCAGGTATTGTGCATTCCATTGAGGTTGTGAAGTGGTGAATTAACAGCGATATTCTTTCTGCAGTGCAGATATTGCAACAACATTTCATGTGCTTCTCTGTAGGCCTAGGCCTACTGACGAAAAAACGGGTTATTCCCCACTTCAGGACCATAACTTACTCTAGGCCCAATGATGGCTCTAGCCTAATTTAGACTCAGTGCATGCCCAAAAGTCATGGTTATTGATGATGGTTAAGGTTAAGTTTTTGTTTAGAATTAACCAAATTTTGGTTTTGAAAAGCCATTTAGCTCTAGGCTACAATAATTAGCTAAGTAATTTTGAGAATTAGGGTTAAATTTAGGGTAAAATTAGGCCAAAATTACAATATTTTTATGAAGAATTACATCACTCCCAGGCACTGATTTTAAATAAAGCTAGTACCCCGATGACTATGATGGGGTAATCGTTGACTGTGGGCCCTTCAAGTGCGCATGATCTAGCCTTACATTGCATGTAACAATGTTGGAATGATAGCTTTCTTACGGTGCACATTTGATGGTCACTTAGGCCTATACAAGGTGAAGACTATAGTACGTCACGAAACCAGTATGGCAGGAAAGTGTCCTTACCATTATGGTAAATAAAAATGGTTTTGCTTACATGGTACACATACTAGAGTAGCAAGGCCTACCCCAGGTGTGAATGTTTGCATGAACAGGTGTTGCATGTTGTCATATATACTGCAATGCATGACTGGGGAATAACCATTGACGTCCACATAGTAGAAAGAAACAAATGAAAACAAATAACATTAACAAGCTGCAAGTAAGGTCTTGGCTGGGTACGTGGCCTAGCCTACAGTATTTTGATGACTTCAATTTCAAAAACCAACAGAAAATCAGCCTGTTAACTGTAGCTAATGTAGGCGTAGCTGAGGCAAAGTAATCAGGCTTCCTCACCTTGTCAAAATGTATGGGATAGAAAAAAACATTGGTGCAGAACACAAGAGAAGAAGAAAAGGGAGAAGATCAGGGGTGGCACCAGAATTTTCCCAACAGAACCTCGCCGGGAAGGGAGGGAGGCTATAACCCGATGGCCCCACCAAGGGGATGAGTTGCCAAAAAGAGATGATGAGCAATAAATGTTTAACTTGTTTTAGGAAAATATTAATAATTTGAGTTTTATTGAAGAAATATTGGAAAAATTTGAATTTTAGTGGAAGGAAATCAGAAAAATTTGGGATATTAAAGGAAATTTGCATGGGCTCTTTATCGACGAACTTGCCCTTTCTATGAGCAAACACGCACTGTCACGGAAATTAAGGGTTGTGTGATTACATGTTGTCCTTTGGTGTAGGGCTTCCTGACAAAATTGAAGTTCCCCAACAGGGTGCCAGCCTTTCCCGATGAGGCGGCCATCCATGACCCCCCCCCTTCTCCTTCACTGGTGCCAACCCTGGAGAAAATGAAGTTGCATAGTTAACACTAGTGACAACTAGATAGGCCTTCACAATTAGGCCCAGCCTACTGTAGACTGAGGTCTACTGGCATGAAAATGACATATGCTTTTAAAAACCTAGAAAATAGCAAAAATTCAAATTAAAATCAATCAAAAGTTGACCATTTTTGGCAATATGTTTGCAAAATACTGTTATGTAAGCATGAGCTTAATTAATAGGTTTTATGCAAATTTGTGATCTCGAGAGAGCGACTGGCCATGCATACAGTAATTACAATATGGCTAATGTTGTCCTTTGTTTTTGTAACTGTCATTTCAAGGGCAGTTGTAATTTAGGCTAAATATGTCCTGCGAATTTATCAAGGAAGTTAAAATTGTACATCCCTGAAAAACGTCTGTATCACTCTGCAAATCAAAAAGTTTACTGTGCAGACTAGTAAAGAGTTAGACTAAAAGATTAACATAAATGGCACACTATAAAACACATCATTTTTTTGCATGGGCAGTGACTTTCTTCAGAAAGATTCAAACTTTGAGGACTGAGGGGGTAGGCATGTATATCTTGAGAATGAAAACAGTATTGAAATAATACCAATGGGGCTTTTCTTATCAAGGACAACTTACAGGTAGTCTTTAATTACAGAGTAACACCAGAACTTTTGTGGGCATGTCACCATACCTTTAAAACTAGGCATTCTGCACATGATGCTGATTTCCCAATACCCAAGGATTGATGAAGTCTAATCACAACTTATCTTTTGAGTAAATAAACCATGCTGCTCAACCTCTGTGAGGAATGGGACCAAAACCCAGGGACCAAAACCCATGCCTCTCACAAAGATTGCATTGTGCAAAATCAGTCATGCATGGCAGGCTACTTCAGTCGTAGATGGTTCTGCCTGGTCAGCTGTGTACAGGAAAACCACAAAGTAAACATGCCACCCAGGCATACTACCTAATTGCTCTTCCCCAGATGTCAGGCTGGGAGATCGGGAAATAGACTATAAATGGCATGCAGTTTATACATGGCATTAATAAGGACAATGATTGTAATGATAGAAAAAGAATCAGGCATAAAGGTCATTTCCTGTGGCTTAAGAGAATTTTTTTTCTTTTTAGACAAAAGATTGCAAGTCTATTATTCATATTTATAGTATGACTGGACATGTTTACTATTTATATCTAGGATGAATATCAGGTGTCAATTTAATTAGATGATTGCAAAAAGTCAGTGTTCATATAAGTACTGTACATATCTTTTTTTTTTTTTTTTTTGGCTAATTATGACCACCCCTTGTTGCTCGGACTAGACCATCTTGTTGCTAATTTCAACCACCCAAACAAATAAGTTATCTCCCATTTCTTTTGTGTAATTTTATTGAATGAAAAACTATGAAATATTAGACTGATCGACTTGCTCTGCTATAATCATCTTCAGACTCCATTTTCATTCAGTTTGGGAATAACAACAGATTTCAGTGCATAATGAGTGTTCACTCATTTCATTTCCTATGGAATCTATAAATTTGGAGATTTGGGAGTGTACAAAATATATGATCATTACATGACATTAGAGAGAGTGTGAGAATTTGTGAATTTAAACATGAAGTAGACAGTTATTCTCATTTAAGAGGGCACCAAAATATGTTTGTGCTTCATAAACTTGCAAATTAGTATACTACATGTCAGGGCTTAAAGAAGGTCACTCGTCACCCCAAACTACAGTTTTACCCTGGGGTACCGAAACTCTCAATTGGTCCAGCTCTTTGATTGACATCAAATTCAAAAAATGCAGAGTAGCTCATGTTACACAACATGCACTGAGAGTGTTCTGACTACACAATAGGTTCTTGTATGCTCACCAAGATATGCCCCGAAGCAATAAAATAGGGATTGTGTGTGGATAAAGGTGAGTTTTAGAAAGATGTGGGAGGGGCTAGAAGTAAGTAGGTTGGGAGAATTGGAACTGTCTGGATTGAGAAGAATTTGCCTTTAAAACCTTGGTTTTCCACTCTTATGGAATTTTATAAAAATCCTTGCTTGAGAATATAAGTTTCTAAGACATCAGATAATTATTCATGAAAATATTTGCAATTCAGTATGAATCAAGATCAATGAGAAACTGTGCCATGAAAGTAGGTACCAGATGTATAAACTTTTCATGACTTATTGATTTTTGTTCATCCTTTTCCTGATTAACAATTAAATATAAATATTAACTGGGTGGTATGGGTTAGCAACAGGTTGCCATTAACAGCTCTTGCCTTAGACATACAAACTGAAGTAACGAAGAACTGTAGTCCACATCATGACTTTGATTGTGTAATGAACTTCAGTAATAGTAGTCACCACTCTTATATGGTTAAGACTGTAGAAATGCTTATATAGGAAGAAGATCACATAACTGTATTCAGTTTATATGGTACAGTACTTATTTGAACAACTTAGAGAATAGGGTTATTAAGTACTTGCTGCATGGGGGAAGAAATTTTACTGAAAACAGCCACGTAACTAATGAAATGTTCAAGTTAAAACTAATTGAGAGAGGTATGTCTTGCAGTTACCCTACAGGTATGGTTATAACTGATTAGCTGCTCAGTTGATGGAAGTAATGATGTGCATTTTATGATTAATCTCTGTGACAGTGAAGATTATGGCAATGTTTTAGCTCTTAGGATATTTCATATTTTACATATTGTAATACCGTACTATAGTAATTAATTTTCTACTGTTTCTATTAGGGATGCACCGGATATCCGGTCCGGCCGGATTATCCGGCCGGATAGTGAAAAAATATCCGGTTCCGGTTCCGGCCGGATTTTTTTTAAATCCGGCCGGAACCGGATTTTTCTGTAAACTTGGGTAGCATTATGTACATGAGTTAAAACAAACATGAAAACTGTCCAGTAACTGTCTCAGAATTAATTTAAAGCTCATAGATTATAACTTATCAGTGCATGTTACAGTACTGTATACAACATTTGAACACCTTTATTTAGCCCTTAAAAATGACTGAACCAAACAGGCAACAAAGTTATAAAAGTAACTGATTTCCATGTACATGTAACAAATATGACTTCAAATTCCTCCAACTGTGTGAAATAAACTGAATGGATGAAAAGACCTTTCATGCAATTTAAATAAGTCTACTGCATCGCACAGTAGTACTGTACAAAATGGATAATCCATATTACAGTTGTACCTGAGTCACATCATTCAAGGCAGTGTTTCAGTTTACCGTAATTGCATTGGGTTGTCTATAAAATACACACTTGAACACTTCACTTTACTTTTCTTTACTTTTTAACATTACTTGCCCATTAAAGTTGTGTAGTACAAGCAGGAAATGTGTTTCATCTTGAATTTCAGAAGACATTACTCATTACAAATTAAAGTTGCCTATGGGGTCAATATTAATGTTTTCTGTCCCTAATAATTCATCACACACACTTAAGTATACACAATATGATTAGTGTTCAACTGATAATCTGTTAAGTAATCGACATCTAGCCGATTATTCTGTCATCAGTAAATAATCGGCATTAGTAAATTTCTGCCATTCAACCGATCATTGCCACCGATTATTCGCAAGCTGGAAAAAAGGGGCTAAATATACTTGAAAAAGGGCTCTTAGTTTCGTTAAAATCCCCGTAAATACTCAATCCATTAACTTCCCGCCAAAATGAGATGCACTGATAATCACAAACGTATAAATTTAATCCCTGCCATGGGAATGATTGTTTGATATTTTCCGCTATAAACCGTTTGTTTTACCTGAACTTAGATTAAGAATTGCATTCAAGGTGTATTCCTTGCTGTCTCTCAGAAAGCGCTGCATAAGTTGCTGTACAAACTGTTCTGCACAATACGCATAAAACAGACTGGCTTATATAGCCAGCTAGCGAAGCCGGGCGAGTTCCATGCTAAATTCACATAGAAACGGCACCACAAATATCTGCCAATGTGGATTATGTGGGGATCTGACTCTCTTGCATTTCAGTTGCAGATTCTTTTTAAACAAGACATAAGTTTTGGAAGAGAACTACTAAAAATATACAGGGATATTTATATCTGAAAGGAACCATAAGATACATTAATCAGGTGCAATTTTTTTGCTGCCCAGAACTGCTAGGATTATCATAATTGCTGTACATGGGGTTGTTTAAGACGGGAGCTCGAGAGTAGCTACAGTACATTAAAGCAACTACAATCCAGTACAATAAAAGAATGGAAATGTCCCGACATGATTGGAGGATGAAAACTAGACAGAGCACGATGTTGGCCTTGGAACTAAATTATCAAAGGGCATATGACATCGACTGCAAACAATTCTATTGTATTAACGGTTGATTTGTATCTTCACTTTTCAATTGAAAATATTACCCCTACAAAAATGATATCCCGTTCGTGAAACGAACGGAACAATTCCCAATATTTTCTATCCTAAACTGGTTGTGGTATACACGATGTGCACAAAGCAAGGGGCGAGTACTATAGAGACAAACATGTGATTTCCCTCTTTCTAATAATCGGTAATCGGCATCAGGCCGATTGTTTAATTAATTAATCGGTAATTGAGTATTACCGATTATAGCATAATCGGTAGACCACTAAATATGTTATCAAACATGTAATACATAATGTCAGAATGTGTGATACACAGTATCTCTGCCAAAAAAAATATTAATGATAAATGTGCTTCAGTTTTTTGATATCATGGCATGCTTAAATACTAGAAATGGTGTATAAAACTATGGTGCTGTGCATACTTAGTTAAAAACCTTAACCCTAGAGTCTTTTTACAGTACATATGAGCTTTCCTTTCAGTAATCACTATTCAAAGACTCTCTTTGCCAAGTACTACTGGTCTACATAATTTGTACATTTTTTTTGAACAAGTTTTAATGTACTCTGGTTCAAAAAGAACAAACTGATATGCAAAACAACTTTCAAGATTCCCTCAGGAGTTTTCTCTACAAATACTCTTTTAAGGAGGGAAAATACAAAGAGCTCTTACTTGCCCTGCTTTGCAACAGTTTTGCTGTACTTCTGCAGGAACAGTTGTTCATGCCTTTTTCCTATTATATTGCATTTTTTGGTTATAAAATTTAGTTAAAATACACTTGTACAACACTTGAAGACAAATTTATAGACATTTCCCATTAGTCCTTCACAAACATTACATCACAAAGCAGTGAACTCCTATCCCAGAGTTTCTCTGCTTTTCTGGATTTCACATTATTCATCTGCATTGCAAAAATCCGGTGCCGGCTGGAAAAAGTCTGGCCGGATTTCAAGTTGATTCCGGCAAAATCCGGTTCTGGCCGGATCCAAAATTTTGGTTCCGGTGCATCCCTAGTTTCTATTTTGTTTTTGTTTCTATTGTTGCAGAGTGAAACCTCAATTCTTCCACGGACACTTATCAGGAGTTGAACATATAGGCTACAAAAAAGTTAGGGTAAATATTGACAGTAGATTAACTGAGCCACAAATGCAGTTTGAGATGCACATTAAGCATTTGATCTCCTTTCATTTCACATCAACTGTACTGTAAAACCTGCCAGTTATGACCTCATATTCAAGACAGGAGGGGTTAAGTTCTCCTTTATGGTCAGGTGATTACAAATGCTCCCATTGCAACTATCAAACAACAACACGTAACACTCTGTTAAAACACCTCCAGATGATTCACTCTGGGGATTCAAATTTTCGAGTGCACTGTGGAATTAACAATTGCAAAGCTTCATACACTCTAGTCAATACATTGAAAAAACATATTCGGAGGAAACATGGAGAATGTTTCCTGCACTCAGAAGACCAGTCCCAAGATGTAGGCAGCTCACAGTCCTATGGCAATCAGAGTCTGAATGACCAAGATGACCAGCTCACAATGTTGCCTTCTATCAGTGCAACAAATCTGAATAATGCCCAAGATGGAGTTGTGGATCAGACTGATTTATTGAATACTTTCACAATGATGCAGCTTAGAATGAAGCATCTGCATGCTGTACCTGGCTCTGTCATTAGTACAGTCACAACAGAATTTTTGCAGTTGCTGAAAATATACAATGAAACATTTTTTTCTGAGCTAGATTCATACATTCAAAGAATGGATGAAAACTGCCAAGGTCATTGTCAACTGTCTGGTGCCTTAAGCAAGCTCAGAGAGAATCAAGAGTCCTTGCTTGCATCACTTCTTTCCAACAGCACCATTAATGCTCAATATTCTTTTGCCAAAGAAATGTTAGATCTTGTGGAGGGTACAAGATATGTTCTTGGAAAGAGAAAAGGCAAGGAAGATTCCTTCTTTTATGTTCCCATACTTGACACTCTTGTGTCTTTATTGAAACATCCTGATGTCTTAGCTGAGGTAAAAAATGGACACACCAGTCACAACACAAACTTGATAAGGGATTACTGTGATGGAAGTTTGTATGAGAGCACTTAACAATTTCTGATTGAAGTCTGGTAGCACAAGTACTGATTTTATAGTTAAACCTTATTTTAAACTCTCAGGCTCTCAAAAGGAACATGGAGACTGCACCTCTCTATTTTTCTTTTTTTTATCAAGCTGTTATTGGTTGACGTTCATGCTTTTTTTTCCATAAACATGACATGGAAGTATAAATCATACAACTTGCAATTTCAAATACTAAACTGTAAAGTAATCACATTAATACAAAGTATTCTTTGTGTTTACACCCATACCCATTCATTGCAGTTACATTAAAAGTAAAACAGAAACCAGTTTGTTTAAAATGGTGATATGCCAAAAATATATGATATGCACTTCAACAAAAAGTCTGACAAGCCACCAATGCCCAAGGAACATTCTGTTTTCAGTTTATGTCTGGAAATGTTCCTGATATTAAATATTACGTCCAGTGTAGCATCAGGAGATTGGAGACCCTTTTGAAATGTGTAGCAGAACATTGATAATTGTATCATTGGTGTTTTGTTACTTTGACTTGAAAGTTGGGGTACACAACAAGCCTGTATTTATGTGTTAGGAAAGGAACGTCTTTATTTAAAATGTTTGATAGAGAAGTGTAGAGATGTTGTTCAGTAGCACCGGGATGTATGCCAACATTGTCCAAAAGCAGATTGACACTACTACTTTCTGCATCTTTCTGGAAGCAAAGGGTTTTGGTTGATTATCCTTGTGGCTTAAACAAGTATCAGACTTAATACAACATGAACTTAGAACTTTGACCCAATGTCACTCTTTGTACTCAAACGTCATGGAATGAGCCATTAAGAAAGTTCTTTAGGGTACATGGAACACTGTTAATTGTTTTGTAAAAGAGCTGATGGACATTGTTGTTGTGCATTTGTAGGTAGAGGTACGAGAAAATTACTACAGGTCTGTTGGTATATCACACTGAAGCGGTATTATGTCCTTAGTAAACTGCAAAGAAAATTGAACTGGGAAGTGATTATATCGAGCCCCCCAATACAGGTTTTTTTTTTTTTTTTTTTTTTTATAGATAAGGGGTGTCATTAATATCACAGAGGGAAAATCTAAAAACATTTAGTAGATGGTTGTAGAACAGGATGATGAGGTAGTTTGTGAACCAGCATCTCTTCTTGAACCCTTGAATGCCTTTTGGCAACATATTACACATTTACCCTGACTCTTCCTACCAAGGGTAAGAATTTCATGACCTTTTAGATTTGTTGCGTGAGCTAAAATCGAAATGGATTCCTAGATCCATTATTACTTTCAAGACCAATTCAAAAGTTTTTAGGATGAATGCATAAAGAACGGTTTCTTGTGTGTAGAGGATATAATCATTATTTTCTAAAAGAACTGATGGCGTTTTGTTGTGCATTTGTAGATAGAGGTACGAGAAAATTAACACAGGTGTTTTTGTCTACCACACTAAAGGATAAATGTCCTTAGTAAACTGTAAAGAAAATGCAAGTGATTACATCATGCACAGGACACGTACCTTTTCTATAGGTAAGGGTGTCATTAATATCACTGAGGGAAAACTAATTTAAAAGCATTTAGTAAATGGTTATATAAACTAAAGAAAGTCAAAATCTCCTCCTTTGAGTGATTTTGATATTTTATGAGTGCTGTTGAGAAGGCATGATTGCCAAGGGTAGAGCAAGCCATCATGTTAAATATTTTTGTCAAAAGATATTCAGTTAAGTTAAAGGTTCTCATATTTTTTAAAGAGTAAATGTGGCACCTGTAGTACTCGGTAATAGTTTAGTGTCTAAACAGATTCACTCCAAGTAATGTATCTCAGATGTACATGTGTTTGACAAGAGTAAACAGTGTTTGAAGTTAACTGAAACTTTGCTTTTAATATGTTTAATGTTTTATGTTTTCTTTCTTTCTTTTATTTGTTCTGCTAAATTAAAAAGGAAAAGCACCAAGTATCTTTTAAAGTATTGGCACACTTGAAGCAATATTTTGTGTGGGTTATATAAAATGAATGGAAACCAAGAATATTTGGGAGCAGTGTGTTAATGGTATACATTGAATAGACCAAATAGTTGTCCAACAGTACAGTTTCTGTGGATGAGCAAAGTCATGCATGTGAACATGACTACCTCCAGTTCAAACTGACCACCATAAAATGGACAGATGATTCCATACTTGAGACTGTCCTTGCTGTCCATCAGTAATTTTAACCACACAGTTTGTGTTTTGCTTTGTTCATTTGGTTTTGGATTGCGTTTACATATATTTGTCTTTGTTTCATTTGCAATACAAAACTGGAGCTTGTCAGTAGTAAAAAGAAAGTTTGAAAATTTTTTCAACATCCTGACATCAGTAGACCTACTTTCCAAGTTGCTATGAGACTCAAGTATTCATTTTTTTCAGTGAAGTATGCTACAGCTAGTATGACAAGTGATGTAAATGTATTTTTTCTTCATAATTATGTATTTGTTTGTTTGGTGGAAAAAAACAACAACAGTGTTCTTTGTTATGTTACTAGATGTAGTTGTTGTCTTCCAGTATTCTGTTAGAGTAACATTAAAGTAGAGCATGGCATGAGAATTTTAAAGTGTTTTTGCAAAATCAAGCTCGTTTAGCTAAAACAAAAAAAGAAGGGCCTGGTATTTCTCGTTTAAATTAGTTTGAAGTAGTTTCGTTTTTCAGTACACTTTAGCATTTATATTACATAGGGAGTACGGTTGTTAACACTCAGGGCACCATTACAAATGGGGTCCCCTCCTTAACATTCTTTTTCTGTCTCAGTACCACAGTGTGTGTGTGGGGGGGGGGCTGGGGGGTGGCAGTGAGGATGCCATTGTCTGTACAAGTGCCTTGATATTGTGGTGAGTGTCTTGGGTGTCCCATTTGAGATATTTTAAATAATTGATACTCTGGTGCTACAGTTTTTATGTGTTCATGTATGCATTTTATTACCAGTCTTATTTTAGCCCCAGTCCTTCAACCGACTTTCTACCCCTTCCTTCCCCAGGTATGACACTGTACATATGAGATACAAATGTGTATACAAGTGTTGTTATACTTGTTTTCAGATTTATGCGGTGGAAAGCAACATCGTTAAGTACTGTAGCATATACTGACTTACCATAATCTTTTCTCATTTAAAACCCCTTTAAATCTAAATCAAGGATTATTTTAAAAAGTGAAATATACCCACTGGATAGTTTGCCACTTGTAAAGTTTGCTGTACATGTTATTCGAATAGACTTACCAAGGTCATGAAAGATAGTAGCAAAACTTTAGATGGAAAACTTCTACAGCTGGTGTTTTTCCAAAATGAACTGATTCGATCAATTTTTCGGGGAGACTGATAAGACTAACAGATAGGCACTAATGACTGGAGAGGGATGAATGAGCATATTTATATGATGATTTCTTCTGGTGTAATGATTTTTGTCAACTTCATAACTGTTTGTGTAAAACATTTCCAAGAGTATTTAAGTGTTCTTGTTAAAAAAGAGAAATAAATTGCTAAAAGCATACAGTGATATCTTTGTTCTCTTTTTGCAACTGATTAACTTTATCAGGCAAGTGATTTTGCATGCTTTGAAGGTAATTTTACAACCTTGACGTCTTAAGATACGAAGAAACCAGAAGAAGTCAACAGAATAAGAGATTCGTTAACTTACACGTTTACAATGTAAGTTGGAGTAGTTTTACTAGTTTGACTTGTTAAAACAGGGACAAAATGAATACAAGTACACCTAGTAGCCGCCTTGTTAACTTACACCCCTAACCTTGTAGATAAACCTGTGATGAGTAAGTTTACTCATCAAAAAGCTTGTAAAAATACAAGACATGACCTGTAGTTCCAGGGAACTACATTTACATGATTTAGCGAGTAGCTGAGTTTTCTATGTGGAAATAGAGTTTTAGGGACGTTTGTGACAAAATACTTGTAGATGTAATTACGTTAATTCCTTAGATGTGATAGGTAGAGAAATCAGTATGAGCAAGGCCTGATCCTTAACTAAAAATCAAAACAAGAACATTCTTATTTTTAAAACAGTGAATGGAGCAAAGCAAAAACAAAGAGTAGGCACTGGGATGAAATTAGTGGAAAAGCACAAGTTTAGGAGTGATTCGTACTGTTTAACAAGAAAATTCTTTACTGGCTAACGGAATTTGAAAACTGGCAACCGGAAGAAAGGCAGTGGTCGGCTCGACTTAAACCAATTGCTTAGAAAGTGGGACGCATAATTTCTTCAGACCAGGGAGTTGCAACTTCCTGATCTGACTAAAAATTCCTTACCGTACTGGCTAACGATACCTTTATTCCCTAACCTTATTCCCAACCCTAACAAAGAATACAATAGATACAATACAGTGGCAACGGCCAATCATGAAACACTTTGTTAAATAGTGAGAATCAGTCGGAAGTTAACAAAAATTTCGTCTTCGGTGACAAATGCTACGAATTTGACTATGGCCGTGGATCTTTGTTGGTGGTGTATCGATTCGCATGTATAAATCTTTTTAGGTTCTTGTTTATTGAAAGCTTATGAATTTGAGCCTGTTTTACTTTGAACGTAGACTATTTTGTCAAAAGCTCATAGGGAAAGTCTTAAATATCATAAGAACGGAAAGCGGTTGATTCCTTCATATTTTTCAGACATTACTTCAAGAGGAGGTTTCTCCCCGAAGAAAAAGAAACACAGAAAGTGGGTTTATTTCTTTCATTTTAAGAATATTTGAAAATTCTTGTATTAATACTTTAAACATGTCAATTTAAAGGTTTTTATCTTCTGATGGTCGTTCAGATTTAACAGTATTTGGGAATCAGACAACCTGAAAACGAGAGCTATTAAGTGAAACTGAAACATGTACTCCACATACTTTGCTGTTGTCCTCGATTACTGTGCTCTGCATGTGGACAATCCGCAAAACGAGTGAAATTTGTTAAGTGTGGGCCTTACATATGAAAACCGATTTTGAAAGCTGCACGTTCTATGTAAAGAGTTTGAAGGTAAAATCATAATTGCATAGCATATAGCCCATACAAGACGATCCTGGGGGTTCCTGGGGCAGGGCTGCATGTCTCCCCACGTTTTGATCGGAGGGACATAACCCACCCCACCCCCTAGTTTTTCAAAAAACGAAGAAATATAATAGCACTTTTTTCAAGTTATTCCTTCGAAACAATATAAGATCCAAAGTGGATCCCTCTCACACATACTAACAATGGCCATGCCCCCATTTTGTTAAGTAATTTTCTGATAACTTTTCAAGTTTCTCATTTTTACTAAAGTGGACATTTTAATTCAACCCAAAGTTCAGATTACTGAGGATAGTCTCCTTACTGTAGCAAGGGAAATGTCATTCTCACGGTTTTTCTGAGTGGTAGCGATACTTAAAAAAAATTTAAAAGTCCGTACACTCGTCGCCAACTAATGGTTGTAATCACATTTTGGCACTAGTTGCTGTAGCTTTCCGAACATCAAAGATATAAAATGACTGCAATTAAAGTAACAACAATGATATCACAAATTATTGCTCAAATTACTACTTAAAATTAACTTAAAGGGACAATCCTCTCACCCCAAACTTCACTTCTAGTATAGGGTAACAGAAACTCTCAATTGGCTCAGCTTTTTGATTGACTGCTAATTCAAACAATGCAGAGTACCAAAACTCATATTACACAGCACTAACTGTTCTGATAGTGATTTTATTATACACATTGAGCTTTCTATATTCACCCTGAAGCAATAAAATGAGATTGTGTCTGGAAGCGGGTGAATTTCAGACAATTGTGGGAGTGGCTTAATTAAGAAGGTTAGGAGAATTGGTACTGTTTGGGATGAGAAAATTGGGCCTTTAACCCTTTACCGTTGTTTGGGTCCTTTTGGACCCATGCGGAGAGCTCGGCTGTCACACAACTTTCCTGTTTCACGCGGAGCTCGAAACTGCGAGTAGCTACCCGAAAATTCGGCCACAACAGCGAGAGAGACAATAGTTTAAGGTCACGGGGGCAATGGCCTACGGAAGCCGATGCGGGGCGGGCTACGTCCGCTTTTCCGCCCAATCCCGAGGCGTGCAAATATGCCCCGATCGGAGCACAACGGTAAAGGGTTAAGCTAAAATATCTGCACCACTCGGCTAAAGGTTAACGTGCACACACGCAGAGACAGTGGCATCAGCTTTGCAGTAAACACACTCCACAGGCTTAGTTTAACCCTTTACCGTTGTTTGGGTCCTTTTGGACCCATGCGGAGAGCTCGGCTGTCACACATCTTTACTGTTTCACGCGGAGCTCGAAACTGCGAGTAGTTACCCGAAAATTCGGCCATAAGAGCGAGAGAGACAATATTTTAAGGATACCGGGTCAATGGCCTACGGAAGCCGATGCGGGGCGGGCTACGTCCGCTTTTCCGCCCAATCCCGAGGCGCGCAAATATGCCCCGATCGGAGCACAACGGTAAAGGGTTAAATATAATCATGTTAACAAGTTCTATTTTCCAATTTTCTACATCTATCAGGAGAGTAGTTTTTTTTTGTTTGCCTTGCAGCCTTTTCTACCGCTTTTTTTTTTTTTTTTTATTAAATCTCGAAAACCTCATACCCTATTCCAAGGGGAAAAGAACTAACCTCCGGTCAAACCAGGGCGTTGCTAGAGCTCTAACAAGAGAGGTCAAAACGAGGTCAAGAGTATTTTCAAAAATGTCATTCCCTCAGATAAGGACAGACTTTCTGTTGCATGTGCAACAAGTAGCCTGGAATGCCGGACTTACTATTGTCGGACATGTGTAAAAATCGAGGTTTGTTGCTAGAGTGGCAATTTCATATTTCATAAAAATGGCGTGAAGACCTGGACTTTGGGGATCAATTTTAAATTGGAACTTGTTATTACAACTATTTTCAATTACACTTTTTTTATCATCCCTTACTTCTTTTTATGTGAGTGATTTTATCCTTCCCATGTACAATTCAAGCTGCATTTCTCCAAGTCGATCATAGTAAACCTACACCCAATTCGCCCTTGATTGACGACCCTTAAATTTAGCAAGAGGTATTGTCCCTGCTTTACCGTTTTGCCGATTGTTTGACTCTTCACCCCCGTCTTAACAATAAAGCAGTAAGGTTATCTGTCTAATATTTTGCTATATCTATGTAGGGATTGTTTTGAGACCTATTTGAAGGGTTGCATGTCTACCGTCGTTTTTAGAGCAATCCCGTCATCTGGTCATGTTTGTCCCCCATCCATCACATATGTAGACAGTTTGGAGTATCCCTGCTGCTATAGCAGTAAAGCACTAGAGTCAGAAAACCAGCTAGTGAGCCACAACTGGAAAAATGCGTTGGTCGTCTCGATTTTAACCAATTGGTTAAAAACTGGGCCGAAAAGCTCCATCTTACCAAATCTTACCATTATTTTAGCAGTAAGATAAATTCTAATGGAGCAATTTGCGATGTTTTCATTACCTGAGACACATTTCCACGATGTGAAGTTGCATGTTCCCAGGTTTCTTTAATTTTTGGTTTAATTCCTTTACATTTTTCGAAAAAATGCTTTATCGATAAAGAAATTCCCGTTAACATTTAAATGAGGAGTTACGGTTTACGACAGTTTTGGGTCAGGGAATAAGTGTGATGCGTCTTTACGGGTCAGTTTCCAACCAATTGGTTCAAGTCGGGCTGACCACTGCCTTTCTTCGGTTTTTCCAGTGGTGACTCACTGCTGTCCATGAGAGCAATCCTCACATGATTGTTCCCCGTCACCGATTGCCCCTGGCCTTCTCTGTCAAGACCGGTTTTCCTTATATTTTGATTATAAGTAGCAAGATAAATCAGCCTGCTTCTCATAAAAAAAAATTCTGCAATGTTTTGATTACCTGAAGAATAAAAAATTTCAGTTTGCATATTTCCAGATTTTAAATTACGTTCTATTTCTCGAAACAGGTATTCCAGCGTCGTGTAGATTGATCTGTTGAATTTTACCGCCCATGGGAGGAGTATAAGGAATGATTCGGCTTTCTCCATGGTGACCTCTGGCTTGGAAATTGAATATCTTACCTGACAAACCAGAAGGTCTATGAGATACGCATTGACCTGAATAATGTCAATGGACACCCTTAATTTGCCAAGTATAATCTTTTTCGGATCCGTGACGATCGCACTAAATACCGATTGGTTGGTCTCAGAGAATACGACTCAACAAGCACAGCAAGCACGAAATTTTCTATTTCACGATTAGTTTATTGCCGCCGTAGAAAGGTTTCCAAGGTTTAATTAAAAAAGTCACCATAAACTCATTTTGAAACAACAGCTTAATCTTAATAATTTACTCTCATCTCTCCCCCATGAATTTTTCAGGATGTTTTAGAACATAATATTTCATATTGAATGTAAACCAAACACGATGACCACATTTCGCCTTTAAAATAGATTGAACAATATTGCGGCAACTAAAAGTGATACTTCAATGTAATGCCATAACTGGGTATTGTTGTTAGCGGACCCAACTTGCATAAATTTCATTCATATGGAGAGTAGAATGCGTTAAGAAAAACTTCATAAAAGAGTTGATCCACTTGACAGGCTTCTAGCTAAGGTCTGATATAGGTTCCATTAACCAAACAATTACTTAAATTTACCTAAATGGTGACTTCTGGCTTGGAAAATGGTAAAATATCTTCCATACCTGACGAACCAGAGATTTATGAATTACGTATTGACACGAATAACGTCAATGGACAACCTTACTTTGCCAAGTGTAATCTTTTGCGGCTTTTTGCGATTGGTTGGTCTCGGAGATATGACTCAACAAGTACAGCAAGTACGAACTTTTCTGTTTCATGTTTAATTTGTTGCCGCTTTTAAAACATCTCTAAAGTTTGCAAAGAGTCGCCGTAAATTCATTTTGAAACAACAGCTAAATCTCAAAAAGTTCCTCTTGTCTCTCCCCCACGAATATTTGGGATATTTTGGAACGTAATATTACATATTCAAGGTACACCAAACAGTTTATCCTCGTAAATTATTCAATTCAATGAAAATAGCTCATCGGTGTCAACATATATATATACATGATATGACCAATGATCCTGCCAAACTGATACATATCAAATTTCCGCATTATTTTAAAATTTCTGATTTTCAACAGAAACGTTAACTTAGTTGTTGACACAATGTCAACTGTTCCTGGTGTAATTTTGCTGCAGAACCCGTCAAAGTGAAGGGCTGGTTATAGATGATCACGATATTTTCGTAACGGATGTGTTATGGACAAGCACAAAAATGATACAATTGGGAAAATACATATTTGTTGCTTGTCCGGTTGGTTTGGGACAATTCTAATCGTAAAAGACTCTTATTGTGGTGATAGTTTCATGCACCCAGTTCATTAACAATGATGTGATCTTAATGATAAGATGTGATGTTTGGTTGCTTAACGCGGCTATGACGGAAACTTTTTTCTTCGCATTTTAAATAAGATTAGACAACAGGTAATCAGTTAAGCCAAAAAGTAAGTGCAATCAAATCAACTAAAACGGTTGGTGTCAGATTTTGTCAGTGTTTTTGTTCATTGAGGTGTAGGACCCAAGCAGCCTATCTACTATTCGTTAACAAATCAATGTCTCCGACCTTTAACAACATTAGATCGGTCACTACTTAGTCTAGGAAAATTTTCGAAAATCATTTTTCTATATTTACTATTTTGATGAAGTATTAATCATTAAACTGTTTAATACACCATGATATTTGCCCAGTGTCATGTTTGTTTTCGATATCAACGTTTTCTCTGAAATGTTAACCTTGAACACCATTCTACACAATTGGCGACCCAAAGCAACACGCAAGAGAACTGTTGGTCGGACCGTGTGAAACTCTAGTTAAAACATTTTTCACATTCATTACTTTTTTGGTTTCGATGATAAGAGAAACCTATGCAATCATGATGGCGTGTGTATGTATGTGAGTATGTGTGTGTGTGTGTGTTTGTGACACTTTGCTTGTTAGCACGATATCTCAAGATAGAAATGTCTGACAATTTTCAAACTTGATACATGGATGCCCCATATTGAGAGGAAGAACCCTATTGTTTTTGGCGGAGGTCAAAGGTCCTCTGGGGTCAGCAGGGGTCAATTTCTGAAAACTTTGTTAGCACGATATCTCAAGATACGAAACTTGTATAGATTTAATATTTGGTATATGGATGCATTATGGTCAGAAGATGGTCCCTATTGTTTTTGACGGAGGTCAAAGGTCATCTGGGGTCACCGGGGGTCAAAGTCTGAAAATCTCGTTAGCGCAATATCTCAAGATAGGAAACTTGGATAGATTTCATATTTGGTATGTGTATGCGTTATGGTCAGAAAATTATTCCTATTGTTTTTGGTGGAGGTCAAAGGTCATCTGGGGTCACCAGGGGTCAAAGTCTGAAAATCTTATTAGCACGATATTTCAAGATAGGGAACTTGGATAGATTTCATATTTGGTATGTGGATGTGTTATGGTCAGAAGATTGTTCATATTGTTTTCGGTGGAGGTCAAAGGTCATCTGGGGTCACCGGGGGTCATAGTCCGAAAAACTTGTCAACACAACATCTCAAGGGAGAAAAATTGGATAGATTTCATATTTGGTTTGTGGATGCGTTTTGGTCAGAAGATGGTCCCTATTGTTTTTGGTGGAGGTCAAAGGTCATCTGGGGTCACCAGGGGTCAAAGTCTGAAAATTTTATTAGCACGATATTTCAAGATAGGGAACTTAGATAGATTTCATATTTGGTATGTGGATGTGTTATGGTCAGAAGATGGTTCATAATGTTTTCGGTAGAGGTCAAAGGTCATCTGGGGTCACCAGGGGTCAAAGTCTGAAAATTTTATTAGCACGATATTTCAAGATAGGGAACTTAGATAGATTTCATATTTGGTATGTGGATGTGGTATGGTCAGAAGATGGTTCATAATGTTTTCGGTAGAGGTCAAAGGTCATCTGGGGTCACCGGGGGTCAAAGTCTGAAAATCTTGTCAACACAATATCTCAAGATAGGAAACTTGGATAGATTTCATATTTAGTATGTGGATGCGTTTTGGTCAAAAGATGGTATCTATTGTTTTTGGTGGAGGTCAAAGGTCATCTGGGGTCAGCAGGGGTCATTTTCTGAAAACTTTGTTAGCACAATATCTCATGGGATGAAACTTGTATAGATTTCATATTTGATACGTGAATGCATTATGGTCAGAAGATAGTCCCTATTGTTTTTGACGGAGGTCAAAGGTCATCTGGGGTCACCGGGGGTCAAAGTCTGAAAATCTTGTTAGCACAATATCTCAAGATAGGAAACTTGGATAGGTTTCATATTTGGTATGTGGATGCGTTATGGTCAGAAGAAAGTCCCTAATGTTTTTGGTGGAGGTCAAAGGTCATCTGGGGTCACTGGGGGTCAAAGTCTGAAAATCTTGTCAACACAATATCTCGAGGGAGGAAACTTGGATAGATTTCATATTTGGGTTGTGGATGCGTTTTGGTCAGAAGATGGTTCATATTGTTTTTGGTGGCAGTCATAGGTCATCTGGGGTCACTGGGGGTCAAAGTCTGAAAATCTTGTCAAACACAATATCTCAAGGGAGGAAACTTGAATAGATTGCATATTTGGTTTGTGAATGCATTATAGTCAGAGGATGGTCTCTATTGGTTTTGGTAAAAGTCAAAGGTCATCTGGGGTCACCGGGGGGGGGGACAACAATATCACAAGGTAGGGAACTTGGATAGATTCCATATTTGGAATGTGAATGGGTTAAAGTTAGGAGATGGTCCCTACAGAGATGCCAAGTATCTTGATTTAGGTGGAATAATTACCATTTTCACCCTCAATTCCGCAATTACGAATATCCTCCAAAAATTGCTCTTTTCACATGTGAAGGATCTTTGTTGAAATCTCAAAGTGTCTAGCTCCCCTAAACTGAAAAGTTAAGGCCAAAATTGTATGGTTCGAATGAGCAAGTGGGCTAGTACTTTCTGCCTAGGCTTAACGTAGGCCTAAGTTAGGCCTAGCCGATGCTACATCTTTCACAAAGCAGAATCTAGTACTGAAGAGGATCAACAAAATCCACTTGGCCAAGAACATCAAAAATATTTAAAAGGCATTGGTAAAAACCCTTATACAACAATCTGCAGTACTTTTGTGAGCTTTAGGTGTAAAGTTTTTCCCTGCGATGTAATTTTCTTCATCATGTCTAATGTCTTGGCACTTTTGCCATTGCCTAATGTATAGCATATATGTACATTTTGAACCTATTCTACACATGTATGTTTCTGTGTAATATCCTTAGGCTAGCCTAGTGGGAAATTAAGCTTTCCTACCAATATTTTATTTGTTCTAGAACATGATATAAAGCATGCAGCAGCATATTTTGGTAGCAGGGTGGTATCTGCAGCGGGGGAAAACTTAAGAAATTCTCCCATATATATTAGTGTTATGAGAAGCTGTTTAAAAGTCCTCCCATATATATTAGTGTTACAAAGTGTCATTGCAAAATAATGTCTCGACTCTGCAGTATTTATGGGGTTGGTTCAAACCTCTGCACTGAAATCTAACCCTCATCAAAGTCTTAAAAGAATTATTAAACCTTTCAGCTGGAAAGGATGCGGAGAGGGTCCTTAGTTTACAGTGTTGTGAACTCTCAAGACTTTTTGCAGGTAATTATACAAAACCATCAAAACCATCATTATGTCATTTCTTAATTGTACCATGGTTTTTTAGGGTTGCCCTAGCATGAGGGGGGTCCACTTTTAAAGAAGGTTTGCATGATTCCTATTTTTCATTTCTTGAAGTCAGCTCGAAGCCTTTTGAAATTGCAATGTGTAGAGGTTAAAGGATTTGCAGGGTCACTGGTTGTCAAAATGTGAATGACAACCTTGTTTAATAGGTGTTAACACATCTTAAAGTGGGAGACTTAAATAGATTTCACGTGTGGTTTGTGAATGCTTATGGTAAGAAGATGATCCCTATTTTTGGTGGGGGGACAAAGGTCATGTGGGAAAACAAAATTATTTTTTGAACATGTTAGTATAACATTTGAATGAGAAGATAATGGTACATGATGGGATTATTTGAAACGGAACGTTTGTGTATCATCGAAACCTCAATGCAGTTTTGCATTCTGGTTATGTTATTGGTTGAGAGTTTTTAGATTATCAGTTACTTTTTTATATTGTTGGTATTTTTGTTTACACTAACCGTTGTTTTAGCATTATCGGTAAATTTTTCACATTGTCGGTAAATTTCAAAATTATCGGTTGGTACATCTGCAAATTGAGAATTTTTTTTCTAAGAAAGGACTATTGTATGAATCTTTTCCAGGTTAATTCAAATTGTGTTGATAACGGATGACCGAAGGCGTGTTGTTCAGTAGAGTATAGTTTCTGAGGGAGACGAGGGGGGTAGGACAGTGGCGTAGCCACGGAGGGCCTGAGGGCCTAAGCCCCAAGATTTTCTTCAGCCCCCCAGATTTTTTTGCCTCCTGATAAAGTAATTAAGAAAAAAATAAAATGTTTGAACGGAAATACACTTTGAAGTGTTTCCTTCAAACTGAAAACAGTAAATAAATAAAATGTGTAAACATGCATGAATGTACGTAAAACACATTTTGTGTGCACGTATGAAATCAAGTTATAACTTCAAAATGATTACTTTCACTAAATTAGATACCGTATATAATCTGCACCGTCGTTTATTGCATTACACTTCGAAGATGGAACGAACGTTTCGACGGCAAACTCGAATTTGACTTTGTTAGGTTAAGACCCTTTCTGCCTTTCGGATGGCTGGTTGATTTACTGAAAACAAGGCAATCATACACTGGAGACCATTCTTACACCAACATCCCTATACTTTATCATACACAAAATATGCCTTAAAGGTTCTGTTCTCTCATCCCAAACAGTATCAATTCTCCTAACCTTCTTACTTAAGCTCCTCCCACAATTGCCTGAAATTCATCCTTAACCAGAGAGACAATCTCAGTTGATTGTTTCGAGTCGAGTATAGAAAAGCTCAATGTTTATAAACAAAACACTCTCAGTACAGTTCATGCTGTGTTTTAAAAGCTTTGGTACTCTGCATTAATTGAATTAGCTGTCAATCAAGGAGCTGAACCAATGGAAAATTTCAGTACACGCCGCCCAAAATTATGGTTTGGGGTGAGAGGATTGGCCCTTAAAGGGTAAGGAACTGCCTTCGAATAATTCTTCTCATCCATACCTAACAAGAAGGCCTATGTCGTGCCTCACTCCTTCCCATGACAAGTGCCATTGTAGAACGATTTTTTTCGACAAGTCCTCTTTTTACTAGTTGGCACTGGCGTTCAGGCGGGAGTGTTGTAGTCGAGATCGGCATATCCGAGACCGAGACCAGAGGGTGCCGAGACCGAGACCGAGGGTAAAATTCGAGACCGAAACCGGCAAGGTCCGAGACCGAATGTACATGTTGCATAGGAAAATAAACTGTCCAAAATTTTGAATACCTTTTTACCTTCTGTAACCTTAGCTACTTTATACTCTATAATGACATGTAGCACCAAGAGTGCATCATCATTGATTTTGTTCATGTTTTATCATATATGCATAACTATGTGCGACGGGGGTGACTGTGGCCCAAATTGGCCCAGCCCTTGCTTGTTGAACCGGGCAGCCCTCAGTGCCCCAGTGGGGCAGAAATTATGCCCTAGTGGGGGATCTAGAAAAGTGCAAAAGGTCACCGCCCTTGAGAAAAAGAGTCCCTTACGGTTAAGGCTATGTGCCAAAACAGGGAGCTTCTAGTTGCCTGATCAAACATAGAGTAAATAACTTTAAAACATTTATCCGAGTTTTTTTCTAATGTGGCTATCATTGCCATACAGCACTCTTTCTCTCAGTGGGAGGTTACTTTTCCCGACTCAAGGTGCCCAACCCAACCCAACCAGGTCTATTTTTTGTTTACACTTTGGAGAGCACGCGCATGCGCCTGTATTTCTTAATTTATTCGGAGCGACTTTCGCCTATAGCACAGAGGAGGATCAGAGTACGAGACAAGTGTAAATACACCAGGATCAAGCCATACACGTTATTTGATACGCTGATAACATTGGGCGATCAGATCAGGATCAAGTGTAAAAGCAGAAGTTCTGACTCTTTTCTTAAAACTGGTGAAAATTTCAAGTTAAATTCCGCATGAATGTTAAAAAAGAGAAAGTACTTGGCAGTTGTTTTAAGCAGCTTCCAATCTTTTTTATCTGTAACATAACATATCGATAATAACCAGATAACGTATGTGCATCACCGATATCGTACTCCAGAGAATCAGTAGTTATAGTCCCCACTTTTCGAAACAAAAGGCTCTAAGCTAATTTTCACAAGACTTGAATTTTGGCCAAGGGCCTGGAAAATACGGGCAGCCTTTTTTCAAGTGTTAAAATATTTTGCATGTTTTTATTTCACTGAAAACTCCTAAGAGTTCCCCGATCCTTTAAAAAACAAAACGCCTGAACGATACAACGAGACCGACATATAGTCACAATAAAATTTCAAAACGATTACAAAAGTCGTGACACATTCGGGCAGCTTATAAAACAATTATTTCTAAGCCTCACTTCAGAGTCTTGGTCAAAACTTTCGCCGAAGTTGTTGAAGATTGGGGCGAAACTTGCGAAAATGTTCTGAGTTGATTTCAAAGGCCAGATTATGCAGGGAGACAGGAGTGTACATGTGCTAAAAATTTTGCCCGAAAAAATGGTATTGGGACATTCTGTGTCAAAATTTTCTGATAATCCTATTTTGATGGCTAAACTGCTAATTTTTATTCCAGTGAGCATGAAATTATAAACTTGAAGTAACGAATGCTTCGATTCTATTCAATTTTTCAAAATTTTCGGTACGTTCCTCGCCGGCTGATGGTGGCGCTGCTGGTGCTCCACTTAATAGTCTTTCGGACAGAATCATAAGTTGGGCAGAAGAATCTCCTCCCCCCCCCCCTCCCGTAATTGAAATGCTCCTATATGCCTATGGCCTAGCTTCACGTAGGTTTCTTATAAAAACGTCAACAACCATCGGCCTATGAAAAATAATGTACAGCCTTTGCGAGAGGTGAGAGGAAGGAAGTTTTTATCCGGTAAAAGGTCATTTGTCTCCAACATACGCCACTGGTTTTGGTAACGGTGTGGGAAGGCTTTTGTTTACCCCAACGACTTGAACAAATAGGTGGGAAACGGCGCCCTAAAACTCCAACTAAGTAACTAACCAATCTAATTATCGAACTCGCTCAAAAAGAATGTAATTGGCGCTAAAAACTAAGCAGTGAAAGCTGACACTGTATGCATAGTATTGTATCCTCATCGAATGAAATGGAAATTACCAATTCCGGTGTCTGAGGGATTCGATTTTTCAACATTTTCTGTTGGCTCTGCGTCAAGCAATGGTGACGCTCCGCTTAGATGGTCTTTCAAGCAGAATTACATTTCTTGGACAAAAAAATAGTCTGCCCTTAAACCGATGACATACTTACAAGGGCTAGCAAGGGGGATTTCAGCTGTTGAAGCTGTTTTCAAAGTTTGCCCGCATATTTTACCGTTTCGGGTAATTTTTTGCAAGACTACATTATGAAGAGGGGCCGAGGAAAACTTGTCTGTTTCAGATTTCGGGCAGGAAAACCATGTCATTTTTTACTTTCAAGTCGCTGTGTCTGAATTTTCTTCCATATTCCTGCCCGAGTTTATCCCAAATTCTGGACAGAATATACGATTTTGTGCTTTTTTTTTTTTTGGGGGGGGGGGGGGTGTCTGCTCTCCTGTCCCCCCGCCTCCTACGCCGCTGTATGCTAAAAACTCCAAATTTCTAGAGCTGTATGATAGAAACGTCCATATGAGAAAGGAGAAGTGTTATCTGATTTCTGAGCAAAGCCCCATGAAACTTTGAGGTTTTAGCATATGTTTAGATGAAAAATTAAGACTGTGGAGAGGTTTACTATTTTCTGTTTACCATTTCCTAACTGACCTAACTTGAAAAGAGCAAGTGGGGGAAAGGACAAAATCTGGGGGAAATACCCCTTTTCCCGCCCCGAAGGGTCTTCACTGGTAATATGGATTCATAGGCTACTATTTAGTTATTTTTATTCTTTAAATTTACTTAATCTGAATACCGTCAAGCACCACAGGCCAGGGATATTTTGGAGTGGGCCAGATGTGAAAACCGGCTTGACTGAGCCTCACCTAAACATTGATTAGAGGAAGAGGGAAAATTCACTCTTCCATGAATGCCTGCAATGATCGCTCTTTTTTAAGAGTGATCACTGTGGGCACTCCATCAAGAGTGAAACTTCGCTCGTTTTAAGGGAATTTCACTCTTTTTGGAATGAACTTCGCTATTTTTGGAGGGAACTTCGCTCCCCTTGGAATGGAGTGAATTTACACTTTTCACTCGATCAAAGAGTGACTAAGTTCACTCTTTTGATTTTAGAGTGCATATTTTTGTGAAAAGTTAAATGAAATGAAATGAAATCCGTTATCAAGTTTAATTTGATTTTATCTCCAACGTATCGGTTCATTAGATTTGACAATAAAATAAATGGAGATACGTGAACATACTAATGAGGTCTTGGCCAGACGCCCCCTGTCAAGTGTTGAGTAGGGATCTTACTTGTTGGTTAAAGATAAACCCACAGTTCTTCCTAAAGAATATGCTGCCTCCACCCCTCGCAAAAGAATGTGGTAACTATATCAGGGACCTGTAAGCTCCCTGCCTATATATTCTGCCAGTTTTTGAAGCTTCTCCCAACATTTGACTAAATAATCTACAACATCTATAGAAGCAGAGGATCGTGCGTCTTTGGCTCGCTCTCAGGTGATTCATGCAGGGGTGGCCCCAGGATTTGCCCGACATGGGGGCAAAGCTCCCCGACGGGGGGGGGGGGGCAGCAGTTCAAGGTCCCAACAAAGGCGATGGGTACGTCCTGGAGGGACGTAACTTGACAGAATTTGAGGCACGCGGAGCGCCCCGAAATTTTTGGCCCTTTTTTAAAGAAACATTTAAAAATCTGAAGTTTATTTTTTGGAAGAAATTTGGCTTTTGTAATGATAATTAAAAATTGGGGGTATTTATTGAAGAATCTATCCTTGATATGAACAAATTCAAAAACGTTTTACACGCGACAGCTGAAATTCTGTTGGGGTTATGCATTTAATCGTTCTTGTCCTACGTACTAAGGTCTCAAGAAGAGGCTTAAAGTTTGCCCGAAAAGTTTTTTATCCTTTTTTGAACCAAGATTTGAAAATTAAGAGCTTATTTTATTGCAGATATTTTGGAATTTAATATAAGAAAATTTGGTTTTTGGTAAGGTTATAATAAAAAAACTTTGGTTCCTTTTTAAGTGATATGCCTTTCAAGAAAAAAATTGGGTTCCTTATTAAATGGTATGCCTTTCAAGAGCAAATTAGGTAGAATGTCGGGGTGATTAACAAAGTTGTCTGGTTATTTGTTGTACTGAGTACCCATCAAAATTGGAAAATTTTGCCACTTTTAACTATCTGAAACTTATATTATGACAGATTTTTGTGTTTCATGGAAGAATTTGACCCTCTTTTAAGAAAAATCAAGTAGGGAGTAATCTGTAGTTTTGTACAACTTTGTTGGGGTTACTGAATATCATCAGGTAGATTAATGCCCTCGGACCGTATTGGTAAATGTTCCCGTGGAAAAAGTTTGGCTTCCCATATATTTGGAATTCTGACATAGGCCGACGGGTTTCAGTTCAGTGTTTCAGTTTGGGAGGGGACAGAACTGTTTTGTTTTTCTTTTGTCCGAAAAATAAAATATTGCACGAAAAACTACAAGTGGAGCGCACAGATATTTTTGAAAACTTAAGAACCTCCAGAAAGCAGGAAAAGGCATTTCCGCGGCCGGGCTGGTAAGTAGAAACAAAGTGCCGATATAGTCATTATTTTGAGCTTTCTTTCGCAATAAAATTATCACTTTGTAATACTGCCCCAAAACGAAGAATAATATGCAGGCATGCATTGTTTTGTTAAGTAGTGTTTTCGACCAAAACACTATCTAAGCGGAGCGCCACCCATCAGTTGCCGCGGAACGTAAAGAAAATTGTTAAAAAAACTAACACCACAGACACCCGAAAATGTCAAAATTTTCTGATAATCCTATTTTGATGGCTAAACTGCTAATTTTTATTCCAGTGAGCATGAAATTATAAACTTGAAGTAACGAATGCTTCGATTCTATTCAATTTTTCAAAATTTTCGGTACGTTCCTCGCCGGCTGATGGTGGCGCTGCTGGTGCTCCACTTAATAGTCTTTCGGACAGAATCATAAGTTGGGCAGAAGAATCTCCTCCCCCCCCCCCTCCCGTAATTGAAATGCTCCTATATGCCTATGGCCTAGCTTCACGTAGGTTTCTTATAAAAACGTCAACAACCATCGGCCTATGAAAAATAATGTACAGCCTTTGCGAGAGGTGAGAGGAAGGAAGTTTTTATCCGGTAAAAGGTCATTTGTCTCCAACATACGCCACTGGTTTTGGTAACGGTGTGGGAAGGCTTTTGTTTACCCCAACGACTTGAACAAATAGGTGGGAAACGGCGCCCTAAAACTCCAACTAAGTAACTAACCAATCTAATTATCGAACTCGCTCAAAAAGAATGTAATTGGCGCTAAAAACTAAGCAGTGAAAGCTGACACTGTATGCATAGTATTGTATCCTCATCGAATGAAATGGAAATTACCAATTCCGGTGTCTGAGGGATTCGATTTTTCAACATTTTCTGTTGGCTCTGCGTCAAGCAATGGTGACGCTCCGCTTAGATGGTCTTTCAAGCAGAATTACATTTCTTGGACAAAAAAATAGTCTGCCCTTAAACCGATGACATACTTACAAGGGCTAGCAAGGGGGATTTCAGCTGTTGAAGCTGTTTTCAAAGTTTGCCCGCATATTTTACCGTTTCGGGTAATTTTTTGCAAGACTACATTATGAAGAGGGGCCGAGGAAAACTTGTCTGTTTCAGATTTCGGGCAGGAAAACCATGTCATTTTTTACTTTCAAGTCGCTGTGTCTGAATTTTCTTCCATATTCCTGCCCGAGTTTATCCCAAATTCTGGACAGAATATACGATTTTGTGCATTTTTTTTGGGGGGGGGGGGGGTCTGCTCTCCTGTCCCCCCGCCTCCTACGCCACTGTATGCTAAAAACTCCAAATTTCTAGAGCTGTATGATAGAAACGTCCATATAAGAAAGGAGAAGTGTTATCTGATTTCTGAGCAAAGCCCCATGAAACTTTGAGGTTTTAGCATATGTTTGGATGAAAAATTAAGACTGTGGAGAGGTTTACTATTTTCTGTTTACCATTTCCTAACTGACCTAACTTGAAAAGAGCAAGTGGGGGAAAGGACAAAATCTGGGGGAAATACCCCTTTTCCCGCCCCGAAGGGTCTTCACTGGTAATATGGATTCATAGGCTACTATTTGGTTATTTTTATTCTTTAAATTTACTTAATCTGAATACCGTCAAGCACCACAGGCCAGGGATATTTTGGAGTGGGCCAGATGTGAAAACCGGCTTGACTGAGCCTCACCTAAACATTGATTAGAGGAAGAGGGAAAATTCACTCTTCCATGAATGCCTGCAATGATCGCTCTTTTTTAAGAGTGATCACTGTGGGCACTCCATCAAGAGTGAAACTTCGCTCGTTTTAAGGGAATTTCACTCTTTTTGGAATGAACTTCGCTATTTTTGGAGGGAACTTCGCTCCCCTTGGAATGGAGTGAATTTACACTTTTCACTCGATCAAAGAGTGACTAAGTTCACTCTTTTGATTTTAGAGTGCATATTTTTGTGAAAAGTTAAATGAAATGAAATGAAATCCGTTATCAAGTTTAATTTGATTTTATCTCCAACGTATCGGTTCATTAGATTTGACAATAAAATAAATGGAGATACGTGAACATACTAATGAGGTCTTGGCCAGACGCCCCCTGTCAAGTGTTGAGTAGGGATCTTACTTGTTGGTTAAAGATAAACCCACAGTTCTTCCTAAAGAATATGCTGCCTCCACCCCTCGCAAAAGAATGTGGTAACTATATCAGGGACCTGTAAGCTCCCTGCCTATATATTCTGCCAGTTTTTGAAGCTTCTCCCAAGATTTGACTAAATAATCTACAACATCTATAGAAGCAGAGGATCGTGCGTCTTTGGCTCGCTCTCAGGTGATTCATGCAGGGGTGGCCCCAGGATTTGCCCGACATGGGGGCCAAGCTCCCCGACGGGGGGGGGCAGCAGTTCAAGGTCCCAACAAAGGCGATGGGTACGTCCTGGAGGGACGTAACTTGACAGAAGTTGAGGCACGCGGAGCGCGCCGAAATTTTTGGCCCTTTTTTAAAGAAACATTTAAAAATCTGAAGTTTATTTTTTGGAAGAAATTTGGCTTTTGTAATGATAATTAAAAATTGGGGGTATTTATTGAAGAATCTATCCTTGATATGAACAAATTCAAAAACGTTTTACACGCGACAGCTGAAATTCTGTTGGGGTTATGCATTTAATCGTTCTTGTCCTACGTACTAAGGTCTCAAGAAGAGGCTTAAAGTTTGCCCGAAAAGTTTTTTATCCTTTTTTGAACCAAGATTTGAAAATTAAGAGCTTATTTTATTGCAGATATTTTGGAATTTAATATAAGAAAATTTGGTTTTTGGTAAGGTTATAATAAAAAAACTTTGGTTCCTTTTTAAGTGATATGCCTTTCAAGAAAAAAATTGGGTTCCTTATTAAATGGTATGCCTTTCAAGAGCAAATTAGGTAGAATGTCGGGGTGATTAACAAAGTTGTCTGGTTATTTGTTGTACTGAGTACCCATCAAAATTGGAAAATTTTGCCACTTTTAACTATCTGAAACTTATATTATGACAGATTTTTGTGTTTCATGGAAGAATTTGACCCTCTTTTAAGAAAAATCAAGTAGGAGTAATCTGTAGTTTTGTACAACTTTGTTGGGGTTACTGAATATCATCAGGTAGATTAATGCCCTCGGACCGTATTGGTAAATGTTCCCGTGGAAAAAGTTTGGCTTCCCATATATTTGGAATTCTGACATAGGCCGACGGGTTTCAGTTCAGTGTTTCAGTTTGGGAGGGGACAGAACTGTTTTGTTTTTCTTTTGTCCGAAAAATAAAATATTGCACGAAAAACTACAAGTGGAGCGCACAGATATTTTTGAAAACTTAAGAACCTCCAGAAAGCAGGAAAAGGCATTTCCGCGGCCGGGCTGGTAAGTAGAAACAAAGTGCCGATATAGTCATTATTTTGAGCTTTCTTTCGCAATAAAATTATCACTTTGTAATACTGCCCCAAAACGAAGAATAATATGCAGGCATGCATTGTTTTGTTAAGTAGTGTTCTCGACCAAAACACTATCTAAGCGGAGCGCCACCCATCAGTTGCCGCGGAACGTAAAGAAAATTGTTAAAAAAACTAACACCACAGACACCCGAAAATGTCATTTCCCAGACTTGAGCAGTCGTTCTTTTGAGCTTTCCTTTGAAATAGAAATTTCGCTTTAATAGAAAAAAAAAAAAAAAAACGTGGTAAGTGAACAGAAAACTACCAGATAAAAGGTACGGAACTGCTACAATTAGATGTAATGGACTTGTCTCTTTTCGGGGAGAAACTATGCAAAACATACTGTTTTTTTTTTACTCTACCAGAATTCTTTGTTATATTCAATTGCAATATCCACTAAAAAAAAGAAATTTTCTTCGTGACTGCCCGAACTCCAGACAAAATGATCTTACTTCCAATGAATTTGAAAAAAATGTCACGTTACAAGGTGGCTTCAAATTAATTTTCAGTCAGAGTTAAGGGGAGACATATTCAAGCCAATGTTTATCATTATGTGCAGCCCAAGATGGCCTGGCCGATTTTCGTTACCGTTTCTAGAATTCGGCTGTCGGGACAGGCCAGATGGCAGACCATTGGGCAATGCATGTCGAACGGACCTTTGCCAGAGGATCGGTAGGACTTTAGAAAAAGACCATTGCGCAATGCCTGCATATGAAAAACCACTTGTCCGTTTTTGTAAGGAAAATTTGGAATTGTCAGTTTCCTTGAAGAATATGGTCTTCTAGTAAGCAAAATCAAGAAGATCGACTGAGGTGACTGAAGTTATCAGGCCCATATTTTTTTTATCGTGGGCCTATATATGAAAGATCCCCGATGAAATTGGATTTTCTCTCAACAACAGGCGGAGGGAAGTGTTCCCTTACGGGGCAACGATATAGGATCGGATTTCCCTCCGATTTTTGTGAGGGTTAATTAATACCTCCTTCATCTTTGGTGGGGAAGAAACCAAAATTTGCCAACCAGTGTAGACTGCGAAATTCTAAGTAACTTATACCAATTATTCCGTTACTCAACATCCACAGACAACTTTTATTGGATATGCGTAGTTCGGTAAAAGCTATTTGAAGATGTGACGTCACGAAATAAGTAGTATATATTTGACTTCCGTGACTTCTCTCATACCGATCGTATATTTACACAGGATGGCAAATTTTTGGTTTTTTCCGAAAATAGATGGAGGAGATTTTAACTAAAAGTGATAGAAATCGGATAGTAATCCGATCCGATATAGCTGTAGTGTATACTGGGCTTAAATTCGATGCATCAAAAATAGGGTTACAAACGAAAAACAAAAAGAAAAAAAGTTCACGATCATCCATCCAGTAACTTCAGTCCTTTACGTTCTTCACTGTTAGGCCTTTCGCAAAAAATGCTGCTCTTCCCCGACGGCGGATGAGATAGGACAATTAAGGTACATGGAATTAGGTATAACAGAGCTGAGAATAAGTGATCGAAATTCGATTCCCAATTTGCTTTAAAATAGCATTGCAAAACAAAAAAATGTGTTCAAGATCACCCACCTAGTAACTTCAGTCCTTCAATTAATTAATTAAAATTGATATGAATTAATTTAGTAATTAATTGGTTAATTAATTAATACATTTTATTATTTTTAGGCCGCCCCGACGAAATCGCCGACCTTCCCTGACGGGGGGGGGGCAGCCCCCCCCCCCCGCTGGCGCCACCCCTGGATTCATGCACAGCTACCTGTAGAATATCTTCTGTTTTTTGCCTTAATTATACCCAATTCCACGATCCCATGTGTCCGTGCACAACTAGAAGCTGCGCAATCAGCTTTGTTAAGAGGACTACAATTTACTTGACGAAAGTTCATACCAATTTTGGTACTTCGTTACTGTCTGACGAAGGAAAAAGTCTTCATGAATTAATTAACCAGCAGAGTCTGTATGATTAATAGTTTAATGTTGCTATGATCTCAAACACCGCATTGGTAGTACGGCGTACCATGAGATGGCAGGTTTTCTATTAAGGAGGTCATGCAGTATGTTGAGTGATAGGCCTGAGGGCCGGGGAGGGATTTAGTTGGAGGGACCATTTGAATATTTTTCCTTGCAGTGGATAGTGTTGAAATTTGAATTGTGGTGGTTACTGGAGGTAATACTAAATTTAAAAAAAAAAAATGGTTCATTATGACAATCTGGTGTCACTGTTGCCCTTTCAAGTAAAATTTAAATTTGCATATTTTCAGCAATCAAAACAGAAGGTCATCAGTGATCGCAGGGATGGGGGAGGAGTCCAAGGGGAGAGGTTCCTACTCTTTGAAAATTTTTAGAAAAATTGGAGGTCCTTACATGCAAATTGGCGCTATATGTGCCACTTTTTGAAATAAAATTTGGAGTATTATACAAAAAATGAGAAAGGGAATGATGGGACAACCCACAGAGCCGTTCATACAGTATATACTGTTCTAACAATCCCTCCCCTTTGAAGTTTCTAAGAAATTGAGTATCGGTAAATATTTATTAATTTCTCTTCGGGAGGCTGGGCAATTGGTGGGCCAGGGTCTAATGGCTCCCTGAGTAAACCATCGCGAAGAGTAATACCACGACAGATGAGTGTATATACTTTTTATAAGATCATTGTTACAGTTATAAGCGAGGTGTGTTTACATGATAGTACTGTACATCTGTACTTTAACAGTTGAACGCATGCAGAGAACGGACAAATGTTTGGTGATATGTTTGGGCCAGACATTACGGCCCGTCCAAATGGCCATGGCCATATTATTGATCCTCTTACTCATATTTTGAATTTATCTTTTTCTGAAGGTGTTTACCCGAATGAACTTAAAATTGCAAAGGTCATTCCAATTTATAAATCTGGTGGAGCTGAAACTGTATCTAATTACCGCCCTGTTTCAGTTCTGCCTGCTATTTCTAAAATATTTGAAAGATTAACATACAATAGATTATCGGCTTTTATAAATAAGAATAACCTAGTATATTCCGGGCAGTATGGATTTCGGAAGGATCACTCCACATATATGGCTGCTTTAAAGTTTGTTGATGATATAGTGTGTAACCTAGATAATAGAGTAAGCACCGTGGCCTTATTTATCGATTTATCTAAAGCTTTTGATACTATAAATCATGAAATGTTATTGAACAAATTGTACAGATATGGAATACGGGGTGTGGCATTTGATTGGTTTCTAATCGTAAACAATTTGCCCGTTTTAAAGGGAAGGACTCTAATCTTAATAATATTAATATCGGCGTTCCGCAAGGTTCAATACTGGGACCTCTTCTTTTTATATTATATATCAATGATATGTATAAGTCGTCAAAATTACTGAAGTTTATATTATTTGCCGATGACACAACTGTTTATTATCATAATCCTGATGTCAATCGAGCCCTCCAAGTTGTATCTTGTTGTATCCAAGTTGTTATGAATAGACTAAAACATTATATTCCTAGTTGTTCCTTATTAACTATCTATAATGCATTAATTTTTCCACACCTTACTTATAGTATTTTATTATGGGGTAATGCCTTGCCAACATATACAGACAAGCTTTTTTATTCTTCAAAAGAGGGATGTACGAACTATATCAAAAGCTTCACCATACACTCATTCTCTTCCACTTTTCCACCATTATAATATTCTAACTCTAAAGGACCACTACAATTACCAGTTAGGCGTTCTTTTGTATAGTCACAACAGCGGTCAACTCCCTCCTCATTTTCATTCCTTTTTCAACCTTAATAGTTGTCATCACAACTATCCAACACGAAGAAGAGATAATCTTCTCCAGCCATATACTAGGACAACGTTTGCGCACTCTCACGTGAGAAGTAGCGGGGTATCTCTCTGGAACTCTCTTGACATTAGCATAAGAAATGCCCCTAACCTTAATTTATTCAAGAAGTACTTAAAGATATCTTTCTTGTTATTGTATGTGGATAAATAATTTTACCTGGCTAAAAAATAAATAAATAATCAAATAAATAAACAATTAAAATCTGGCTAAAAGTAAGCATAAAACTAGCAGCAATTCTTTATATACAATCATGTCAATGTTATAGGAGTCATATCCGTATTTATATATTCTAGTTGTGTAAGCAATTAAGAACATCTCAGTTATTAGGGCCAGACTAGAAAAGCTTGCAAGCTTCATCTGGTTCCTTTTCTACTGTCTTCATACTCACGTTCTTGTAAATATTATTACGTATTGTATCATAATAATAATGATAATGAATGTACGTTTGTACGTAGTGCAGTTGAAATAAACAACAACAACAACAACAAATCAAATTGGACTACTACTCATGGTCCTCACATAATTATAGACGACTCCAAGGAGCTAGTGAAAGCGGTCGTTCAGAGTGGGGTCCTTCAACTTTTAATCGTCTTAATTCTGTAGCCTATGTACTGTACAATTACAAACCCCCATGTTTACTGAAGCTGACGAAATTAAGAAGTACTTCGCTGAGCAACCGTCGATAATACAGTGAGCAAAGCATTTTTAAAGCTGATTGATCGCAGTTATTCCAGACAAAAACAGACTATCACTTGACTATTCGGATTAGGTTTTGGTAACCAAGAATTCAACATGCCCATTTACCAATGCATTACTTGGTAGTGGCGGTTATATCCTGTGGTGGCTCCAGAATGTCAAAATGTGGGGGAAAAAGGAGCAAAGAATAGTGTTGAATGCAAAAAATTCGGGCCCAATGAGAAATCGAGCCCAAAATACCCGTTCCGCTGGGGTTATCGTCCAGGGGGCGAAGAACTTGGAAGCTCTGGGGTTTTAGCACATCTGTGGATGAAAAATCAAGTCTCAGGAGAAGTATATGTGTATTATTTTGGTTAAACCAACTCTTAACTGACCTAACATAGGGGCAAGGACGAAATCATGGGAATGACTCCGGTAGCGCCGTCACTGCATGGTTACATCATGACCTACTCTGCTTTCCTCAGGCCTCTCCCAAGTAAGTGGCTCAGTGAAGCACAAAGCGTTTAGATAAATTACATACTTGTAGGCCTAATCGTTGAGGCATTATTGGTCCTTTCCAGGCTTAAGTCAAAATCTTTGTCTTTAAAATATTTGGAAGGACTAACTCAATTTTAATTCTGTCACATATTTAGAAGACAAGGCTTTGATTGGACAACTAGTAGTCGATTTTGTCAACTTTGGTCATAGGGTGGCTAGTTTGACAAAAGAACAAACAAGGGGTATTATTTCGCTAATACTGTAGCCCTAGAAAGAATCCACTTCACTAAAATCTTGCATACCAATAAACTTACTTTATACAGATTTCAAAATTGCTACAAAGGCAAGAGCTTCAAGAATTAAACCACAACTAGCATCTTTCATTGGACCACAGCATACTGTTTTTCTTAGTGATAGGTTTATTGGGGAAAACATATAGGCCTAGTACACGTTTTTAGACTTCATGGATTACTGCGAAAATGAGAATATCCATGAATTTATTTTTAGCCGATTTTAAGAAAGCTATTCATAAGCTTGAGTGGAATTTTTATTCAGAAAGGTCTTACTTATTTGAAACTTGAAATATTTTTAAGCGGTTGGGAATCTTCTGTACGGGTACCTCCACTTGTGTTTGTAATAATGGTTGCTCATCTGGATTTTTTTTTATGTATAACTAGGTGTAAAACAAGACTGTCCACTTAGCCCTTATATATTTACACTAACAGTTAAAGTTTTAGCCATAAAAGTAAATATTATAAAATTAAAGGCACTTCTATAGGTTATAACGAAGTTAAAATGTTGCAATACGCTGACGACACTTCCTTTTTATTGATGAAATCGAAGGGTCCTTAAAAACGACACTCCATGTATTACATAATTTAAAAGAGGCCATGGCCTCACAATCAATTTTTCAAAATCTGGTCTTTTTCCCCTTTGTCCTTTTGAAACCCGTCCACCCTCATTTGTTTGTGATCTTGATATTGTTTTCACGCTCAAGCTTTCAAGACTGAAAGCTATTCTGAAATGATGTTCTTTAAGAGATAATACAGTTGGGAAGCTGACGTCGGGGTCACCAAAATATTTTAAGCTCTGATGACGTCACACAATTTTGAATTTTAGCCGCTTATGAAAACCTACACTTGGATAAAAGAATGGATTACCTATTCCGCATAATTCCAATTTCGATTAAGAAAACTAAGATACTTACCAGACTAACTTTGCAAGTTATCACCATACAACCAGTTTCAGGCGAAATTATCGGCTGAGAGGCACAACAATCACCGGGAGATATTTAGGTAACCCAGACGACCGTTGGGCGAATAGTCCCAAAATCATCTACAACGTTTATAACAAAAACCACATACTGACACTTTTTTAGGAAATGTACTTACCCATATAGGTTCGTTGATAAATTATTTCAATTTTCCTAAAGACAGTCAATCCCACTTTGCCTATGCTCCGAATCTGGTGCTGTGTACTGCAGAACACATGTTTTAAGCCAGTCATCTTGAAACGCAATGCATGATGGTACCTAGTATATTGCAGCACTGCGGTACAAGATCTACCGATGCCATGCATCGGGCCTGCACATACGTAAGTGATGCGAAAGTATATAGAATGAACAGATGAAGCAGAACAAAGAGTTCTTTATAGCATTTTGGTTAAGATAGAAGGATAACAAGAAAGGTACCACTATATTTTGGAAGTATTATTTGTTCTCTCTCTCTTTCAAATGATATTTCAGCAAATTTTCACCTTCAAGACGGAAAATGTGCAGTTTTAAACTTTGCAAGTGAGCTATCGCTCCTTCGGTTTTCTCGGAAAGCTTGTGACGAAAATTCTAGCCAAAGTTCACTCCCTGACATCGCTATCTAGCAAAACAAGTTTCGTTTGTGTATTTAGCTTTCCAGTCTTCTACAATTGCCAAAAAATACTCAATTACGCAAGACCTTGATTAAGAATTATTGACATTTTTTACGGGTGTTCGTTTTCGCTCTGCGTAGGCTACAATCCCCGACAAAAGTAAAGAAACAAATCACCTTCCCCGATCCCCCTTCCAATGTTGGCTACAACCTTTCAACTATGAGCTAGGACACAACATTGAAAGGGGGGCGGGGGTTTTCAAGGGAAGTTTGAGAGTGTGAGACTAGTGCATTTGTTTTGTCGGGGATTGTAGCTCGAGTACGGTCTCCCAGAATGTATTTCACCGCGAGTGCTGAGGGTGTAAAAATTGCGCAATAACTGTCACAAATATAAGGTCTGCTTCCCATTGATTACTACAATTGGAAGAAATATGAAAAACGTTTGCACTCTCCCAGCTTGTATTCTTATTCTTTGTGTTGCTCAATCCACCGATGCCCTTTATCAAAGAAATTGAGAGTATAACATTTGATTTCATTTGGTCTGGTAATCCAGACAAAATTAAACGTTCTGTGCTCATAAACTCTGTAAATGATGGTGGACTAAAGGTTGTTCATAGTGCTAGCTTTATCAATAGCCTCAATTGTGGGTTAAAGAAAGTATCGACTTTTTCAGATGGTCCGTGGTAATTATTTTGGGATATGTCTGTGTGTGTTGTTGGGGAGCAATTATTTTTTCCATTGAAATTCATTTGCAAAGAATGTCACATTAAATGACATCTTTATAAAGGATGGGTTATTGCGTGGTGTATCGTTTCATTTACATGAACTGACTGAAAATTTCGGCAATCAACTTCTCTGGAATAACCGTTTGATACGAATTAATAATTCTGCTGTTATGTGTCACCAGTTCTATAAGAAGAATGTATTTCATGTAAGCGACCTTTCTAATCATGGACGTGGAAACCGTCCACTAGATTTAAATAGATTTATACATCATTCAGGATTGAAAGATTCCCCTTCCCCCTGTTTTTAGTACAACTCGAAGATGAAAAATGGTTGGGTTTCAACTTAAAGACCCTGCAAGAAATGATACTTTACTAGAGAAAATATTACATATTCCCCTGATGTCCCAATTTATTTATAATTTAGAAATTAAGCGTAAAGTATCTGAACCAACAGCAATTCAAAATGGAAAGAACAATTTTCAGATATTGGAACAAAAGATTGGGAGACTTTTTTCAACATGCCAAGAAAGATAATTTCTGAAGTTAAGCTACAATACTTCCAATACCGGTTTCTTCATAGAATAATTGTCATGAATAATCTCTTGCATGCCATGGGGAAGGTGGATTGTAACCAATTCTCATTTTGCAAAATCGAAGTTGAAAGCCTTGAACACCTGTTTCGGAACTGTAGTATCACGTCAGCATTTATTCTAGCAGTTGAGTTAGGGTTCCTAGGGAGGCAATTTTTTCTCTAAATTCGATTTCTTTTTCGAATTCGGGAAAGGTATTATTGACACAGTTAATAATCTTATTGTAAATATGAAGTATACATTAATCAATGTAAGATACAGGACGATCGCCAAAATCTGATGATTTTATTTCACAAATTTACATTTGCAATAAGAATTGGGAAGTTTACTCAAACAGGGTTACATGGATTTTCAAAAAATTACAAACTGCATGTTTCCATTATTTTTCTTAATAATATGGAAACAATTCACCGCATGTGCAAATGGTAACATAATAATGTAAGTGTACGTTGAACTGTCAAACCTAAGTCGTTTTAGGGAAGATTTTTGCAATTGTATCATCCAAATGCTTTCATTTTACTGATACAATATTTACAACAGATAAAGAATGATAACTTTCAATAACTGTTTTCCAATTTTGCTTGCAGAATTTTTACTCTTGAAAAAAACATAGCAAGTAATGCAATTAGTTAATTTTTCCAATTTAAAAGAAGTGAAATAAACCACACTTGACACAAGAGGCCACTTTATGGAACCTTTTCTTTCATATTTATTTGTAATGGGACAAAATAATACAGCTGTCTAAAAAAAATGAAAACTGATGCTGAAAGGCTAATTTACGAAATAATTGCCCACAATTTCACATTCATTAAACTTTTCATTTAACATTGCAAGAAATTGGTCAACCTGGTTATGACAAGTACTGGCTTAGAAAGAACGACTTTGTACACTATGGTAAATTACTTGAACTGCTGTGTTTGGGTTCCCCAAGGTTAAAAATCAATACACCCTCATAGGACTGTTTATGTACAATTAATGGCATAACTTACAGTGTTTGGCTTCTACAAGGCTTAAAATCAAAACACCGTCATAGGACTGTATATGTACAATAAATGGCATTAATAACAGTGTTTGGATTCCAGAAGGCTTACAATCAAAACACCCTCATAGGACTGTATATGTACAATAAATGGCATAACTTAACAGTGTTTGGCTTCCACAAGGTTTAAAATCAAAATACCCTCATGGGAATGTATATGTACAATAAATGGCTTTATTAACAGTGTTTGGCTTCCAGAATGCTTTAAATCAAAACACCCCCATAGGACTGTATATGTACAATAAATGGCATTAATAACAGTGTTTGGATTCCAGAAGGCTTAAAATCAAAACACCCTCATAGGACTGAATATGTACAATAAATGGCATTAATAACAGTGTTTGGCTTCCAGAAGGCTAAAAATCAAAAAACCCTCATAGGACTGTATATGTACAATTAATGGCAAAACTAACAGTGTTTGGATTCCAGAAGGCTTAAAATCAAAACACCCTCATAGGACTGTATATGTACAATAAATGGCATAACTTAACAGTGTTTGGATTCCAGAAGGCTTGATTTCAAAACACCCTCATAGGACTGTATATGTACAATAAATGGCATTAATAACAGTGTTTGGCTTCCAGAAGGCTTAAAATCAAAACACCCTCATAGGACAGTATATGTACAATAAATGGCATTGATAACAGTCTTTGGCTTCTACAGGGTTTAAAATCAAAACACACTCATAGGACTGTATATGTACAATAAATGGCATTAATAACAGTGTTTGGCTTCCAGAAGGCTTAAAATCAAAACACCCTCATAGGACAGTATATGTACAATTAATGGCAAAACTAACAGTGTTTGGATTCCAGAAGGCTTAAAATCAAAACACCCTTATAGGACTATATATGTACAATCAATGGCATTAATAACAGTGTTTGGCTTCCAGAAGGCTTAAAATCAAAACACCCTCATAGGACAGTATATGTACAATTAATGGCAAAACTAACAGTGTTTGGCTTCCAGAAGGCTAAAAATCAAAACACCCTCATAGGACTGTATATGTACAATAAATGGCATTAATGAAAGTGTTTGGCTTCCAGAAGGCTTAAAATCAAAACACCCTCATAGTACAGTATATGTACAATAAATGGCATTAATAACAGTGTTTGGCTTTCAGAAGGCTAAAAATCAAAACACCCTCATAGGACTGTATATGTACAATTAATGGCAAAACTAACAGTGTTTGGATTCCAGAAGGCTTAAAATCAAAACACCCTCATAGGACTGTATATGTACAATTAATGGCAAAACTAACAGTGTTTGGATGCCAGAAGGCTTAAAATCAAAACACCCTCATAGGACTGTATATGTACAATCAATGGCATTAATAACAGTGTTTGGCTTCCAGAAGGCTTTAAATCAAAACACCCTCATAGGACAGTATATTTACAATTAATGGCAAAACTAACAGTGTTTGGATTCCAGAAGGCTTAAAATCAAAACACCCCCATAGGACTGTATATTTACAATAAATGGCATTAATAACAGTGTTTGGCTTCCAGAGGGCTTAAAATCAAAACACCCTCATAGGACAGTATTTGTACAATTAATGGCAAAACTAACAGTGTTTGGCTTTCAGAAGGCTTAAAATCAAAACACCCTCATAGGACTGTATGTGTCCAATTAATGGCATTAATAACAGTGTTTGACTTCCATAAGAACACTGTATGATACAGTGCAGAAACATGTCAAAACAAGTTGTAGATCGGCGATTTTACATACTTCAGTATGTATTATGTACATTTAGAACATTGGATGTAGATATTGTACAGGTGCATTACACATGCTAGCGTATGTTATGTGTGTGGTAGTGTGCAGCCTATGCCGCACACAAGTTTCTTCAACTGTTATGCACACAAACGACTCTCTGTATCAGGGTTCTCAGTAACCTGAGCTCCCCGGTCCCTGACCCAAGTTTGACTTGAGACGCTTGAAACAAAATCCTGTGCGTCCCATGGACGCACAGGATTTGCTTGCATAACACATGTAAAATTTTGGCAAGGAGACATAGAAAGTTTTGTGTTGGAAAGTTCACATGTACCCATTGCCTTGAGATGTTCATTGTTGATGTCACTTCACAAAATCCATGTAGGAACTTTGCCTACTGAAGTTTCTTATCACCCCAGTTCATATTCGACTGGACAAGAAAGTCAGAGTCGGACTGACATCACTTGTCAATGCCAGACCAGTTTTACGCAGCGGCATGTTGCAAATATCACAGCAGAACATCTAAATGGAAATTGCGGAGCGTCACTGATTATTATATATACTTATGGGACCCTCAGAAATTTGAAGGGTGGCGTAATGAGAACACTGCTGTATGCACAGGATTTGAATGTAAATCTACAAGAGATGCTCTGCTGTGTACCAGGAATTAATGATTGGTTTTCTGTCTTTTTAATCAGTCTGTTTCAATTTGAAAATGGGTTAAACTTGGAGATACCTACCCTACTTAAATAAAGAAAAATTTAAGGCAAGTTTGAAGCAGTGCAGCGATCAAATGCCTATGATTTGTGACATGTGATTAATCGAAAGTGGCCTTTCACTAAACCATTATTTGATCGACGATCATCGATCAATCATTAATTTCAGCCTGACTCCTTATCAAGGTCCTCATATTTTGATTTCAGTTCTTCAACAGTCTTTGTTCTGAGCCTTCCCTTAGATGTCAAACCAAAGTCCCACAGGATAAGTGACCTCACAGGAATAGTTGATGTATACTGCATGGTTTTACGGTTTGTCTTGACCAGCCAATGGCGCCATACTCCTTTCCATGTTCCCTTAAGCCAACCTACCAAAACCTCATCTCCCTTTAACTCTCTGACCTCTCCAATAAATGGCCGTCCTTCCTTCTCCTCACAATGGACAGCTACTAGCATTCCAGCCTTCACGGATGTATAACTGTCCACTTCTGTCACTGCATTTAAATCTTGTTTCCCTTGCCTGCCGATAAGTAACCAGCAAAAATACATACAATAACATACTCAGATGTTGGAAGCAATAACTGGGAGCATTCATAATAAGGACAGGAGGTCATAGAGTACCCAAAGGATAGTGATAGTATATGTTTTATGTCTACCTTTACCACGGAAAAATGTATTCAATTCAAAACCTGCACTTAATTTGCTCATGTTTGGTTTTGAGATGTTTGCAGCCATCCAAGATACAGTAATCAAACAAACAACATAAATAAGATGGCCTCCAGCAATTGCCAACCATCAATTGATGGTTGCACTCATTTATAATCTGATTAAAAAGACTGGAAAATCAGTATAAACATTTCTATGGCATCCATTGATCATCTTTATTAATATTCATGGAGGCGAGGCCTAAGACACCAAATCTTCTAATTTGGGTGTTTAAGGTTTCACATTCTCGTCTTGAGATGTGTATATCATGCTTGAAATCCTGTCACAAGGTCAGCTAAGGGTTCAAGAGATTGGGAACGTGATGAGACTTATTATTTCACATGATATACTGTGAGGATTGGGTGCCTATGAAACATTGAGATTGGTTTGCATGCAGTAAGGTCATCTTCGCTGATTGTCGCCTACAGTAGCTGCTCCACCCAAGTAATTCATCCCATATATTAAAGCGGGCATGACACGACCAAAAAAACTTTTGTGTATTGTAAGATTCAATACAGTAATTTACAAATATCATCTCACACCCCATTAAAAACCTGCACAATTCTGCATGACTGATATTTGAAGCAAAGTTCAAAATCCAATTTTGAAAAATGCCGCAACAGGTCACCTGACTTTTATGACCCAATTGGCGACACAAACCCCGCCCTATTTAAGAATGCGCATCTACTGTGGAACTAATGTAACGCTCGGTATATTATCTCATCTTAGCAACTTCATGGAAACAATTGCATCACAATTCTCGTCCAACATACAGGGCGAAAGACGCGGACCATGGTGGAGATTCGGAGCAAGTCATTGGCCAATATGTCGCGTGCATATGCGCACGTGTAAAAATTCTGTTTTTGTGCAAGAAAGACGCGGTTTGGGCGCTATACAGAACAGCTATGAACATGTAGGGAAAGTCCACAACAAGCGCGTCCCCACTATGAGCACTTATTCACTGTATGAGCTATGCTATTGCGAATACTAAGCAGTCACAGCGCAATGCACAATTCACAATATAGTCAGTGGCGATGCTCACTGCTATCGAGGTGTTTGCAATGATTTACTCTCTACCATGCTTTACCACGCACATGATTCGATGATTGTGAGCTCCCTGGTACAGTGTTGCTAACCATGCCTCCAATGACGTCACAATCTTGAGACGCGCTCATGTCTTTTGATTTCAAATGGGCTGAGCCTGGCCTGTAATTGGTAATTCACAACGTCGTATTTCGGTATTTATGGACATAATTTAGAAGGAAAAACATTCACTTTATGTCAAAGTGTACCCGAAGAACGTTTACCGAGAAACTTACTTTGGCCGTGTCAAGCCCAATTTAAAAGAACCATAGAGTAAAAAGAAGTGCATTCAGATTGTTGGGATTCATTTGGGCAAAAGGATTGGAAAGAGATGAGAAAATCTTTGATTTCCTGAAGGAAAAAGAAAAAAGATCTGAGCAGGCGTAAAATTAAGGGCAGGTTGTTGTGGGTGAACAAACATGTTTTTTTGGCCTTATGTATAATGGTGTGTTTTATTGAACTGTATTGTATGCGTTTGCGATTCATTGAAACTGCCCAATCAAAAATTATTTAGTGAAATGCCACTTGGTAGTTGTCTGCTGCATTACTTCAATAAGTCAATTCCGCAAAAACATTGAAGCCAAAACCAAAAAATTCCTTGAATTTTGAATCCAGGATAAGCCTCAAGTACATCCCATGGAAAATTTTATATCTAGTATATCTCAGAACAAATAGGACAAATATAATCTTATGAATTTTATTGTTTTATTGACACGTAGCTGTTAATACGAACGGATGGCTGGCCATTGAAAAATGTTGTTTATACATTAAACATGCACATCATCTAAACTTGTGTTTTGTTATGTTGTTATGGTTTCTGTGTTGGCTAGATTGGTTAAAGGCATATTCTGTTAACTTCAAAGTAAGAAGAAAATTTTTCTCTTTCAGAAGGTGAAAACAGTATTGCGATAGCTTTAGGGTTTTGGAAGATACAAATTTCAAAGTTTTGCAATTTTCCTTGGGATATGATGTCATCACATTAATAGCACATAAAGTATCAAATTTCAAGGACGAACAGTATGTTCAATTATAAAGAAAAACAAAAGGAATTAGAAGCAATGTCCCCACGTTACATAACTTTTTCTTTAAAGTGACATATCTTGAGTTATGAAAATGGTATGTGATAGGGTTTAGAGGACATGGTGTGGAATATTTTTGTTTTTCTTACCAGACAAAGGCGAAAGACCACCAGGACATGCCTTTAAATCTCCGAGAAATTCTTGCAGGGTGAAGGGCTTGGCACATTCTTATGATTTCATCTATTCAAGTAATTAATGCCTTTTCTCTGGTCTTCAACAGCTTCAGTCCTGACCCAGTGTGTGCATGGGATGATAATTGCTCGAAGCTCAGCAATGCCATCAAATACAAACTTGCTATGGAGTGCAGGACATAGCCAGAATCTGGTCGAAGTAGACGGTGTAAACTTCTACATGGAAGATGGCCAGATTGTCGATGAGAAGCAGAAGCCAGTTACCATTTACAAAGAGTTGGTCAAGGCATTAAGTACCCCTGGGCAGTGTGTCCTAGATGTGTGCTGTGGGACTGGTAAGTTGAGACGATAACTATACGCTTTCAAAGGAGAAATTGGTCCCCACTTGAGGGAAACACCGCATTGAAAATTTCTGGGGCAGCGGGAAGGGAGTGAGGTTTGTTCAGGCTTTCACCTTAACCAAAAATTACTTCAACAAACCTAGTAAGGTTCCCTGTTTGGAGGATTAACTCATAGAACAAACAAATAGAATAATTTGCTGGTGCCAGTTGCTTTTAAATGAACTGGTAAGGTGGGAAGCTTGTGTCTCATTTTTTAAGCAACCAAAATACTAGCATTTCTTATTTTTATGGAGATAAAAAACTTTTGGCAGAAACAGTCTGCAAACATCTTGTGTAAGATATTGAGAGTTTCTGTGGTGGCCAGTTCAATTAATTCAACAACCAAGAAACTGAACTTTCTTTTAATTTTATCCTCCCCCTTTTATTTTAAGGTTGTAGGGGCAAAAGAATTCTTTCATTCTTTTCTTTTGAGGGAAACAGAGCATCTTGAGTAAGACATTGAGAATTTCTGTTTCGGCCAGTTCAGTCAAATCTCCTTGTTGATGCCAAAAGCTTGTTTCAAGGCCCCCTATATGGTTCAGTATCAATTGTTTAAAGAATGTATAGTACTTGCTTCAAGGCCCTCTAAGCGGTTCGATGTCAATGGTTGCTTTGGCAATAATTTGTAGCCCTTCATACACCTTGGATTTTTTTCTATTCTCTACAGGTACAGGAATGGTGGCAGGACTCAGTGAGGGTAGAAGTGTAATCTCAGTTGACATAGATGGGGAGATGGAGACCCACATAAGGCTAAGGATGAGTAAGGAGGTGCCATCAAGGCCAGTCGAGCCAAATGATAGCCGTGAAACCGATGAAGAGGCGGATGATGAGATGTTGATTGAAAGAGATGAAGAGGATGGGGAAGCGGCTGAAGAGGATGAGGAGGGAATGGAAGAATGCGAAGATAGTCAGGAGTAGCTTATACCAAAAGTTTCTAACACAATAGTAGAATGTTGTAAAATTACCAAAGTACCAGGCAGGTTGGCTTGGATTTCATAGAATGCCACCTTATATTATGTATTTATTCCAACTGTGTATTATATGTAATATATAACACTGTATGACTAATAGCTAGGTAGAAAGAGTGATAAATAAGTAGATGATAAGCTGTGTGGCTGACTATGTAGTAGTTCTAAGTAGTCTCCTTCTATACAGGTCCATGAATTTAATCCTTCGTAGGATTCGTTTATTTCACCCCTGATAAAAATGATTAGATGTGATAGCAACAAATTTACCTATGAAGGTTCATCCATTGTACCCCTGATGAATAAGTAGGTGACAAGCTGTGTGGCTGAATATGCAGTAGTTCTAAGTAGTCTTCCTCTATACAGGTCCATGAATTTAATCCTTCGTAGGATTCAACAATTCACACTTGTTGGCTATGAAGGTTCGTTCATTTCACCCCTGATAAAAATGATTAGATGTGATAGCAACAAATTTTCTCTTGGTCCCTATGGAGGTTCATCCATTTTACCACTAATAAATAAGTAGATGATTAGCTGTGTGGCTGACTATGTAGTAGTTCTAAGTAGTCTCCTATACAGGTCCATGAATTTAATCCTTCGTAGGATTCAACAATTTGCACTTTTTGGCTATGAAGGTTCGTTCATTTCACCCCTGATAAAAATGATTAGATGTGATAGCAACAAATTTTCTCTCGGTCCCTATGGAGGTTCATCCATTTTACCCCTGATAAATAAGTAGATGATTAGCTGTGTGGCTGACTATGTAGTAGTAAAACGTATACATGTATTTTAATGCTTGAAAGAAAATAAAGCCCGTGAAGTTGGAAACTTCGTTTCGTCTCTTATTATTTGAACTTTGAATCTTCTTGGTTGAAAAATGCTCAGTTTGGTTGAGATATTTGAAGGAAGGGGGTTATTTTTATCTGCTTCTTAACAAGTAAATAACAAATGTGCGAATACTAAGTGGAGGGCACTTAGCGGTTTCTAGTTAGTTAATAACTTTGAAAAGTTTGCAAATCACGCTTTCTCAATCGCTGTAAAAATTAGTTAAATTGGGAATGTTAACAGTTTGTAACTTTTTGAGAATCTATGTAATGGCGTTCTCAACAAATTAAAGCTAGAAAGAAAAATGCTTGTCCAATGTAGAGCTGAAAGAGACTTTCAATATGTGCAATGATCGTTTTAATTTCGATAACTAATCGTTGAACGCTAGGAGCTTTCTATTAAAAACGTCGTTTTGTATGAGGATGTCGATTATTGTAAGATTGTGTAAGAAATTGCTTCATGAGAACTGAAACTCAACATATGTTCGCATCGTTGAGTGGAGCATGCAAGGTCACAGATACTCATTTACTAATTTATTGTTTTTGCCAGTTGTTGTATTACCGTTGAAAATTTGTTGCATGTGTAACTTATTTACAGGATACTATGTACTGCATTGATTTTCTCTGCATTTGTACAATTTGAATAAAGGGAGGAAAAACTTACTCAATTTTAAACTAAAAGACAGTCAGAATGATGTAGCTGTAGGGTGAAAAGGTAAGATGATAAATCCCTTTGTGAGAACAAATTGTTCACCATGAAAATAGCTTGAGTCTGGACTTGACATTACATATACTCATTTTAGGTCAGTGAAATTTGATTTAATGGCAATAAATGTGGCTGAAATTAAATCTGTAACATAAAGACTGGTACATTTTCAGAAAAATCTTAAGTACTAGCCGAGATGATGAAATGAGATTAAGGAGTGCCGACTGGAGCTCCTAAGCGTTTGTGGAGGTTGAGACCCCTTAACGACAGAAAAAAAACAAAGAACAAAACATTGGCAAAACTACAAGGGAAAGCAACAGAAAAAGGTCAACTTAGAAATGTGCCAAATGAGCAGTGTTTCAAATGTCACGTTGTCATTTAAAGTGCAAAAGCAGTCGTCTCAAATTATTTGAGACGAAATTTACATTTAACAAGTTTCTTCGTATTTCTCCTCCATGAAAGTATCTTTCATGATACTTCAGGACTAATATTGCAGTATACTCCAAGGAACTTGTACAAATTAGGAGATAAATGCTGTCGCGTGATTCTAGGAAAAAAGTTTATCTACGCTAATTGGGCTACTTCATCAACCCTTTAAATGTGTAAGAAGTTTTGAAACCAGTGACTTACACAACTGAATTTAATCAACCTTAACCTCTATTTCCATTTTCAATTTTTTCAATATTTCAAACCTTGATTGTGAGTCATTTCAGTTTTCGAAATCTCGGCTAAATTTAGCATCAATCCAATGTATAAACGTAAACAGCCTTCGGACAGTTATTTCTCACCTCAAAATACAATTTTTGTAATGGTATGCAGATAAATTTTTAAGTGGCTAATCATTTTGATTTAAAAAAAAGAAAAATATCGTTACAGTAGCTCATATCACACATCATGCGCTGTGCTAAGAGTTCTGATTGCATATGAGGAACTTGTATACTTACCATGAATCAATAAACTGAGACTGTTTCTGAATGAGGATGATTTTTAGAATGTAATGATAGTGGCTTCAGTAAGTAGATTAGGAAAATTGGAGCTGTCCGGAGCGAGAATACCTTCACAGCTAGCAACGGACAAAAATTTGAAAGTTTCATATAAACATTGACGCAGTACGACGTACCTCAAATACAGTCGTTGAAGATGGAGTTAAGTACATAACAGCCCATTCCTGGCAAAAAGGCACAGGGGCGTCCTTTCATCTTCAAACGGTCCCAACCCACCACCTTACATTTACATCGAAGCACGGAAAGGTGAAACTAAAAGATAAAATCTTTATCTTCTAAAAATTCATAATAGTTTGAAAATTGCATCTGCTTAGAGATCCAAACTCTGGTTTTGCCGGGAAACCTCCCCTTTGTGAGGTCTGGTCAGAGTGTCCTTATTTTTAACAAGTGACGTCATAACATGCACATTTCCTTGCCTTATTGTTTTTGCACACAACTTAGAGCCTTTGGTCATTTTCCCTATTTTTTCACGTCCTTTGCTCTCAAGTGAGACTCCGTCCATCTTAAGTTCTTATTAAAATCGGTCAGGTTTTTGATGATCAATTTAATATGCAATCTACTATTTTCATTCATATTTTCAGCAGAAGCATCGGCTTTTTCCATCTCTATTATACATGTCTTTCATTTCTTTCCATTTTTTCAACTCTATCTATAAAGATCTTTAAAACTGTTGCAAAGCCTCGTACATAATTTCACCAGTTCACTATAATGGAAAGAAAGCCATTACACTTGATTTGAAAACACGGATCGTGTTAGTCTTCCTGTGGTTACAGTTTTTGCGAAGAAGTGGAAATTTGATAAACCCAAGGCTTTCTTTTCGTCCTTGTAGCAGTGATGTCGCCACTGACGACACTTTGAAGGAATAACGAAGTGAACGTGACTGTGCCATTGATCTTCGTATATGACATATATACATAGGTAGACATATTCAATTGGTTGACCGATCAGCTATCTCCACTTGTTGGTTTGTTATTCATGCGAAGGAGGGCGTGCTTTTTCACTTTGACTGCATATGCAAAAGGTGTTTTTGAGTGGATACCACTTTTTCTTAACCCTTTACCGTTGTTTGAGTCCTTTTGGACCCATGCGGAGAGCTCGGCTGTCACCCATCCTTTACTGTTTCACGCGGAGCTCGAAACTGCGAGTAGCTACCCGAAAATTCGGCCACACCAACGAGAGAGACAATAGTTTAAGGTCACGGGGTCAACGGCCTACGGAAGCCGATGCGGGCGGGCTACGTCCGCTTTTCCGCCCACTCCCGAGGCGCGCAGATATGCCCCGATCGGAGCACAACGGTAAAGGGTTAATGTCACATTACACTGGCAGATAAAATAGCCCACAGTTTCATTGCTCCTCATTGTAAAAATGTTGTGATTCCTTGCGTTGAAATTAACTGTAAATCAAATTGTTTTCATTTGAATCATACGTCTCTATATCCGGCAATTCTGCCCTTAATTATTGGCCAATGTCCAACAATATCGTATATGAAATCAATTGGAAAATAAGTGGAATACACAGCTTGCGGCAACTGCTATCAATAATATCCTTGCTTTACAGATTTCTTCCTTCAACGAAGTTAAGGAAAAGATCATTTTCAAATGATACCAATTGCCGAACCGATTTGGCTAAACGGTTCATTTCCGAAACTAGCTGAGAACACTATGTCTTTGTGTGCGCAAGCCCATGTGTCTGTGTATGTCTGTCTTTTTACGTAAAGAATAGAAGCATATGAGAAATTTTTACCCTATCATGAGATATCAGTCAATTGTGCCTTACGAATAGAATCAGTTGGGATTTTCTTTCTCTCATTTATTGCTTGGGAATGTAATGTAACCAAGCTCAAATCTTCTTACTCAAACACAAGGTAGGGACCAGTCTCTAACTGTGAAAAGGCCGTGGCTGGCTCGATTTGAGCAACTTGGTTGGAAACTGGACATTTAAACTCTAACTAACATAAAACTCATGGGTTAGTTTGAAAGGGGAGCCAGCATGTTCCAAAAACAAGCAAGCGGTATGTGTTTTACCTAATGGCTAGGACTCAAGAGGAACTCATTTTCTGGTACTCTGGCTTGGTTAAGTATGGTATGGGATCCTTTGATCAAGAGTAAAAATAAATTAAATAACAAAGAGACTCCGATGTACTTTTAAACGATGTAAGAGTGTAATGCTGATTGAGTATACTTCAGCTACAACCTAAACGTAGGTTTTATATCATTTGAACACCTTTAAACATCTAACAAAGTACTGGAGTGGAAAATCACTTTGAATTAGGTACTTCGTGGGGCTAATAAATGTTTTATATATGTTGCAATTTATAGCTGTAGTCCCTCTCAATTGGCATAAAATATTTTTTAGGATAAAGCCCCATTATGGTCCTCTTGTTTGTAATAGTTAACTCGGTTGTAACTATTTTAGCATACTGGCACTGCTCCAGCGTGAATGCCTTTATCATCTAATACAGCTGTTACAACATTTCTATAATAAACGTTCAGCGCTTAAACAATATATCAGTTTTACAGTTACATGAATAGCGATCATTAAACGAGTTACACAATGCACGCTTTATATACATTATGTTTATATCTACATATATACATTATGTACATTTATTACCTCGGATACCCTGTATACGTTTTACAAATTCCATTCTATTACATAATCTTCACAAGGCAAAATATGAGAATAAAATATTCATGAAGAGCATTCATAAATGAACATATTAATCAAAGAATTTGCATACACGGAGTATAACTGAAAAAAGTAATATAGCCTTAACCCTTTACCGTTGTGCTCCGATCGGGGCATATTTGCGCGCCTCGGGATTGGGCGGAAAAGCGGACGTAGCCCGCCCCGCATCGGCTTCCGTAGGCCGTTGGCCCCGTGATCTTAAACTATTGTCTCTCTCGCTCTTGTGGCCGAATTTTCGGGTAGCTATTCGCAGTTTCGAGCTCCGCGTAAAACAGAAAAGATGTGTGACAGCCGAGCTCTCCTCATGGGTCCAAAAGGACCCAAACAACGGTAAAGGGTTAAACTGAGCCTGTGGAGTGGGCTTACTGCAAAGCTGATGCCACTGTCCCTGCGTGTGTGCACGTAAACCTTTGGCCGAGTAATGCAGATATTTTAGCTTAAACTAGGCCTGTGGAGTGTGTTTACTGCAAAGCTGATGCCACTGTCCCTGCGTGTGTGCACGTAAACCTTTGGCCGAGTAATGCAGATATTTAAGCTTAACCCTTTACCGTTGTGCTCCGATCGGGGCATATTTGCGCGCCTCGGGATTGGGCGGAAAAGCGGACGTAGCCCGCCCCGCATCGGCTTTTGTAGTCAGTTGACCCCGTGATCTTAAACTATTGTCTCTCTTGCTCTTGTGGCCGAATTTTCGGGTAGCTATTCGCAGTTTCGAGCTCCGCGTAAAACAGAAAAGATGTGTGACAGCCGAGCTCTCCGCATGGGTCCAAAAGGACCCAAACAACGGTGAAGGGTTAAACTTGCCCTGTGGAGTGTGTTTACTGCAAAGCTGATGCCACTGTCCCTGCGTGTGTGCACGTAAACCTTTGGCCGAGTAATGCAGATATTTTAGCCTAAACTGAACCTGTGGAGTGTGCTTACTGCAAAGCTGATGCCACTGTCTCTGCGTGTATGCACGTAAACCTTTGGACGAGTAATGCAGGTAATGCAAGTTTGGTTGGGTGGGTTTGGTTGGGTTTTGTTGGGTGGGTTTGGTTGGAATTTGTTGGGTTTTGTTGGGTGGGTTTGGTTGGGTTTTGTTGGGTGGGCTTGGTTGGGTCTTTTTGGGTAAGTTTGGTTGGGTTTGGTTGGGTGTTGTTGGTTGGGTTTGGTTGGGTTTTGTTGGCTTTTGTTGGGTGGGTTTTGTTCCGTGGGTTTGGTTGGGTTCTGTTGGGTTTTGTTGGGTGGGTTTGGTTGGGTTTTGTTAGGTTTTGTTGGGTGGGTTTGGTTGGGTTTTGTTGGGTGGGTTAAGTTGGGGTTTGTTGGGTGGGTTTTGTTAGGTTCTGTTGGGTGAGTTTGGTTTAGTTTTGTTGGGTGGATTTGGTTGGATTTCGTTGGGTCTTCTTGGGTAAGTTTAGTTGGGTTTGGTTGGGTGTTGTTGGTTGGGTTTGGTTGGGTTTTGTTGGGTGGGTTTGGTTTGGTTCTGTTGTGTGAGTTTGGTTGAGTTTTGTTGGGTGGGTTTGGTTGGATTTTGTTGGGTGGGTTTGATTCGGTTTGGTTGGACTTTGTTCGGTGGGTTTGGTTCCGTTTGGTTTGGTTGGGTCTTGTTCGGTTTTTTGTGGTGGGCTTGGTTGGGTCTTTTTGGGTAAGTTTGGTTGGGTTTGGTTGGGTGTTGTTGGTTGGGTTTCGTTGGGTTTTGTTGGCGTTTGTTGGGTGGGTTTCGTTCCGTGGGTTTAGTTGGGTTTTGTTGGGTTTTGTTGGGTGGGTTTGGTTGGGTTTTGTTTTGTGGGTTTGGTTGGGTTTTGCTGGGTGGGTTTGGTTGGGTTTTGCTGGGTGGGTTTGGTTGGGTTTTGTTAGGTTTTGTTGGGTGGGTTTGGTTGGGTTTTGTTGGGTGGGTTAAGTTGGGGTTTGTTGGGTGGGTTTTGTTAGGTTCTGTTGGGTGAGTTTGGTTTAGTTTTGTTGGGTGGATTTGGTTGGATTTCGTTGGGTCTTCTTGGGTAAGTTTAGTTGGGTTTGGTTGAGTGTTGTTGGGTGGGTTTGGTTGAGTTTTGTTCGGTGAGATTGGTTTGGTTTTGTTGGGTGGGTTTGGTTGAGGTTTGTTGGGTGAGTTTGGTTGAGTTTTGTTGGGTGGGTTTGGTTGGGTTTAGTTGGGCTTTGTTTGGTGGGTTTGGTTCCGTTTGGTTTGGTTGGGTCTTGTTCGGTTTTTTGTGGTGGGCTTGGTTGGGTCTTTTTGGGTAAGTTTGGTTGGGTTTGGTTGGGTGTTGCGGGTTGGGTTTGGTTGGGTTTTGTTGGCTTTTGTTGGGTGGGGTTCGTTCCGTGGGTTTGGTTGGGTTCTGTTGGGTTTTGTTGGGTGGGTTTGGTTGGGTTTTGCTGTCTTGGTATGGTTGGGTTTTGTTGGGTGGGTTTGGTTGGGTTTTGCTGGGTGGGTTTGGTTGGGTTTTGTTAGGTTTTGTTGGGTGGGTTTGGTTGGGTTTTGTTGGGTGGGTTAAGTTGGGGTTTGTTGGGTGGGTTTTGTTGGGTTTTGTTGGGTGGGTTTGGTTGGGTTTTGTTGATTGGGTTTGGTTGGGTTTTGTTGGGTATTCTTGGGTAAGTTTAGTTGGGTTAGGTTGGGTGTTGTTGGGTGAGTTTGGTTGAGTTTTGTTGGGTGGGTTTGGTTGGATTTCGTTGGGTCTTTTTGGGTAAGTTTGGTTTGGTTTTGTTGGTTGGGTTTGGTTGGGTTTTGTTGGCTTTTGTTGGGTGGGTTTTGTTCCGTGGGTTTAGTTGGGCTCTGTTGGGTTTTGTTGGGTGGGTCTTGTTCCGTGGGTTTGGTTGGGTTCTTTGGGTTTTGTTGGGTGGGTTTGGTTGGGTTTTGTTGGGTGGGTTTGGTTGGGTTTTGTTGGGTGGGTTTTGTTGGGTTTTGTTGGGCTTTGTTGGGTGGGTTTGGTTGGGTTTTGTTGGGTGGGTTTGGTTGGATTTTTTTGGGTGGGTTTGGTTGGGTTTTGTTGGGTGGGTTTTGTTGGGTTTTGTTGGGTGGGTTTGGTTGGGTTTTGTTGGGTTGGTTTGGTTGGGTTTTGTTGGGTGGGTTTGGTTAGGTTTTGTTGTTTGGGTTTGGTTGGGTTTTGTTGGTTGGGTTTTGTTGGGTTTTGTTGGGTGGGTTTGGTTGGGTTTGGTTGGGTTGGTTTGGTTGGGTTTTGTTGGGTTTGTTGGGTGGGTTTTGTTGGGTTTTGTTGTTTGGGTTTGGTTGGGTTTTGTTGGGTATTGTTGGGTGGGTTTGGGTTCTGTCGGGTTTTGGTGGGTGGGGTTTGTTCCGTGGGTGTGGTTGGGTTCTGTTAGGTTTTGTTGGGTGGGTTTGGTTGGGTCTTGTTGTGTGGGCTTGGTTGGGTTCTGTTGGGTTTTGCTGATTGGGTTTGGTTGGGTTTTGTTGGATGGGTTTCGTTGGGTCTTGTTGGTTTTTTTTGGGTGGGTTCAGTTGGGGTTTTTTGAGTGGGTTTCGTTAGGTTCTCTTGGGTGAGTTTGGTTGAGATTTGTTGGGTGGGTTTGTTGGATTTCGTTGGGTCTTCTTGGGTAAGTTTGGTTGGGTTTGGTTGGGTTTTGCTGGGTGGGCTTTGGTTGGGGTTTGTTGGGTGGGTTTGGTTGGGTTTTGTTGGGAGGGTTTGGTTGGGTTTTGTTAAGTTTTGTTGGGTGGGTTTTGTTTGGTTTTGCTAGGTGGGTTCGGTTGGGTTTTGTTTGGTGGGTTTTGTTGGGTTTCGCTGGGTGGGTTTGGTTGGGTTTTGTTGGGTGGGTTTGGTTGGGTTCTGTTGGGTTTTGTTGGGTGGGTCTTGTTCCGTGGGTTTGGTTGGGTTCTGTTGGGTTTTGTTGGGTGGGTTTGGTTGGGTTCTGTTGGGTTTTGTTGGGTGGGTCTTGTTCCGTGGGTTTGGTTGGGTTCTGTTGGGTTTTGTTGGGTGGGTTTTGTTGGGTTTTGTTGGGTTTTGTTGGTGGGGTTTTGTTGGTTTTTTTGGGGTGGTGTTGGGATTTGTTGGTTGGGTTTTGTTGGGTGGGTTTGTTTGGGTTTGGTTGGGCTTTGTTCTGTGGGTTTGGTTCCGTTTGATTTGGTTGGGATTTGTTCGGTTTTTTGGGGTGGGTGTGGTTGGGTTTTGTTGGGTGGGCTTGGTTGGGTCTTGTTGGGTGGGTTTGGTTGGGTTCTGTTGGGCTTTCCTGGGTGGGTTTGGTTGAGTTTTGTTGGGTGGGTTTGGTTGGCTTTTGTTGGGTGGGTTTTGTTCCGTGGGTTTGGTTGGGTTCTGTTGGGTTTTGTTGGGTGGGTTTTGTTCCGTGGGTTTGGTTGGGTCTTGTTGTGTGGGCTTGGTTGGGTTCTGTTGGGTTTTGCTGATTGGGTTTGGTTGGGTTTTGTTGGATGGGTTTGGTTGGGTCTTGTTGGTTTTTTTTGGGTGGGTTCAGTTGGGGTTTTTTGAGTGGGTTTCGTTAGGTTCTCTTGGGTGAGTTTGGTGGAGATTTGTTGGGTGGGTTTGTTGGATTTCGTTGGGTCTTCTTGGGTAAGTTTGGTTGGGTTTGGTTGGGTGTTGTTGGGTGGGTTTGGTTTGGTTTTGTTGGGTGGGTTTGGTTGGGTTCTGTTAAGTTTTGTTGGGTGGGTTTTGTTTGGTTTTGCTAGGTGGGTTTGGTTGGGTTTTGTTTGGTGGGTTTTGTTGGGTTTCGCTGGGTGGGTTTGGTTGGGTTTTGTTGGGTGGGTTTGGTTGGGTTCTGTTGGGTTTGGTTGGGTGGGTTTTGGATGGCCTTTGTTGGGTGGGTTTGGTTGGGGTTTTTGGATTTTGTTGGGTTCGTTTAATGTGGTTTAGTTGGGTTTTGTTGGGTGTCTGTTTTGTTTCGTGGGTTTGGTTCGGTTGCATGGGTTTTGTTGGGTGGGTTTGGTTTGGTTTTGTTGGGTGGGTTCTGTTGGGTTCTGTTAAGTTTTGTTGGGTGGGTTTTGTTTGGTTTTACTAAGTGGGTTTGGTTGGGTTCTGTTGGGTGGGTTTGGATAGGCTTTGTTGGGTAGGTTTGGTTTGGTTTTGTTGGGTTTTGTTGGGCGGGTTTTGTTCCGTGGGTTTGGTTGGCCTCTTTTCGGTTTTGTTGGGTGGGTTTGGTTGTGTCTTGTTTGGTGGGTTTGGTTGGGTTCTGTTGGGTTTTGCTGGGTGGGTTTGGTTGGGTTTTATTTTGTTTTGTTGGGTGGGTTTGGTTGGGTTTTGTTGGGTGGGTTAAGTTGGGGTTTGTTGGGTAGGTTTCGTTAGGTTTTGTTGGTTGGGTTTGGTTGGGTCCTGTTGGGTGGGTTTGGTTGGGTTCCTTTGGTGGGGTTTTGTTGGTTGGGTTTGGTTGGATTTTGTTGGATGGGTTTCTTTGGGTTTTGTTTCTTGAGTTTGGTTGGGTTTCGTTGGGTTTTCTTGGGTGGGTTCTGTTGGGTTTTGTTGGGTGGGTTTTGTTGGGTTGTGTTGGGTTTTGTTGGGTTTGTTTGGTTGGGTTTTTTGGGTGGGTTTGGTTGCTTTTCGTTGGGTTTTGTTGGGTGGGTTTTCTAGGAGGGGGTTTGGTTGGGTTTTGTTGGGTGGGTTTGGTTGGGTTTTGTTGGGCTTTCTTGGGTGGGTTTGGTTAGGTTTGGTTGGGTTTTGTTGTTTGGGATTCGTTGGGTTTTTGGGGTTTTGTTGGGTTTTGTTGGGTGGGTTTTTGTTGGGTTTTGTTGTGTGGGTTTGGTTGGGTTTTGTTGAGTGGGTTTTGTTGGGTTTTGTTGGGCTTTCTTGGGTGGGTTTGGTTGGGTTTTGTTGGGTGGGTTTTGTTGGCTTTTGTTGATTGGGTTTGGTTGGGTTTTGTTGGGTTTTGTTGGGTTTGGTTGGGTGGGTTTGGTTTGGTTTTGTTGGGTGGGTTTCGTTGGGTTTTTTTTTGGGTTGGTTTTGTTGGGTGAGTTTTGTTGGGTTTTGTTGGGTGTGTTTGGTTGGGTTTGGTTGGGTTTGGTTGGGTTTTGTTGGGTTGGTTTGGTTTGGTTTTGTTGGGTTTTGTTGTGTGGGTTTGGTTGGGTTTTGTTGTTTGGGTTTGGTTGGGTTCTGTTGGGCTTTCCTGGGTGGGTTTCGCTGGGTTTTGTTGGGTGGGTTTGGTTGGGTTTTGTTGGGTGGGTTTTGTTCCGTGGGTTTGGTTGGGTTCTGTTGGGTTTTGTTGGGTGGGTTTTGTTCCGTGGGTTTGGTTGGGTTCTGTTAGGTTTTGTTGGGTGGGTTTCGTTGGGTCTTGTTGGGTGGGTTTTGTTGGGTTTTGTTGGGTTTTGCTGATTGGGTTTTGGTGGGTTTTGTTGGGTGGGTTTCGTTTGGTTTTGTTGGGTGGGTTTGGTTGGGTCTTGTTGGGTGGGTTTCGTTTGGTTTTGTTGGGTGGGTTTGGTTGGGTTTTGTTGGGTGGGTTTGGTTGGGTTTCGTTGGGTCTTCTTGGGTAAGTTTGGTTGGGTTTGGTTGGGTGTTGTTGGCTGGGTTTGGTTGGGTTTTGCTGCGTGGGTTTGGTTGGGTTTTGTTGGGTGGGTTTGGTTGGGTTATGTTGGGTTTTGTTGGGTGGGTTTTGTTTGGTTTTGTTGAGTGGGTTTCGTTTTGTTTTGTTAGGTGGGTTTGGTTGGGTTTTGTTAGGTAGGTTTGGTTGGGTTTTGTTGGGTTTTGTTGGGTGGGTTTGGTTGGGTGGGTTCTGTTTGGCTTTGTTCGGTTTTGTTGGGTGGGTTTGGTTGGGTTTTGTTGGGTGGGTTTGGTTGGGTTCTGTTGGGTTTTGTTGGGTGGGTTTGGTTGGGTTGTGTTTTGTTTTGTTGGGTGGGTTTGGTTGGGTTTTGTTGGGTGGGTTTGGTTGGGTTTTGTTGGGTGGCTTTCGATAGGATTTGTTGGGTTTTTTTGGTTGGGTTTCGATGGGTGGGTTTGGTTGGGTTCCTTTGGTGGGGTTTTGTTGGGTTTTATTGGGTTTTGTTGGATGGGTTTCTTTGGGTTTTGTTTCTTGAGTTTGGTTGGGTTTCGTTGGGTTTTCTTGGGTGGGTTCTGTTGGGTTTTGTTGGGTGGGTTTTGTTCCGTGGGTTTGGTTGGGTTTTGTTTGGATTGGTGGGTGGGTTTGGTTGAGTTTTGTTGGGTTTTGTTGGATGGGTTTTGTTGGTTTTTTTGGGGTGGTGTTGGGTTTTGTTGGTTGGGTTTTGTTGGGTGGGTTTGTTTGGGTTTGGTTGGGTTTTGTTCTGTGGGTTTGGTTGGGTTTGATTTTGTTGTGTTTTGTTGGGTGGTGGGTTTGGTTGGGTTTTGTTGGGTGGGTTTGGTTGGGTTTTGTTGGGTGGGTTTGGTTGGGTTTTGTTGGGCTTTGTTGGGTGGGTTTGGTTGGGTTTTGTTGGGTGGGTTTGGTTGGGTTTTGTTGGGTGGGTTTTGTTCCGTGGGTTTGGTTGGGTTCTGTTGGGTTTTGTTGGGTGGGTCTTGTTCCGTGGGTTTGGTTGGGTTTTGTTGGGTGGGTTTGGTTGGGTTCTGTTGGGTTTTGTTGATTGGGTTTGGTTGGGTTTTGTTGGGTGGGTTTGGTTGGGTTTTGTTGGTTTTGTTTTGTTTGGTTCAGTTGGGTTTTGTTGGGTGGGTTTGGTTGGGTTTTGTAGGGTGGGTTTGGTTGAGATTTGTTGGGTGGGTTTGTTGGATTTCGTTGGGTCTTCTTGGGTAAGTTTGGTTGGGTTTTGTTGGGGTTTGTTGGGTGGGTTTGGTTTGGTTTTGTTGGGTGGGTTTGGTTCGGTTTTGTTGAGATTTGTTTTGTGAGTTGAGAAGTTTTTTGTTTGGTTTGTTGGGTGGGTTTGTTTGGGTTTTGTTGGGTAGGTTTGGTTGGGTTTTGTTGGGTGGGTTTGGTTGGGTTTTGTTGGGTGGGTTTCGTTGGGTTTTGTTGGGTTTGTTGGGTGGGTTTCGTTGGGTTTTGTTTGGTGGGCTTGGTTGGGGTTTTTTGGATTTTGTTGGGTTCGTTTAATGTGGTTTAGTTGGGTTTTGTTGGGTGTCTGTTTTGTTTCGTGGGTTTGGTTGGGATTTGTTGGGTAGGTTTGGTTGGGTTTTGTTGGGTGGGTTCTGTTGGGTTTCGTTGGGTTTTGTTGGGTGGGTTTTGTTGGGTTTTGTTGGGTTTTGTTAGGTGGGTTTGGTTGGGCTTTGTTGGGTGGGTTTGGTTTCGTTTTGTTGGGTTTTGTTGGGTGGGTTTTGTTCCGTGGGTTTGGTTGGCCTCTTTTGGGTTTTGTTGGGTGGGTTTGGTTGGGTTTTGTTTGGTGGGTTTGATTGGATTTGTTGAGATTTGTTGGGTGGGCATGGTTGGGTTTAATTTGGTTTTGTTGGGTGGGTATGGTTTGGTTTTGTTTTGGATGGGTTTGGTTGGGTTTTGTTGGGTGGATTTCGTTGGCTTTTGTTGGGTTTTTTTGGGTGGGTTTGGTTGGGTTTGGTTGGGTTTTGTTGTTTGGGTTTGGTTGGGTTTTGTTGATTGGGTTTTGTTGGGTTTTGTTGGGTGGGTTTGGTTGGGTTTTGTTGGGTGGGTTTGGTTGGGTTTTGTTGGGTGGGTTTGGTTGGGTTTTGTTGGGTTTGGTTGGGTGTGTTTGGTTGGGTTTGGGTGGGTGGGTTTTGTTGGGTTTTGTTGGGTGGGTTTGGTTGGGTTTTGTTGGGTTTTGTTGGGTGGGTTTGGTTGGGTTTGGTTGGGTTTTGTTGGGTGGGTTTGGTTGAGTTTTGTTGGTTGGGTTTTGTTTTTTGGGTTTTGTTGGGTGGGTTTGGTTGGGTTTTGTTGGGTTTGGTTGTGTTTTGTTGGGTTTTGTTGGGTGGGTTTGGTTGGGTTTTGTTGGGTTTTGTTGGGTGGGTTTGGTTGGGTTTTGTTGTTTGGGTTTGGTTGGGTTTTGTTGGGTTTTGTTGGGTGGGTTTGGTTGGGTTTTGTTGGGTGGGTTTGGTTGGGTTTTGTTGGGTGGGTTTTGTTTGGTTTTGCTAAGTGGGTTTGGTTGGGTTCTGTTGGGTGGGTTTGGATGGGCTTTGTTGGGTAGGTTTGGTTGGGTTTTGTTGGGTGGGTTTGGTTGGGTTTTGTTGGGTGGGTTTGGTTGGGGTTTGTTGGGTGGGTTTGGTTGGGTTTTGTTGGTTGGGTTTGGTTGGGTTTGGTTGGGTGGGTTGGGTTGGGTTTGCTTGGGTTTTGTTGGGTTTATTGGGTTTTGTTGGGTGGGTTTGGTTGGGTTTTGTTGCTTGGGTTTGGTTGGGTTTTGTTGGGTTTTCTTGTTTGGGTTTGGTTGGGTTTTGGTGGGTGGGTTTTGTTCCCTGGGTTTGGTTGGGTTTTGTTTGGATTGGTGGGTGGGTTTAGTTGGGTTTTTGGTGGGTTTGGTTGGGTTTATTTGGGTTTTGTTGGGTGTGTTTTGGGGGGTTTGGTTGGGTTTTGTTGGGTAAGTTTGGTTGGGTTGTGGTGGGTTTTGTTGGGTGGGTTTGGTTGGGTTTGGTTTTGTGGGTTTGGTTGGGTGGGTTTTGTTGGGTTTTGTTGGGTGGGTTTGGTTGGGTTTTGTTGGGTGGGTTTGGTTCGGTTTTGTTGGGTAGGTTTGGTTGGGTTTTGTTGGGTTTTCCTGGGTGGGTTTGGTTGGGTTTTGTTCGATTTTGTTGGTTTGGTTCGGTTTTGGTGGGGTTTGCTTGGGTTTGGTTGGGTTTGGTTGGGTTTTGTTGGGTGGGTTTGGTTGGGTTTTGTTGGGTGGGTTTGGTTGGGTTTTGTTGGGTGGGTTTGGTTGGGTTTTGTTGGGTTTGGTTGGGTGTGTTTGGTTGGGTTTGGTTGGGATTTGTTGGGTGGGTTTGGTTGGGTTTTGTTGGGTGGGTTTGGTTGGGTTTTGTTGGGTGGGTTTGGTTGGGTTTTGTTGGGTGGGTTTGGTTGGGTTTTGTTGGGTGGGTTTGGTTGGGTTTTGTTGGGTTTTGTTGGGTGGGTTTGGTTGGGTTTTGTTGTTTGGGTTTGGTTGGGTTTGTTGGGTCTGTTTCGTTGGGTTTATTTGGTTGGGTTTGGTTGGGTTTGGTTGGTTTTTTTTGGGTGGGTTTGGTTGTTTTTTGTTGGGTGGGTACGGCTAGGTTTCGCTGGGTTTTTTTGGGTGGGTTTGGTTGTTTTTTGTTGGGTGGGTATGGTTGGGTTTTGTTGGGCTTTCTTGGGTGGGTTTGGTTGGGTTTGGTTGGGTTTTGTTGTGGGGTTTTGGTTGGGTTTTGTTGTGGGGTTTTTTTGGGTTTGGTTGGGTTTTGTTGGGCTTTCTTGGGTTAATTTGGTTGGGTTTGGTTGGGCTTTGTTGTTTGGGTTTCGTTGGGTTTTTGGGGTTTTGTTGGGTTTTGATGGGTGGGTTTTTGTTGGGTTTTGTTTGGATTTCTTGGGTGTGTTTGGTTGAGTTTTGTTGGGTGGGTTTGGTTGTTTTTTGTTGGGTGGGTTTGGTTGGGTTTTGTTGGGTGGGATTTGTTGGGTTTTGTTGGGTGGGTTTGGTTGGGTTTTGTTGGGTGGGTTTGGTTGGGTTTTGTTGGGCTTTGTTGGGTGGGTTTGGTTGGGTTTTGTTGGGTTTTGTTGGGTGGGTTTGGTTGGGTTTTGTTGGGTGGGTTTGGTTGGGTTTGGTTGGGTTTTGTTGGGTTTTTTGGTGGGTTTTGTTTGGTGGGTTTCGTTGGGTTTTGTTGGGTTTTGTTGGGTGGGTTTGGTTGGGTTTTGTTGGGTTTTGTTGGGTGGGTTTGGTTGGGTTTTGTTGGGTGGGTTTGGTTGGGTTTTGTTGGGTGGGTTTGGTTGGGTTTTGTTGGGTTTTTGTGGGTGGGTTTGGTTGGGTTTGTTGGGTGGGTTTGGTTGGGTTTGTTGGGTTTTGTTGGTGGGTCTGGTTGGGTTTTGTTGGGTGGGTTTGGTTGGGTTTTGTTGGGTGTGTTTGGTTGGCTTTTGTTGTTTGGGTTTGGTTGGGTTTTGTGTTTGGTTGGTTTTCGTTGGGTTTTGTTGGGTGCTTTTGGTTGGGTTTTGTTTGGTGGGTTTGGTTCGGTTTTGTTGGGTTGGGTTGGGTGGGATTGTTTGTTTTTGTTGGGTGGGTTTGGTTGGGTTTGTTTGGGTTTTCTTGGGTTTTGTTTGGTTTTGTTGGGTGGGTTTGGTTGGGTTTGGTTGGGTTTTGTTGGGTGGGTTTGGTTGGGTTTTTTGGGTTTTGTTGGGTTGGCTTGGTTAAGTTTTGTTGTGTTTTGTTGGGTGGGTTTGGTTGGGTTTTGTTGGGTTTTGTTGTGGGGTTTTGGTTGGGTTTTTTTGTGGGGTTTTGGTTGGGTTTATTTGGGTTTTGTTGGGCTTTCTTGGGTTAATTTGGTTGGGTTTGGTTGGGTTTCGTTGGGTTTTGTTGAGTCTTGTTCGGTGGGTTTTGTTATGTTTTGTTGTGTCGGGTTTTGTTGGGTTTTGTTGAATGGGTTTGGTTGGTTTTTGTTGTTTGGGTTTGGTTGGGTTTGGTTGGGTTTGGTTGGGTTTGGTTGGGTTTTTGTTTTGGGTGGGTTTGGTTGTGTTTTGATTGGTGGGTATGGTTGGGTTTCGCTGGGTTTTTTTGGGTGGGTTTGGTTGTTTTTTTGTTGGGTGGGTTTGGTTGGGTTTTGTTGGGTTTGTTTGGTCGGTTTGGTTGGGTTTTGTTGTGGGGTTTTGGTTGGGTTTGTTGTGGGGTTTTGGTTGTTTTGGTTGGGTTTTGTTGGGTTTTGTTGGACGGGTTTGGTTGGGTTTTGTTGGGTTTGTTTTTCGGGTTTTGTTGGGTTTTTTGTTGGGTTTTGTTGCGTGGGATTCGTTGGGTTTTGTTGCATTTTGTTTGGTGGGTTTGGTTGGGATTTGTTGGGTTTTGTTGGGTGGGTTTGGTTGGGTTTTGTTGGGTGGGTTTGGTTGGGTTTTGTTGGGTGGGTTTTGTTGGGTGGGTTTTGTTGGGTGGGTTTGGTTGGGTTTTGTTGGGTTGGTTTGGTTGGGTTTTTTTTGGGTGGGTTTGGTTGTTTTTTGATTGGTGGGTATGGTTGGGTTTCGCTGGGTTTTTTTGGGTGGGTTTGGTTGTTTTTTGTTGGGTGGGTATGGTTGGGTTTTGTTGGGCTTTCTTGGGTGGGTTTGGTTAGGTTTTGTTGTGGGGTTTTGGTTGGGTCTTGTTGTGGGGTTTTGGTTGTTTTTGGTTGGGTTTTGTTGGGTATTGTTGGGTGGGTTTGGTTGGGTTTGGTTGGGCTTTGTTTTTTGGGTTTCGTTGGGTTTTTGGGGTTTTGTTGGGTTTTGTTCTGTGGGTTTGGTTGGGTTTTGTTGGGTTTTGTTGGGTGGGTTTGGTTGGGTTTTGTTGGGTTTTGTTGGGTGGGTTTGGTTGGGTTTTGTTGGGTGGGTTTGGTTGGGTTTTGTTGGGTGGGTTTGGTTGGGTTTTGTTGGGTGGGTTTGGTTGGGTTTTGTTGGGTGGGTTTGGTTGGGTTTTGTTGGGTTTTGTTGGGTGGGTTTGGTTGGGTTTTGTTGGGTGGGTTTTGTTGGGTTTGGTTGGGTAGGTTTGGTTGGGTTTGGTTGGGTTTTGTTGGGTGGGTTTGGTTTGGTTTTTTTGGGGTGGGTTTGGTTGGATATAGCTGGGTTTTGTTGGGTGGGTTTGGTTGGGTTTTGTTGGGTGGGTTTTGTTCGGTGGGTTTGGTTGGGTTTGGTTGGGTTTTGTTGGGTTTTGTTGGGTGGGTTTGGTTGGGTTTTGTTGGGTTTTGTTGGGTGGGTTTGGTTGGGTTTTCTTGGGTTTTGTTGGGTGGGTTTGGTTGGGTTTTGATGGGTGGGTTTGGTTGGGTATTCTTGGGTGGGTTTGGTTGGGTTTGGTTCGGTTTCGTTGGGTTTTGTTGGTTTTTGTTTTGTGGGATTCGTTGGGTTTTGTTGGGTGGGTTAGGTTGGGTTTTGTTGCTTGGGTTTCCTTGGGTTTGCTTGGGTTTGGTTGGGTTTTGTTGGGTGGGTTTGGTTGGGTTTGGTTGGGTTTTGTTGGGTGGGTTTTGTTGGGTTTTGTTGGGTGGGTTTGGTTGGGTTTTGTTGGGTGGGTTTGGTTGGGTTTTGTTGGGTGGGTTTGGTTGGGTTTTGTTGGGTTTGTTGGGTGGGTTTGGTTGGGTTTGGTTGGGTTTTGTTGTGTGGGTTTGGTTGGGTTTTGTTGGGTTTTGTTGGGTGGGTTTGGTTGGGTTTTGTTGGGTGGGTTTGGTTGGGTTTTGTTGGGTGGGTTTTGTTGGGTTTTGTTGGGTGGGTTTGGTTGGGTTTTGTTGGGTGGGTTTGGTTGGGTTTTGTTGGGTTGGTTTGGTTGGGTTTGGTTGGGTTTTGTTGGGTTTTGTTGGGTGGGTTTGGTTGGTTTGGTTAGGTTTTTTGGGGTGGGTTTGGTTAGGTTTTGTTGTTAGGGTTTGGTTGGGTTTGGTTGGGTTGGTTTGGTTAGGTTTTGTTGGGTGGGTTTGATTGGGTTTTGTTGGGTTTTATTGGGTGGGTTTGGTGAAGTTTGGTTGGGTTTTGTTGAGTTTTGTTGGGTTTTGTTGGGTGGGTTTGGTTGGGTTTTGTTGGGTTGGTTTAGTTGGGTTTTGTTGGGTTAATTTAGTTGAGTTTTGTTGGGTTTTGTTGTTTGGGTTTGGTTGGGTTTTGTTGGGTGGGTTTGGTTGGGTTTTGTTGGGTGGGTTTGGTTGGGTTTTGTTGGGTGGGTTTGGTTGGGTGGGTTTTTTGGGTTTTGTTGGGTGGGTTTGGTTGGGTTTTGTTGGGTGGGTTTGGTTGGGTTTTGTTGGGTGGGTTTGGTTGGGTTTTGTTGGGTTTTGTTGGGTGGGTTTGGTTGGGTTTGGTTGGGTTTTGTTGGTTGGGGGTTTTTGGTGTTTTTGGTTGGGTTTGGTTGGGTTTTGTTGGGTGGGTTTGGTTGGGTTTCGTTGGGTTTTGTTGGGTGGGTTTGGTTGGGTTTTGTTGGGTGGGTTTGGTTGGGTTTTGTTGGGTGGGTTTGGTTGGGTTTTGTTGGGTGGGTTTGGTTGGGTTTTGTTGGGTGGGTTTGGTTGGGTTTGGTTGGGTGGGTTTTGTTGATTGGGTTTAGTTGGGTTTTGTTGGGTGGGTTTGGTTGGGTTTGGTTGGGTTTTGTTGGTTGGGGTTTTTTGGGTGTTTTTGGTTGGGTTTGGTTGGGTTTTGTTGGGTGGGTTTGGTTGGGTATTCTTTGGTTTTGTTGGGTGGGTTTGGTTGGGTTTGGTTGGGTGGGTTTGGTTGGGTTTGGTTGGGTTTTGTTGGGTGGGTTTGGTTGGGTTTTGTTGGGTTTTGTTGGGTGGGTTTGGTTGGGTTTTGTTGGGTGGGTTTGGTTGGGTGTGTTTGGTTGGGTTTGGTTGGGTTTTGTTGGGTGTTTTTGGTTGGGTTTGGTTGGGTTTTGTTGGGTGGATTTCGTTGGGTTTTGTTGTCTGGGTTTGGTTGGGTTTTGTTGGGTAGGTTTGGTTGTTTTTGGTTGGGTTTTGTTGGGTTTTGTTGGGTGGGTTTGGTTGGGTTTTGTTGGGTGGGTTTTGTTGGGTTTTGTTGGGTAGGTTTTGTTGGGTTTTGTTGGGTTTTTGGGGTGGGTTTGGTTGGGTTTTGTTGGGTTTTGTTGGGTGGGTTTGGTTGGGTTTTGTTGGGTGGGTTTGGTTGGGTTTGGTTGGGTTTGGTTGGGTTTCGTTGGGTTTTGTTGGGTTGGTTTGGTTGGTTTGGTTGGGTTTTTTTGGGGGTGGGTTTGGTTGTTTTTTGTTGGGTGGGTACGGCTAGGTTTCGCTGGGTTTTTTTGGGTGGGTTTGGTTGTTTTTTGTTGGGTGGGTATGGTTGGGTTTTGTTGGGTTTAGTTGGGTGGGTTTGGTTGGTTTGGTTGGGTTTTGTTGTGGGGTTTTGGTTGGGTTTTGTTCTGTGGGTTTTGTTGGTCTTTGTTGGGTTTTGTTGGGTGGGTTTGGTTGGGATTTGTTGGTTGGGTTTTGTTGTTTGGATTTCGTTTAGTGGGTTTTTGTTGGGTTTTGTTGGGTGGGTTTGGTTGGGTTTTGTTGGGTTTTGTTGGGTGGGTTTGGTTGGGTTTTGTTGGGTGGGTTTGGTTGGGTTTTGTTTGGTGGGTTTGGTTGGGTTTTGTTGGGTGGGTTTTGTTGGGTTTTGTTGGGTGGGTTTGGTTGGGTTTTGTTGGGTGGGTTTGGTTGGGTTTTTTTGGGTTTGGTTGGGTTTTGTTGGTTGGGGTTTTTTTGTGTTTTTGGTTGGGTTTGGTTGGGTTTTTGTTGATTGGGTTTGGTTGGGTTGTGTTGGGTTTTGTTGGGTGGGTTTGGTTGGGTTTTGTTGGGTGGGTTTGGTTGGGTTTTGTTGGGTGGGTTTGGTTGGGTTTTGTTGGGTGGGTTTGGTTGGGTTTTGTTGGGTGGGTTTCGTTGGGTTTGGTTGGGTGGGTTTTGTTGGGTGGGTTTTGTTGGGTTTTGTTGGGTGGGTTTGGTTCAGTTTTTTTGATTGGGCTTGGTTGAGCTTTGTTGGTTGGGTTTTTTTGGGTGTTTTTGGTTGGGTTTTGTTGGGTTTTGTTGGGAGGGTTTGGTTGGGTTTTGTTGGGTGCGTTTTGTTGGGTGGGTTTCGTTGGGTTTTGTTGGGTGGGTTTGGTTGAGTTTTGTTGGGTTTTGTTGGGTTTTTTTGGGTGGGTTTTGTTGGGTTTTGTTGGGTGGGTTTGGTTGGGTTTTGTTGGGTGGGTTTGGTTGGGTTTTGTTGGGTTTTGTTGGGTTTTGTTGGGTGGGTTTGGTTGGGTTTGGTTGATTGGGTTTGGTTGGGTTTGGTTGGGTTTTGTTGGGTGGGTTTGGTTGGGTTTTGTTGTTTTTTATTGGGTGGTTGGGTTTCGTTGGGTGGGTTTTGTTGGGTGGGTTTTTTGGGGTTTTGTTGGGTGGGTTTGGTTGGGTTTTTTTGATTGGGTTTGGTTGGGCTTTGTTGGTTGGGTTTTTTTGGGTGTTTTTGGTTGGGTTTGGTTGGGTTTTGTTGGGTGGGTTTGGTTGGGTTTCGTTGGGTTTTGTTGGGTGGGTTTTGTTGGGTTTTGTTGGGTGGGTTTGGTTGGGTTTTGTTGGGTGGGTTTGGTTGGGTTTTGTTGGGTGGGTTTGGTTGGGTTTGGTTGGGTGGGTTTGGTTGGGTTTTGTTGGGTTTTGATGGGTGCGTTTGGTTGGGTTTGGTTGGGTTTTGTTTAGTGGGTTTGGTTGGGTTTTTTGGGTGGGTTTCGTTGGGTTTTTTTGATTGGGTTTGTTTAGGTTTCGTTGGGTTTTTTTGGGTGGGTTCTGTCGGATTTTGTTAGGTGGGTTTGGTTGGGTTTGGTTGGATTTTGTTGGGTTTTGTTGGGTGGGTTTGGTTGGGTTTCGTTGGGTTTTGTTGGGTGGGTTTGGTTGGGTTTTGTTGCGTGGGTTTGGTTGGGTTTTGTTGGGTTAGGTTGGGTGGGTTTGGTTGGGTTTTGTTGGGTGGGTTTGGTTGGGTTTTGTTGGGTGGGTTTGGTTATGCTTTGTTGGGTGGGTTTGGTTGGGTTTTGTTGGGTGGGTTTCGTTGGGTTTTGTTGGGTGGGTTTGGTTGGGTTTTGTTGGGTGGGTTTGGTTGGGTTTTGTTGGGTTTTGTTGGGTGGGTTTGGTTGGGTTTTGTTGGGTTTTGTTGGGTGGGTTTGGTTGGGTTTTGTTGGGTAGGTTTGGTTGGGTTTGGTTGGGTTTTGTTGGGTGGGTTTGGTTGTTTTTTGTTGGGTGGGTTTGGTTGGGTTTTGTTGGGTGGGTTTGGTTGGGTTTTGTTGGGTGGGTTTGGTTGGGTTTTGTTGGGTGGGTTTGGTTGGGTTTTGTTGGGTGGGTTTGGTTGGGTTTTGTTGTCTTGGTTTGGTTGGGTTTTGTTGGCTTGGTTTTGGTTGGGTTTTGTTGTTTGGGTTTTGTTGGGTTTGGTTGGGTTTCGTGGGGTTTTGTTGGGTTTTGTTGGGTGGGTTTTGTTGGGTTTCGTTGGGTTTTGTTAGGTGGGTTTGGTTGGGAATTGTTGGGTTTGGTTGGTTGGGTTGATTTGTTGGGTGGGTTTGGTTGGGTTTAGTTGGGTTTTGTTGGGTGGGTTTGGTTGGGTTTTGTTGGGTGGGTTTGGTTGGGTTTGGTTGGGTTTTGTTGGGTTTGGTTGGGTGGGCTTCGTTGGGTTTTTTTTGTGTGTTTGGTTGGGTTTCGTTGGGTTTTGTTTAGTCTTGTTGGGTGGGTTTAGTTAGGTTTTGTTGGGTGGGTTTGGTTGAGTTTTGTTTCCTGGGTTTGGTTGGGTTTGGTTGGGTTTTGTTGGGTGATTTTGGTTGGGTTTTTGGGTGGGTTTGGTTGGGTTTCGTTGGGGTTTTTTGGGTGGGTTTGGTTGTTTTTTGTTGGATGTGTATGGTTTGGTTTTGTTGGGCTTTCTTGGGTTGGTTTGGTTGGGTTTGGTTGGGTTTTGTTGGGTGGGTTTCGATGAGTTTTTGGGGTTTTGTTGGGTTTTGTTGGGTGGGTTTGGTTGGGTTTTTTTGATTGGGTTTGGTTGGGTTTTGTTGGCTGGGGTTTTTTTTTGGTGTTTTTGGTTGGGTTTGGTTGGGTTTTGTTGGGTGGGTTTGGTTGGGTTTCGTTGGGTTTTGTTGGATGGGTTTTGTTGGGCTTTGTTCGGTGGGTTTGGTTGGGTTTTGTTTGTTGGGTTTGGTTGGGTTTGGTTGGATTTGGTTGGGTTTTGTTGGATGGGTTTTGTTGGGTTTTGTTGGGTGGGTTTGGTAGGGTTTGGTTGGGTTTTGTTGGGTTTTGTTGGGTGGGTTTGGTTGGGTTTTGTTGGGTTGGTTTGGTTGGGTTTTGTTGATTGGGTTTTTTTGGGTTTCGTTGTGCTTTGTTGGGTGGGTTTGGTTGGGTTTTGTTAGGTGGGTTTGGTTGGGTTTGGTTGGATTTTGTTGGGTTTTGTTGGGTGGGTTTGGTTGGGTTTTGTTGGGTGGGTTTCGTTGGGTTTGGTTAAGTGGGTTTTGTTTGGGTTTTGTTGGGGGTTTGGTTGGGTTTTTTTGATTTTGTTTTGTTGGGTTTTGGTTGGGTTTTGTTGGGTGGGTTTGGTTGGGTTTCGTTGGGTTTTGTTGGATGGGTTTAGTCGGGTTTTGTTCGGTGGGTTTGGTTGGGTTTTGTTGGGTTTTGTTGGGTGGGTTTGGCTGGGTTTGGTTGGGTTTGGTTGGATTTGGTTGGGTTTTGTTGCGTTTTGGGGGGTTTTGTTGGGTTTGGTTGGGTTTTGTTGACTTTTGTTGGATTTTGTTGGTTTTGTTGGGTTTTGGGTGTTTTTGGTTGGGTTTGGTTGGGTTTTGTTGGGTGGGTTTTGTTGGATGGGTTTCGTTGGGTTTGGTTGGGTTTTGTTGGGTGGGTTTTGTTGGGTTTTGTTGGGTTTTGTTGGGTGGGTTTGGTTAGGTTTGGTTGGGTTTTGTTGATTGGGTTTTGTTGGTTTTTTTGTTTTTTGGGTGTTTTTGGTTGGGTTTCTTTGGGTTTTGTTGGGTGGGTTTTGTTGGGTTGGTTTGGTTCACTTTGGTTGGGTTTTGTTGGGTGGGTTTGGTTCGGTTTTTTGGGTGGGTTTCGTTGGGTTTCTTTGATTGGGTTTGGTTAGGTTTCGTTGGGTTTTTTTTGGGTGGGTTTTCTTGGATTTTGTTAGGTGGGTTTGGTTGGGTTTGGTTGGGTTTTGTTGGGTTTTTTGGGTGGGTTTGGTTGGGTTTGGTTGATTGGGTTTGGTTGGGTTTGGTTGGGTTTTGTTGGGTGGGTTTGGTTAAGTTTTGTGGGGTTTTATTGGGTGAGTTTCGTTGGGTTTGGTTGGGTGGGTTTTGTTGGGTGGGTTTTGTTGGGTTTTGTTGGGTTTTGTTGGGTGGGTTTGGTTGGGTTTTTTTTGATTGGGTTTGATTTGGTTTTGTTGGTTGGGGTTTTTTGGGTGTTTTTGGTGGGGTTTGGTTGGGTTTTGTTTGGTGGGTTTTCTTGGGTTTCGTTGGGTTTTGTTGGATGGGTTTTGTTGGGTTTTGTTCGGGGGGTTTGGTTGGGTTTTGTTGGGTGGGTTTGGTTGGGTTTTGTTGGTTGGGTTTGTTTGGGTTTGGTTGGGTTTGGTTGGATTTGGTTGGGTTTTGTTGGGTTTTGTTGGGTGGGTTTGGTTCAGTTTGGTTTGGTTTTGTTAGGTTTTGTTTAGTGGGTTTGGTTCGGTTTTTTGGGTGGGTTTCGTTGGGTTTTTTTGATTGGGTTTGTTTAGGTTTCGTTGGGTTTTTGGGGTGGGTTCTGTCGGATTTTGTTAGGTGGGTTTGGTTGGGTTTGGTTGGATTTTGTTGGGTTTTGTTGGGTGGGTTTGGTTGGGTTTGGTTGGGTTTTGTTATGTGGGTTTCCTTCGGTATTTTGGGTTTTGTTGGGTGGTTTTTTGTTGGGTTTTGTTTCCGCTTTCTTCGGTGTGTGTGGTTGAGTTTTGTTGGGTGGGTTTGGTTGGGTTTTGTCGGATACGTTTGGTTGTTTTTTGTTGGGTGTGTTTGGTTGGGTTTTGTTGGGTGGGTTTGGTTGGGTTTTGTTGGGTGGGTTTGGTTCGGTTTTGTTGGGTGATTTTCGTTGGGTTTTTCGGGTTTTGTTGGGTGGGTTTGGTTGGGTTTTGTTGGGCTTTGTTGGGTGGGTTTGGTTGGGTTTTGTTGGCGGTGTTTGGTTGGATTTTGTTGGGTTTTGTTGGGTTGGTTTGGATTTGTTGGGTGGGCTTGGTTGGGTTTTTTGGCGGGGTTTTGTTGGGTTTTGCTGTGTGGGTTTTGTTGGGTGGGTTTCGCTGGGTTTTGTTGGGTTTTGTTGCGTGGGTTTGGTTGGGTTTTGTTGTCTTGGTTTGGTTGGGTTTTGTTGGCTTGGTTTTGGTTGGGTTTTGTTGTTTGGGTTTTGTTGGGTTTGGTTGGGTTTCGTGGGGTTTTGTTGGGTTTTGTTGGGTGGGTTTGGTTGGGTTTCGTTGGGTTTTGTTGGGTGGGTTTGGTTGGGTTGTTTTTTTTTGCTTGGGTATGGTTGGCTTGGGTATGGCTTTATGGGTGGGTTTGGTTGGGTTTGGTTGGGTTTTGTTGGGTTTGGTTGGGTTTTGTTGGGTGGGTTTGGCTAGGTTTGGTTGGGTTTGGTTGGGTGGGTTTGGTTGGGTTTTTTTTGTGTGTTTGGTTGGGTTTCGTTGGGTTTTGTTTAGTCTTGTTAGGTGGGTTTTGTTGGGTTTTGTTGGGTGGGTTTTTGTTGGGTTTGGTTTCGTAGGTTTGGTTGGGTTTTGTTGGGTGGGTTTGGTTGGGGGTTTTTTGGGTGGGTTTGGTTGGGTTTCGTTGGGGTTTTTTGGGTGGGTTTGGTTGTTTTTTGTTGGGTGGGTTTGGTTTGGTTTTGTTGGGTTTTGTTGGGTGGGTTTGGTTGGGTTTTGTTGGGTTTTGTTGGGTGGGTTTGGTTGGGTTTTGTTGGGTTTTGTTGGGTTTTGTTGGGTGGGTTTGGTTGTTTTTTGTTGGGTTTGGTTGGGTTTTGTTGGCTGGGGTTTTTTTTTGGTGTTTTTGGTTGGGTTTGGTTGGGTTTTGTTGGGTTGGTTTTGTTTGGTTTCGTTGGGTTTTGTTGGGTGGGCTTCGTTGGGTTTTGTTGGGTGGGTTTGGTTGGGTTTTGTTGGGTTTTGTTGGGTGGGTTTGGTTGGGTTTTATTGGGTAGGTTTCGTTGGGTTTGGTTGGGTGGGTTTTGTTGATTGGGTTTTGTTGGGTTTTGTTGGGTGGGTTTTTTTGATTGGGTTTGGTTGGGTTTTGTTGGTTGGGGTTTTTTGGGTGTTTTTGGTTGGGTTTGGTTGGGTTTTGTTGGGTGGGTTTGGTTGGGTTTTGTTGGGTTTTGTTGGGTGGGTTTGGTTGGGTTTGGTTGGGTTGGTTTGGTTTAGTTTGGTTGGGTTTTGTTGGGTGGGTTTGGTTGGGTTTTGTTGGGTTTTTTTTCGGTGGGTTTTGTTGGGTGGGTTTGGTTGGATTTTTTTGACTGGGTTTGGTTGGGTTTTGTTGGTTGGGGTTTTTTGGGTGTTTTTGGTTGGGTTTGGTTGGGTTTTGTTGTATGGGTTTTGTTGGGTTTTGTTGGGTGGGTTTGGTTGGGTTTTGTTGATTTTTGTTGGGTGGGTTTCGTTGGGTTTGGTTGGGTGGGTTTTGTTGGGTTTTGTTGGGGGTTTGGTTGGGTTTTTTTGATTTTGTTTTGTTGGGTTTTGTTGGTTGGGGTTTTTTCGGTGTTTTTGGCTGGGTTTGGTTGGGTTTGGTTGGGTGGGTCTGGTTTGGTTTGGTTGGGTTTTGTTGGGTGGGTTTTGTTGGGTTTTGTTGGGTGGGTTTGGTTGGGTTTTGTTGGGTTTTATTGGGTGGACTTCGTTGGGTTTGGTTGGGTGGGTTTTGTTGGGTGTGTTTTGTTGGATTTTGTTGGGTGGGTTTGGTTGGGTTTTGTTGGGTTTGTTGGGTGGGTTTCGTTGATTGGGTTTGGGTGGGTTTGGTTGGGTTTTGTTGGATGGGTTTCGTTGGGTTTTGTTGGGTTTTGTTGGGTGGGTTTGGTTGGGTTTGGTTGGGTGGGTTTTGTTGGGTTTTGTTGGGTGGGTTTGGTTGGGTTTTGTTGGGCTGGTTTGGTTAGGTTTTGTTGGGTTTTGTTGGTTGGGGTTTTTTTTGGTGTTTTTGGTTGGGTTTGGTTGGGTTTTGTTGGGTGGGTTTGGTTGGGTTTCGTTGGGTTTTGTTGGGTGGGATTGGTTGGGTTTGGTTGGGTGGGTTTGGTTGGGTTTGGTTGGGATTTGTTGGGTGGGTTTGGTTGGGTTTTGTTGGGTGGGTTTGGTTGGGTTTGGTTGGGTTTTGTTGGGTTTTGTTGGGTGGGTTTGATGGGTTTGGTTGGGTTTTGTTGGGTGGGTTTGGTTGCTTTTGTTGGGTGGGTTTGGTTGGGTTTGGTTGGGTTTTGTTGGGTGGGTTTGGTTGTTTTTTGTTGGGTGGGTTTGGTTGGGTTTTGTTGGGTTCTGTTGGGCGGGTTTGGTTGGTTTGGTTGGGTTTTGTTGTGGGGTTTTGGTTGGGTTTGTTGTGGGGTTTTTTGGGTTTGGTTGGGTTTTGTTGGGATTTGTTGGGTGGTTTTGGTTGGGTTTTGTTGGGTTTTGTTGTTTGGGTTTCGTTGAGTTTTGGGTGGGTTTTGCTGGGTTTTGTTGGGTGGGTTTGGTTGGGTTTTGTTGGGTTTTGTTAGGTGAGTTTGGTTGGGTTTTGTTGGGTGGGTTTGGTTATGCTTTGTTTTGTGGGTTTGGTTGTGTTTTGTTAGGTGGGTTTTGTTGGGTTTTGTTGGGTGTGTTTGGTTGGGTTTTGTTGGGTGGGTTTGGTTGGGTTTTTTTGATTGGGTTTGGTTGGGTTTTGTTGGTTGGGGTTTTTTTTTGGTGTTTTTGGTTGGGTTTGGTTGGGTTTTGTTGGGTGGGTTTGGTTGGGTTTCGTTGGGTTTTGTTGGGTGGGTTTGGTTGGGTTTTGTTGGGTGGGTTTGGTTGGGTTTTGTTGGGTGGGTTTGGTTGGGTTTTGTTGGGTGGGTTTGGTTGGGTTTTGTTGGGTGGGTTTGGTTGGGTTTCGTTGGGTTTTGTTGGGTTTTGTTTGGTTTTGTTGGGTGGGTTTGGTTAGGTTTGGTTGGGTTTTGTTTGGTGGGTTCTGTTGGGTTTTGGGGGGTTTTGTTGGGTGGGTTTGGTTGGGTTTGGTTTGGTTTTGTTGGGTGGGTTTGGTTGGGTTGGGTTGGTTAGGATGGGTTTTGTTGGGTTTTTTTGGGTGGGTTTGGTTGGGTTGTGTTGGGCTTTGTTGGCTGGGTTTTGTTGGGTTTTGTTGGGTGGGTTTGGTTGGGTTTTTTTGATTGGGTTTGGTTGGGCTTTGTTGGTTGGGTTTTTTTGGGTGTTTTTGGTTGGGTTTGGTTGGGTTTGGTTGGGTTTTGTTGGGTGGGTTTGGTTGGGTTTTGTTGTGGGGTTTTGGTTGTTTTTGGTTGGGTTTTCTTGGGTTTTCTTGGGTGGGTTTGGTTGGGTTTGGTTGGGTTTTGTTTATTGGGTTTTTTTTGGGGTTTTGTTGGGTTTTGTTGGGTGGGTTTGGTTGGGTTTCGTTGGGTTTTGTTGGGTGGGTTTGGTTGGGTTTTGTTGGGTGGGTTTGGTTGATTGGGTTTGGTTGGGTTTTGTTGGGTTTGTTTGGTTGGGTTTTGTTGGGTGGGTTTGGTTGGGTTTTGTTGGGTGGGTTTGGTTGGGTTTTGTTGGGTTTTGTTGGGTGGGTTTGGTTGGGTTTTGTTGGGTTTTGTTGGGTTTGGTTTGGTTGGGTGGGTTTGGTTGGGTTTTGTTGGGTGGGTTTGGTTGGGTTTGGTTGGGTTTTGTTGGGTGGGTTTGGTTGGGTTTTGTTGGGTTTTGTTGGGTGGGTTTGGTTGGGTTTTGTTGGTGGGTTTGGTTGGGTTTTTGTTGGGTAAGTTTCGTTGGGATTTGTTGGTTGGGGTTTGTTGGGTGGTTTGGGTTGGTTTGGTTAGGTTTTGTTGGGTGGGTTTGGTTGCGTATTCTCGGGGTTTGTTGGGTGGGTTTGGTTGGGTTTTGTTGTTTTTGTTGGGTGGGTTTGGTTGGGTTATGTTGGGTGGGTTTGGTTGGGTTTTGTTGGCTGGGTTTGGTTGGGTTTTGTTGGGTTTTGTTGGGTTTGTTAGGTGGGTTTGGTTGGGTATTGTTGGTTGGGTTTGGTTGGGTTTTGTTTGGTTTGGTTGGGTGTGTTTGGTTGGGTTTGGTTGGGTTTGGTTGGGATTTTTTGGGTGGGTTTGGTTGGGTTTGGTTGGGTATTGTTGGGTGAGTTTGGTTGGGTTTTTTGGGTTTCGTTGGGTTTTGTTGGGTGGGTTTGGTTGTTTTTTGTTGGGTGGGTATGGTTGGGTTTTGTTGGGCTTTCTTAGGTGGGTTTGGTTGGATGTGGTTCGGTTTTGTTGTGGGGTTTTGGTTGGGTTTTGTTGGGCTTTCTTGGGTGGGTTTGGTTGCCTTTTGTTGGGTGGGTTTGGTTGGGTTTTGTTGGGTGGGTTTATTTGGGTTTGGCTGGGTTTTGTTGGGTAGGTTTGGTTGGATTTTGTTGGGTTTCGTTGGGTGGGTTTGGTTGGGTTTTGTTGGTTTTGTTTGGTTGGGTTTGGTTGGGTTTGGTTGGGTTTCGTTGGGTTTTGTTGGGTGGGTTTGGTTGAGGTTTGTTGGGTTTGTTGTTTGGGTTTGGTTGTATTTTGTTGGGTGGGTTTGGTTGGGTTTTGTTGGGTTTGTTGGGTGGGTTTGGTTGGGTTTTGTTGGGTGGGTTTGGTTGAGGTTTGTTGGGTTTTGTTGGGTGGGTTTGGTTGGGTTTTGTTGGGTTTTGTTGGTTGGGTTTTGTTGGGTGGGTTTGGTTGTTGGGTGGGTTTTGTTGGGTTTTGTTGGGTGGGTTTTGTAGATTTTTGTTGGGTTTTGTTTTGTGGATTTCGTTGGCCTTTGTGGGTTTTGTTGGGTGTGTTTTGTTGGGTGGGTTTGGTTGGGTTTTGTTTGGTTTTGTTGTTTGGGTTTGGTTGGGTTTTGTTGGGTGGGTTTGGTTGTTTTTTGTTTGGTGTGTTTGGTTGGGTTTTGTTGGGTGGGTTTTGTTGGGTTTTGTTGGGTGGGTTTGGTTGGGATTTGTTGGGTGGGTTTGGTTGGGTTTTGTTGGGTGGGTGTGGTTGAGTTTTGTTGTTTTTGTTGTTTTGGTTGGGTTTGGTTGGGTTTTGTTGGGTGGGTTTGGTTGGGTTTCGTTGGGTTTTGTTGGGTGGGTTTGGTTGGGTTTTGTTGGGTGGGTTTGGTTGGGTTTTGTTGGGTTTTGTTGGGTGGGTTTGGTTGGGTTTTGTTGGGTTTTGTTGGGTGGGTTTGGTTGGGTTTTGTTGGGTGGGTTTGGTTGGGTTTGGTTGGGTTTTGTTGGGTGGGTTTGGTTGGGTTTTGTTGGGTGGGTTTGGTTGGGTTTTGTTGGGTGGGTTTGGTTGGGTTTTGTTGGGTGGGTTTGGTTGGGTTTTGTTGGGTGGGTTTGGTTGGGTTTTGTTGGGTTTTGTTGGGTGGGTTTGGTTGGGTTTTGTTGGGTGGGTTTGGTTGGGTTTTGTTGGGTGGGTTTTGGTTGGGTTTTGTTGTTTGGGTTTGGTTGGGTTTGGTTGGGTTTGGTTGGGTTTTGTTGGGTTTGTTTGGTGGGTTTGGTTGGGTTTGGTTGGGTTTTGTTGGGTGGGTTTGGTTGGGTTTTGTTGGGTTTGGTTGGGTTTTGTTGGGTTTTGTTGGGTGGGTTTGGTTGGGTTTTGTTGGGTTTGTTGGGTGGGTTTGGTTGGGTTTTGTTGGGTGTGTTTGGTTGGGTTTGGTTGGGATTTGTTGGGTGGGTTTGGTTGGGTTTTGTTGGGTAGGTTTGGTTGGGTTTTGTTGGGTTTTGTTGGGTTTGTTGGGTGGGTTTGGTTGGGTTTTGTTGGGTGGGTTTGGTTGGGTTTGGTTGGGTGGGTTTGGTTGGGTTTGGTTGGGTTTTGTTGGGTGGGTTTGGTTGGGTTTGGTTGGGTGGGTTTGGTTGGGTTTGGTTGGGTTTTGTTGGGTGGGTTTGGTTGGGTTTTGTTGGGTGGGTTTGGTTGGGTTTTGTTGGGTTTTGTTGGGTGGGTTTGGTTGGGTTTGGTTGGGTTTTGTTGGGTGGGTTTGGTTGGGTTTTGTTGGGTGGTTTTTTGGGTTTTGTTGGGTGGGTTTGGTTGGGTTTTGTTGGGTGGGTTTGGTTGGGTTTTGTTGGTGGGGTTTTTTGGGTGTTTTTGATTGGGTTTGGTTGGGTTTTGTTGGGTGGGTTTCGTTGGGTTTTGTTGGGTGGGTTTTGTTGTGTTTTGTTGGGTGGGTTTGGTTGGGTTTTGTTTTTTGGGTTTGGTTGGGTTTTTTGGGGTGGGTTTGGTTGGGTTTTGTTGGGTGGGTTTGGTTGGGTTTTGTTGGGTAGGTTTGGTTGGGTTTGGTTGTGTTTTGTTGGGTTTTGTTGGGTGGGTTTGGTTGGGTTTTGTTGGGTGGGTTTGGTTGGGTTTTGTTGGGTTTTGTTGGGTTTGGTTGGGTTTTGTTGGGTGGGTTTGGTTGGGTTTTGTTGGGTAGGTTTGGTTGGGTTTGGTTGGGTTTTGTTGGGTTTTGTTGGGTGGGTTTGGTTGGGTTTTGTTGGGTGGGTTTGGTTGGGTTTTGTTGGGTGGGTTTGGTTGGGTTTTGTTGGGTGGGTTTGGTTGGGTTACGTTTGGTTTTGTTGGGTTACGTTGGGTTTTGTTGGGTAGGTTTGGTTGGGGTTTGTTGGGTTTTGTTGGGTGGGTTTGGTTGGGTTTTGTTGGGTGGGTTTGGTTGGGTTTTGTTGGGTTTTGTTGGGTGGGTTTGGTTGGGTTTGGTTGGGTTTGGTTGGGTTTGGTTGGGTTTTGTTGGGTGGGTTTGGTTGGGTTTTGTTGGGTTTTGTTGGGTTTTGTTGGGTTTGGTTGGGTTTTGTTGGGTGGGTTTTGTTGGGATATGTTGGTTGGTTTTTGGTTGGGTTTAGTTGGGTTTGGGTGGGTTTGGTTGGGTTTTGTTGGGTGGGTTTGGTGGGGTTTTGTTGGGTATTGTTGGGTGGGTTTGGTTGGGTTTTGTTGGGTTTGGTTGGGTGTGTTTGGTTGGGTTGGTTTGGTTGTATTTTGTTGGGTTTTGTTGGGTTTTGTTGGGTTTTGTTGGGTTTTGTTGTTTGGGTTTGGTTGGGTTTTGTTGGGTGGGTTTTGTTGGGTGGGTTTGGTTGGGTTTGGTTGGGTTTTGTTGGGTGGGTTTGGTTGGGTTTTGTTGGGTGGGTTTGGTTGGGTTTTGTTGGGTTTGGTTGGGTTTCGTTGGGTTTTGTTGGGTGGGTTTGGTTGGGTTTTGTTGGGTGGGTTTGGTTGGGTTTTGTTGGGTGGGTTTGGTTGGGTTTTGTTGGGTGGGTTTGGTTGGGTTTGGTTGATTGGGTTTGGTTGGGTTTGGTTGGGTTTTGTTGGGTTTTGTTGGGTTTTGTTGGGTTTTGTTGGGTTTTGTTGGGTGGTTTTGGTTGGGTTTGGTTGGGTGGGTTTTGTTGGGTGGGTTTGGTTGGGTTTTGTTGTGTGCCGTTCGTTGGGTTTTGTTGGGTGGGTTTGGTTGGGTTTTGTTGATTAGGTTTGGTTGGGTTTTGTTGGGTTTGTTGGGTGTTTTTGGTTGGGTTTGGTTGGTTTTTGTTGGGTGGGTTTGGTTGGGTTTCGTTGGGTTTTGTTGGGTGGGTTTGGTTGGGTTTTGTTGGGTGGGTTTGGTTGGGTTTTGTTGGGTGGGTTTGGTTGGGTTTTGTTGGGTGGGTTTGGTTGGGTTTGGTTGGGTTTGGTTGGGTTTGGTTGGGTTTTGTTGGGTGGGTTTGGTTGGGTTTGGTTTTGCTTTGTTGGGTTTTGTTGGGTGGGTTTGGTTGGGTTTGTTGGGTGGGTTTGGTTGGGTTTTGTTGGGTTTGTTGGGTGGGTTTGGTTGGGTTTTGTTGGGTGGGTTTGGTTGGGTTTTGTTGGGTGGGTTTGGTTGGGTTTGGTTGGGTTTTGTTGGGTTTTGTTGGGTGGGTTTGGTTGGGTTTGGTTGGGTTTTGTTGGGTGGGTTTGGTTGGGTTTTGTTGGGTGGGTTTGGTTGGGTTTTGTTGGGTTTGTTGGGTGGGTTTGGTTGGGTTTTGTTGGGTGGGTTTGGTTGGGTTTTGTTGGGTGGGTTTGGTTGGGTTTTGTTGGGTGGGTTTGGTTGGGTTTTGTTGTGGGGTTTGGTTGGGTTTTGTTGGGTGGGTTTGGTTGGGTTTTGTTGGGTGGGTTCTGATGGGTTTGGTTGGGTTTTGTTGGGTGGGTTTGGTTGGGTGGGTTTTTTGGGGTTTTGTTGGGTGGGTTTGGTTGGGTTTTATTGGGTGGGTTTGGTTGGGTTTGGTTGGGTTTTGTTGGGTTTTGTTGGGTGGGTTTGGTTGGGTTTTGTTGGGTGGGTTTTTTGGGTTTTGTTGGGTGGGTTTGGTTGGGTTTTGTTGGGTGGGTTTGGTTGGGTTTTGTTGGGTTTTGTTGGGTGGGTTTGGTTGGGTTTTGTTGGGTGGGTTTGGTTGGGTTTCGTTGGCTTTTGTTGTTTGGGTTTGTTTGGGTTTTGTTTGGTGGGTTTGGTTGGGTTTTGTTGGGTTTTGTTGGTGGGTTTGGTTGGGTTTTGTTGGGTTTTGTTGGGTGGGTTTGGTTGGGATTTGTTGTTTGGGTTTGGTTGGGTTTTGTTGGGTGGGTTTGGTTGGGTTTTGTTGGGTGGGTTTGGTTGGGTTTGGTTGGGTTTTGTTGGGTGGGTTTGGTTGGGTTTTGTTGGGTGGGTTTGGTTGGGTTTGGTTGGGTTTTGTTGGGTGGGTTTGGTTGGGTTTTGTTGGGTAGGTTTGGTTGGGTTTGGTTGGGTTTTGTTGGGTTTTGTTGGGTGGGTTTGGTTGGGTTTTGTTGGGTGGGTTTGGTTGGGTTTGGTTGGGTGGGTTTGGTTGGGTTTTGTTGGGTGGGTTTGGTTGGGTTTTGTTGGGTGGGTTTGGTTGGGTTTCGTTGGGGTTTGTTGGGTGGGTTTGGTTGGGTTTTGTTGGGTGGGTTTGGTTGGGTTTTGTTGGGTTTTGTTGGGTGGGTTTGGTTGGGTTTGGTTGGGTTTTGTTGGGTGGGTTTGGTTGGGTTTTGTTGGGTTTTGTTGGGTTTTGGTGGGTGGGTTTGGTTGGGTTTTGTTGATTGGGTTTCGTTGGGTTTTGGTGGGTGTGTTTGGGTGTTTTTGGTTGGGTTTGGTTGGGTTTTGTTGGGTGGGTTTGGTTGGGTTTCGTTGGGTTTTGTTGGGTGGGTTTGGTTGGGTTTTGTTGGGTGGGTTTGGTTGGGTTTTGTTGGGTTTTGTTGGGTTTTGTTGGGTGGGTTTGGTTGGGTTTTGTTGGGTGGGTTTCGTTGGGTTTGGTTGGGTGGGTTTGGTTGGGTTTGGTTGGGTTTTGTTGGGTGGGTTTGGTTGGGTTTGGTTGGTTTTGTTTGGGTGGGTTTGGTTGGGCTTTTTGGGTGGGCTTGGTTTTGTTTTGTTGGGTGGGTTTTGTTGGGTTTTGATGGGTTTTGTTGGGTGGGTTTGGTTGGGTTTTCTTGGGTTGGTTTGGTTGGGTTTGGTTGGGTTTTGTTGGGTGGGTTTGGTTGGGTTTTGTTGGGTTTTGTTGGGTGGGTTTTGTTGGGTGGGTTTGGTTGGGTTTTGTTGATTGGGTTTGGTTGGGTTTTGTTGGTTGGGTTTGGTTGGGTGTTGTTGATTGGGTTTGGTTGGGTTTTGTTGGGTGGGTTTGGTTGGGTTTTGTTGGGTGGGTTTGGTTGGGTTTTGTTGGGTTTTGTTGGGTGGGTTTGGTTGGGTTTGGTTGGGTGGGTTTGGTTGGGTTTTGTTGGGTGGGTTTGGTTGGGTTTTGTTGATTTTGTTTTGTTGGGTTTTGTTGGGTGGGTTTTTTTGGGTTTTGTTGGGTTTGGTTGGGTTTTGTTGGGTGGGTTTGGTTGGGTTTGGTTGGGTTTTGTTGGGTGGGTTTGGTTGAGTTTTGTTGGGTGGGTTTGGTTGGGTTTGTTGGGTGGGTTTGGTTGGGTTTTGTTGGGTGGGTTTGTTTGGTTTTTGTTGGGTTTTGTTGGGTGGGCTTGGTTGGGTTTTGTTGGGTTTGTTGGGTGGGTTTCGTTGGGTTTGGTTGGGTGTGTTTGGTTGGGTTTTGTTGGGTTGGTTTGGTTGAGTTTTGTTGGGTTTCGTTGGGTGGGTTTGGTTGGGTTTTGTTGGGTAGGTTTGGTTGGGTGGGTTTGGTTGGGTTTTGTTGGGTTTTGTTGGGTGGGTTTGGTTGGGTTTGGTTGGGTTTTGTTGGGTTTGGTTGGGTGTGTTTGGTTGGGTTTGGTTGGGTTTGGTTGGGTGTGTTTGGTTGGGTTTGGTTGGGATTTGTTGGGTGGGTTTGGTTGGGTTTTGTTGGGTAGGTTTGGTTGGGTTTGGTTGGGTTTTGTTGGGTTTTGTTGGGTGGGTTTGGTTGGGTTTTGTTGGGTGGGTTTGGTTGGGTTTTGTTGGGTGGGTTTGTTTCGTTGGGTTTGGTTGGGTTTTGTTGGGTGGGTTTGGTTGGGTTTCGTTGGGTTTTGTTGGGTGGGTTTTGTTGGGTTTTGTTGGGTGGGTTTGGTTGGGTGTTGTTGATTGGGTTTTGTTGGGTTTTGTTGGGTGGGTTTGATTGGGTTTCGTTGGGTTTGGTTGGGTTTTGTTGGGTGGGTTTGGTTGGGTTTTGTTGGGTTTTGTTGGGTGGGTTTGGTTGGGTTTGTTGGGTGGGTTTGGTTGGGTTTTGTTGGGTGGGTTTGGTTGGGTTTGGTTGGGTTTGGTTGGGATTTGTTGGGTGGGTTTGGTTGGGTTTTGTTGGGTAGGTTTGGTTGGGTTTGGTTGGGTTTTGTTGGGTTTGTTTGGTGGGTTTCGTTGGGTTTTGTTGGGTGGGTTTGGTTGGGTTTTGTTGGGTTTGTTGGGTGGGTTTGGTTGGGTTTTGTTGGGTGGGTTTGGTTGGGTTTTGTTAGGTGGGTTTGGTTGGGTTTGGTTGGGTTTTGTTGGGTTTTGTTGGGTGGGTTTGGTTGGGTTTTGTTGGGTGCGTTTGGTTGGGTTTGGTTGGGTGGGTTTTGTTGGGTTTTGTTGGGTGGGTTTGGTTTGGTTTGGTTTTGTTGGGTTTTGTTGGGTTTGGTTGGGTGGGTTTGGTTGGGTTTCGTTGGGTTTTGTTGGGTGGGTTTGGTTGGGTTTTGTTGGGTGGGTTTGGTTGGTTCGTTGGGTTTTGTTGGGTGGGTTTGGTTGGGTTTTGTTGGGTTTTGTTGGGTTTGGTTGGGTTTTGTTGGGTGGGTTTTGTTGGGTTTTGTTGGGTGGGTTTGGTTGGGTTTTGTTGGGTGGGTTTGGTTGGGTTTTGTTGGGTTTTGTTGGGTGGGTTTGGTTGGGTTTTGTTGGGTGGGTTTGGTTGGGTTTTGTTGGGTTTTGTTGGGTGGGTTTTGTTGGGTGGGTTTGGTTGGGTTTCGTTGGGTTTTGTTGGGTGGGTTTTGTTGGGTTTTGTTGGGATTTGTTATGTGGGTTTTGTTTGGTTTCGTTGGGTTTCGTTGGGTTTTATTGGGTTTTGTTGGTTTTGCTTGGTTGGTTTGGTTGGTTTGGTTGGGTTTTGTTGGGTGGGTTTGGCTGGGTTTGGTTGGGTTTTGTTGGGTGGGTTTGGTTGGGTTTTGTTGGGTGGGTTTGGTTGGGTTTGGTTGGGTGTGTTTGGTTGGGTTTGGTTGGGATTTGTTGGGTGGGTTTGGTTGGGTTTTGTTGGGTAGGTTTGGTTGGGTTTGGTTGGGTTTTGTTGGGTTTGTTGGGTGGGTTTGGTTGGGTTTTGTTGGGTGGGTTTGGTTGGGTTTTGTTGGGTTTTGTTGGGTGGGTTTGGTTGGGTTTTGTTGGGTTTTGTTGGGTGGGTTTGGTTGGGTTTTGTTGGGTGGGTTTTGTTGGGTGGGTTTTGTTGGGTTTGGTTGGGTTTTGTTGGGTGGGTTTGGTTGGGTTTTGTTGGGTTTTGTTGGGTTTGGTTGGGTTTTGTTGGGTGGGTTTGGTTGGGTTTTGTTGGGTGGGTTTGGTTGGGTTTTGTTGGGTGGGTTTGGTTGGGTTTCGTTGGGTTTTGTTGGGTGGGTTTGGTTGGGTTTTGTTGGGTGGGTTTGGTTGGGTTTTGTTGGGTGGGTTTGGTTGGGTTTTGTTGGTTGGGTTTGGTTGGGTTTGGTTGGGTTTGGTTGGGTTTTGTTGGGTGGGTTTGGTTGGGTTTTGTTGGGTGGGTTTGGTTGGGTTTTGTTGGGTTTGTTGGGTGGGTTTGGTTGGGTTTTGTTGGGTTTGTTGGGTGGGTTTGGTTGGGTTTTGTTGAAATTTGTTGGGTGGGTTTTGTTGGGTTTTGTTGGGTGGGTTTGGTTGGGTTTCGTTGGGTTTTGTTGGGTGGGTTTGGTTGGGTTTTGTTAGGTGGGTTTGGTTGGGTTTTGTTGGGTGGGTTTGGTTGGGTTTTGTTGGGTGGGTTTGGTTGGGTTTGGTTGGGTTTTGTTGGGTGGGTTTGGTTGGGTTTGGTTGGGTTTTGTTGGGTGGGTTTGGTTGGGTTTTGTTGGGTTCGTTGGGTGGGTTTGGTTGGGTTTTGTTGGGTGGGTTTGGTTGGGTTTTGTTGGGTTTGGTTGTTTGATTGGGTGGGTTTGGTTGGGTTTTGTTGGGTGGGTTTGGTTGGGTTTTGTTGGGTGGGTTTGGTTGGGTTTTGTTGGGTGGGTTTGGTTGGGTTTTGTTGGGTTTTGTTGGGTGGGTTTGGTTGGGTTTTGTTGGGTTTGTTGGGTGGGTTTGGTTGGGTTTTGTTGGGTGGGTTTGGTTGGGTTTGGTTGGGTTTTGTTGGGTGGGTTTCGTTGGGTTTTGTTGGGTGGGTTTGGTTGGGTTTTGTTGGGTGGTTTGTTGGGTTTTGTTTGGTGGGTTTGATTGGGTTTTGTTGGGTGGGTTTGGTTGGTTTATGTTGGGTTTTGTTGGGTGGGTTTGGTTGGGTTTTGTTGGGTGGGTTTGGTTGGGTTTTGTTGGGTGGGTTTGGTTGGGTTTTGTTGTTTGGGTTTTGTTGGGTGGGTTTGGTTGGGTTTTGTTGGGTTTTGTTGGGTAGGTTTGGTTGGGTTTTGTTGGGTGGGTTTGGTTGGGTTTCGTTGGGTTTTGTTGGGTGGGTTTGGTTGGGTTTTGTTGGGTGGGTGGGTTTTGTTGGGTTTGTTGGAGTGGGTTTGGTTGGGTTTTGTTGGGTTTCGTTGGATTTTGTTGGGTGGGTTGGGTTGGGTTTGGTTGGGTTTTGTTGGGTGGGTTTGGTAGGGTTTGGTTGGGTTTTGTTGGGTGGGTTTGGTTGGGTTTTGTTGCATGGCTTTTGGTTGGGTTTCGTTGGGTTTTGTTGGGTTTTGTTGGGTGGGTTTTGTTGGGTTTTGTTGGGTTTTGTTGGTTGGGTTTTGTTGGGTGGGTTTGGTTGGGTTTTGTTGGGTGGGTTTTGTTGGGTTTTGTTGGGTGGGTTTGGGTGGGTTTTGTTGGGTTTTGTTGGGTGGGTTTGGTTGGGTTTTGTTGGGTGTGTTTGGTTGGGTTTTGTTGGGTTTTGTTGGGTGGGTTTGGTTGGGTTTGGTTGGGTTTTGTTGGGTGGGTTTGGTTGGGTTAAGGTTTGTTGGGTGGGTTTCGTTGGGTTTTGTTGGGTGGGTTTGGTTGGGTTTTTGATTGGGTTTGGTTGGGTTTTGTTGTTGGGTTTGTTGGTTTTGTTGGTTGGGTTTGGTTGGTTTTTGTTGGGTGGGCTTGGTTGGGTTTTGTTGGGTTTTGTTGGGTGGGTTTTGTTGGGTTTTGTTGGGTGGGTTTGGTTGGGTTTTGTTGGGTTTTATTGGGTGGGTTTTGTTGGGTGGGTTTGGTTGGGTTTTGTTGGGTGGGTTTCGTTGGGTTTGGTTGGGTGGGTTTGGTTGGGTTTTGTTGGGATTTGTTGGGTGGGTTTGGTTGGGTTTGGTAGGGTTTTGTTGGTTGGGGTTTTTTGGGTGTTTTTGGTTGGGTTTGGTTGGGTTTTGTTGGGTGGGTTTAGTTGGATTTACTTTTTTTTTCTTGGGTGGGTTTGGTTGGGTTTGGTTGGGTTGGTTTGGTTTAGTTTGGTTGGGTTTTGTTGGGTGGGTTTGGTTGGGTTTTGTTGGGTTTTGCTGGGTTTTTTGGGGTGGGATTGGTTGGGTTTTGTTTATTGGGTTTGGTTGGGTTTTGTTTTTTGGGTTTGGTTGGGTTTGGTTGGGTTTTGTTGTTTGGGTTTTGTTGGGTTTTGTTGGGTGGGTTTGGTTGGGTTTTGTTGGGTTTTGTTGGGTGGGTTTGGTTGGGTTTTGTTGGGTGGGTTTGGTTGGGTTTTGTTGGGTGGGTTTGGTTGGGTTTTGTTGATTTTGTTTTGTTGGGTTTTGTTGGGTGGGTTTGGTTGGGTTTTGTTGGGTGGGTTTGGTTGGGTTTTGTTGGGTGGGTTTGGTTGGGTTTTGTTGGGTTTTGTTGGGTGGGTTTGGTTGGGTTTTGTTGGGTTTTGTTGGGTTTTGTTGGGTTTTGTTGGGTGGGTTTGGTTGGGTTTGGTTGGGTGGGTTTGGTTGGGTTTGGTTGGGTTTTGTTGGGTGGGTTTGGTTGGGTTTTGTTGGGTTTTGTTGGGTGGGTTTGATTGGGTTTGGTTGGGTTTGGTTGGGTTTTGTTGGGTGGGTTTGCATGGGTTTTGTTGGGTTTTGTTGGGTGAGTTTGGTTGGGTTTGGTTGGGTGGGTTTGGTTGGGTGGGGTTGGGTTTTGTTGGGTTTTGTTGGGTGGGTTTTTTTGATTGGGTTTGGTTGGGTTTTGTTGGGTGGGGTTTTTTGGGTGTTTTTGGGTAGGTTTGGTTGTTTTCGGTTGGGTGGGTTTTGTTGGGTTTGTTGGGTGGGTTTGGTTGGGTGTGGTTGGGTGCGTTTGCTTGGGTTTTGTTGGGTGGGTTTGGTTGGGTTTGGTTGGTTTTGTTTGGTTGGGTTTGGTTGGGTTTGGTTGGGTTTTTTGTGGGTTTGGTTGGGTTTGGTTGGGTTTTGTTGGGTTTTGTTATGTGGGTTTTGTTGGGTGGGTTTGGTTCGGATTTGTTGGGTTTTGTTTTGTGGGCTTTGTTGGGTTTTGTTGGGTGGGTTTGGTTTAGTTTGGTTGGGTTTTGTTCTGTTGTCTTGGGTGGGTTTCGTTGGGTTTTGTTGGGTGTGTTTGGTTGGTTTTTGTTGCTTGGGGTTTTTTGTTTGTTTTTGGTTTGGTTTGGTTGGATTTTGTTGGGTGGGTTTGGTTGGGTTTTGTTGGGTTTTGTTGGGTGGGTTTTGTTGGGTTTTGTTGGGTGGGTTTGGTTGGGTTTTGTTTGGTGGGTTTTGTTCTGTTTTGTTGGGTGTTTTTGGTTGGGTTTTGTTGGGTTTTGTTGGGTGGGTTTGGTTGGGTTTTGTTGGGTTTTGTTGGGTGGGTTTGGTTGGGTTTTGTTGGGTGGGTTTGGTTGGGTTTTGTTTTGTAGGTTTGGTTGGGTTTGGTTGGGTTTGGTTGGGTTTTGTTGGGTGGGTTTGGTTGGGTTTTGTTGGGTGGGTTTGGTTGGGTTTGGTTGGGTTTTGTTGGGTTTTGTTGGGTGGGTTTGGTTGGGTTTTGTTGGGTGGGTTTGGTTGGTTTGGTTGGGTTTGGTTAGGTTTCCTTGGGTTTTGTTAGGTGGGTTTGGTTGGGTTTTGTTGGGTGGGTTTGGTTGGGTTTTGTTGGGTGGGTTTGGTTGGGTTTTGTTGGGTGGGTTTGGTTGGGTTTTGTTGGGTGGGTTTGGTTGGGTTTGGTTGGGTGGGTTTTGTTGGGTTTTGTTGGGTGGGTTTGGTTGGGATTTGTTTTTGTTTTGTTGGGTGGGTTTGGTTGGGTTTTGTTGGGTGGGTTTCGTTGGGTTTTGTTGGGTGGGTTTGGTTGGGTTTTGTTGGGTGGGTTTGGTTGGGTTTTGTTGGGTTTTGTTGGGTGGGTTTGGTTGGGTTTGGTTGGGTTTGGTTGGGTTTGGTTGGGTTTTGTTGGGTGGGTTTGGTTGGGTTTTGTTGGGTTTTGTTGGGTGGGTTTGGTTGGGTTTTGTTGGGTGTGTTTGGTTGGGTTTGGTTGGGTTTGGTTTGGTTGGGTTTGGTTGGGTTTTGTTGGGTGGGTTTGTTGGGTTGGTTTGGTTGGGTTTGGTTGGGTTTTGTTGGGTGGGTTTGGTTGGATTTGTTGGGTTTTGGGGGTTTTGTTGGGTTTGGTTGGGTTTGTTGGTTGGGTTTTGTTGGGTATTGTTGGGTTTGTTGGGTGGGTTTCGTTGGGTTTCGTTGGGTTTTGTTGGGTGGGTTTTGTTGGGTGGGTTTGATTGGCTTTCGTTGGGTTTTGTTGGGTGGGTTTGGTTTTGTTGATTGGGTTTTGTTGATTGGGTTTTGTTGGGTTTCGTTGGGTTTTGTTGGGTGGGTTTGGTTGGGTTTTGTTGGGTGGGTTTGGTTGGGTTTTCTTGGGTAAGTTTCGTTGGGTTTTGTTGGGTGGGTTTGGTTGGGTTTGGTTCGGTGGGTTTGGTTGGGTTTTGTTGGGTTTTGTTGGGTGGGTTTGGTTGGGTTTTGTTGGGTTTTGTTGGGTGGGTTTCGTTGGGTTTGGTTGGGTGGGTTTTGTTGGTGGGTTTGGTTGGGTTTTGTTGGGTGGGTTTGGTTGGGTTTTGTTGTTTGGGTTTGGTTTGGTTTTGTTGGTTGGGGTTTTTGGGTGTTTTGGTTGGGTTTGGTTGGGTTTTGTTGGGTGGGTTTGGTTGGGTTTTGTTGGGTTTTGTTGGGTGGGTTTGGTTGGGTTTTGTTGGGTGGGTTTGGTTGGGTTTTGTTGGGTGGGTTTGGTTGGGTTTTGTTGGTTGGGTTTGGTTGGGTTTTGTTGGGTTTTGTTGGGTGGGTTTGGTTGCGATTTGTTGGGTTTTGTTGGGTCTGTTACTTTGGTTTTTGTTGGGTTTAGTTGGGTTTTGTTGGGTGGGATTGGTTGGGTTATGTTGGGTGGGTTTTGTTGGGTTTTGTTGGGTGGTTCCATTGGGTTTCGTTGGGTTTTGTTGGGTGGATTTTATTGGGTTTTGTTGGGTGGGTTTGGTTGGGGTTTGTTGGGTTTTGTTGGGTTTTGTTGGGTGGGTTTGGTTGGGTTTTGTTGGGTTTTGTTGGGTGGGTTTGGTTGGGTTTTGTTGGGTTTGTTGGGTGGGTTTGGTTGGGTTTTGTTGATTTGGTTTGGTTGGGTTTTGTTGGGTGGGTTTGGTTGGGTTTTGTTGGGTAAGTTTGGTTGGGTTTTGTTTGGTTGGGTTTGGTTGGGTTTTGTTGGGTGGGTTTGGTTGGGTTTTGTTGGTTGGGTTTGGTTGGGTTTTGTTGGGTGGGTTTGGTTGGGTTTGGTTGGGTATTGTTGGGTGGGTTTGGTTGGGTTTTGTTGGGCTTTCTTGGGTGTGTTTGGTTGAGTTTTTTTGGGTGGGTTTGGTTGGGTCTGGTTGGGTTTTGTTGCGTGCGTTTGGTTGTTTTTTGTTGGGTGTGTTTGGTTGGGTTTTGTTGGGTGGTTTTTTTTGGGTTTTGTTGTGTGGGTTTTGTTGGGTTTTGTTGGGTGGGTTTGGTTTGGTTTTGTTGGGTTTTGTTGGGTTTTGTTCGGTGGGTTTGGTTGGGTTTTGTTGGGTGGTTTTGGTTGGGTTTTGTTGTTTGGGTTTGGTTGGGTTTGGTTGGGTTTGGTTGGGTGGGTTTTCTTGGGTGGGTTTGGTTGGGTTTTGTTGGGTTTTGTTGGGTGGGTTTGGTTGGGTTTTGTTGGGTGGGTTTCGTTGGGTTTGGTTGGGTTTTGTTGGTGGGTTTGGTTGGGTTTTGTTGGGTTTTGTTGGGTGGGTTTGGTTGGGTTTTGTTGGGTGGGTTTGGTTGGGTTTGGTTGGGTTTGGTTGGGTGGGTTTGGTTGGGTTTTTTTTGTGTGTTTGGTTGGGTTTCGTTGGGTTTTGTTTAGTCTTGTTAGGTGGGTTTTGTTGGGTTTTGTTGGGTGGGTTTTTGCTGGGTTTGGTTGGGTTCTATTGGGTTTTGTTGGGTTTGGTTGGGTTTTGTTGGGTGGGTTTGGTTGGGTTCTATTGGGTTTTGTTGGGTGGATTTCGTTGTGCTTTGTTGGGTGGGTTTGGTTGAGGTTTGTTGGGTTTGTTGGGTGGGTTTCGTTGGGCTTGGTTGGGTTTTGTTGGGTGGGTTTAGTTGGGTTTGGTTGGGGTTGGTTGGGGTTTGTTGGGTTTTGTTGGGTGGGTTTGGTTGGGTTTGTTGTTGGGTTTGGTTGGGTTTTGTTGGATGGGGTTTTGCTGGGTGTTTTTGGTTGGGTTTTGTTGGGTGGGTTTGGTTGGGTTTTGTTGGGTTTTGTTGGGTGGGTTTGGTTGGGTTTTGTTGGGTGGGTTTGGTTGGGTTTTGTTGGGTGGGTTTTTTGGGTTTTGTTTGGTGGGTTTGGTTGGGTTTTGTTGGGTGGGTTTGGTTGGGTTTCGTTGGGTGGGTTTTGTTGATTGGGTTTGGTTGGGTTTTGTTGGGTGGATTTCGTTGGGTTTTGTTGGGTGGGTTTGGTTGGGTTTTGTTGGGTTTTGTTGGTTGGGTTTGGTTGGGTTTTGTTGGGTGGGTTTGGTTGGGTTTTGTTGGGTTTGTTTGGTGGGTTTCGTTGGGTTTTGTTGGGTAGGTTTGGTTGGGTTTGGTTGGGTTTTGTTGGGTGGGTTTGGTTGGGTTTTGTTGGGTTTGTTTGGTGGGTTTCGTTGGGTTTTGTTGGGTTTGTTGGGTGGGTTTGGTTGGGTTTTGTTGGGTTTGGTTGGGTGTGTTTGGTTGGGTTTGGTTGGGTTTTGTTGGGTGGGTTTGGTTGGGTTTTGTTGGGTGGGTTTGGTTGGGTTTTGTTGGGTTTTGTTGGGTGGGTTTCGTTGGGTTTGGTTGGGTGGGTTTGGTTGGGTTTTGTTGGGTGAGTTTGGTTGGGTTTTTGATTTTGTTTTGTTGGGTTTTGTTGTTTGGGTTTGGTTGGGTGTTTTTGGGTGGGTTTGGTTGGGTTTTGTTGATTGGGTTTGGTTGGGTTTTGTTGGGTTTTGTTGGGTGGGTTTGGTTGGGTTTGGGTTTGGTTGTGTTTTGTTGGATTTTTGTTGATCGGGTTTGGTTGGGTTTGGTTGGGTGGGTTTGGTTGGGTTTGGATGGGTTGTGTTTCGTGGGTTTGGTTGGGTGTGGTTGGGTTTTTTTTTGGTGGGTTTGGTTGCGTGAGTTTGGTTGGGTTTGGTTCAGTTTTGTTGGGTGGGTTTGGTTGGGTTTTGTTGGGTTTTGTTGGGTGGGTTTCGTTGGGTTTGGTTGGGTGGGTTTTGTTGGGTGGGTTTGGTTGGGTTTTGTTGGGTTTTGTTGGGTGGGTTTGGTTGGGTTTTGTTGGGTTTTGTTGGGTTTGGTTGGGTGTGTTTGGTTGGGTTTGGTTGGGATTTGTTGGGTGGGTTTGGTTGGGTTTTGTTGGGTGGGTTTGGTTGGGTTTTGTTGGGTGGGTTTGGTTGGGTTTTGTTGGGTGGGTTTGGGTGGGTTTGGTTGGGTTTTGTTGGGTTTTGTTGGGTGGGTTTGGTTGGGTTTTGTTGGGATTTGTTGGGTGGGTTTGGTTGGGATTTGTTGGGTGGGTTTCGCTGGGTTTCGTTGGGTTTTGTTGGGTTTTGTTGGGTTTTGTTGGGTGGGTTTGGTTGAGGTATGTTGGGTCGGTTTGGTTGGGATTTGTTGGGTGGGTTTGGTTGGGTTTTGTTAGGAAGGTTTGGTTGGGTTTGGTTGGGTTTTGTTGGGTTTTGTTGGGTGGGTTTGGTTGGGTTTAGTTGGGTTTTGTTGGGTGGGTTTGGTTGGGTTATGTTGGGTTTTGTTGGGTGGGTTTGGTTGGGTTTTGTTGGGTTTTGTTGGGTGGGTTTCGTTGGGTTTTGTTGGGTGGGATTGGTTGGGTTTTGTTGGGTGGGTTTGGTTGGGAATTGTTGGGTGGGTTTGGTTGGGTTTTGTTGGGTGGGTTTGGTTGGGTTTTGTTGGGTGGGTTTGGTTGGGTTTTGTTGGGTGGGTTTGGTTGGGTTTTGTTGGGTTTTGTTGGGTGGGTTTGGTTGGGTTTTGTTGGGTTTTGTTGGGTGGGTTTGGTTGGGTTTTGTTGGGTGGGATTTGTTGGGTTTGGTTGGGTTTTGTTGGGTGGGTTTGGTTGTCTTTTGTTGGGTGGGTTTGGTTGGGTTTTGTTGGGTGGGTTTGGTTGGGTTTTGTTGGGTAGGTTTGGTTGGGTTTTGTTGGGTGGGTATGGTTGGGTGTGGTTGGGTTTTGTTCCGTGGGTTTGGTTGGGTTTTGCTGAGTGGATTTGGTTGGGTTTTGTTGGGTTTGGTTGGGTTTGTTGGGTGGGATTTGTTGTTTGGGTTTTGTTTGTTGGGTTTGGTTGGGTTTCGTTGGGTTTTATTGGGTGGGTTTGGTTGGGTTTTGTTGGGTGGGTTTGGTTGGGTTTGGTTGGGTTTTGTTGGGTGGGTTTGGTTGGGTTTTGTTGGGTTTTGTTGGGTAGGTTTGGTTGGGTTTGGTTGATCGGGTTTGGTTGGGTTTGGTTGGGTTTGTTGGTTGTGTTTTGTTGGGTTTGGTTGGGTGTGTTTGGTTTGGGTTTGGTTGGGATTTGTTGGGTGGGTTTGGTTGGGTTTTGTTGGGTGGGTTTGGTTGGGTTTGGTTGGGGTTTGTTGGGTTTGTTGGGTGGGTTTGGTTGGGATTTGCTGGGTAGGTTTGCTTGGGTTTCGTTGGGTGGGTCTGGTTGGGTTTTGTTGGGTGGGATTGGTTGGGTTTGTTGGGTGGGTTTGGTTGGGTTTTGTTGGGTTTGTTGGGTGGGTTTCGTTGGGTTTTGTTGGGTGTGTTTGGTTTGGTTTTGTTGGGTTTTGTTGGGTGGGTTTGGTTGGGTTTTGTTGGGTTTTGTTGGGTGGGTTTGGTTGGGTTTTGTTGGGTTTTGTTGGGTGGGTTTGGTTGGGTTCTGTTGATTGGGTTTGGTTGGGTTTTGTTGGGTGGGTTTGGTTGGGTTTGGTTGGGTTTGGTTGGGTTTTGTTGGGTGGGTTTGGTTGGGTTTTGTTGGGTTTTGTTGGGTGGGTTTGGTTGGGTTTTGTTGGGTGGGTTTGGTTGAGGTTTGTTGGGTTTGTTGGGTTTGTTGGGTGGGTTTGGTTGGGTTTTGTTGGGTGGGTTTGGTTGGATTTTGTTGGGTGGGTTTGGTTGGGTTTTGTTGGGTTTTGTTGGGTGGGTTTTATTGGGTGAGTTTGGTTGGGTTTTGTTTTTTGGGTTTTTGTTTGGTTTTGTTGGTTGGGTTTGGTTGGGTTTTGTTGGGTGGGTTTGGTTGGGTTTTGTTGACTGCTTTTTGTTGGGTGGGTTTGGTTGGGTTTTGTTGGGTGGGTTTGGTTGGGTTTGGTTGGGTTTTGTTAGGTGGGTTTGGTTGGGTTTGGTTGGGTTTTGTTGGGTGGGTTTGGTTGGGTGGGTTTGGTTGGGAATTGTTGGGTTTTGTTGGGTGTTTGGTTTTGGTTGGGCTTTGTTGGGTGGGTTTGGTTGGGCTTGGTTGGGTTTTGTTGGGTGGGTTTGGTTGGGGTTTGTTGGGTGGGTTTGGTTGGGTTTTGTTGGGTTTGTAGGGTGGGTTTCGTTGGGTTTGGTTGGGTGGGTTTGGTTGGGTTTGGTTGGGTTTTGTTGGGTGGGTTTGGTTGGGTTTTGTTGGGTGGGTTTGGTTGGGTTTTGTTGGGTGGGATTGTATTGGGTGGGTCTTTGGTTGGGTTTGGTTGGGTGGGTTTGGTTGGGTTTTGTTGGCTTTTGTTGGGTGGGTTTGGTTGGGTTTTGTTGGGTTTGTTGGGTGGGTTTGGTTGGGTTTGGTTAGGTTTGTTTTGTTTGGTTTGGTTGGGATTTGTTGGGTGGGTTTGGTTGGGTTACGTTGGGTTTTGTTGGGTGGGGTTGGTTGGGTTTGGTTGGGTGGGTTTTGTTGGGTGGGTTTGGTTGGGTTTTGTTGGGTTTGTTGGGTGGGTTTGGTTGGGTTTGGTTTGGTTTTGTTGGTTGGGGTTTTTTGGGTGTTTTTGGTTGGGTTTGGTTGGGTTTTGTTGGGTGGGTTTGGTTGGGTTTTGTTGGGTGGGTTTGGTTAGGTTTGGTTGTTTGGGTTTGGTTAAGTTTGGTTGGTTTTCGGTGGGTGGTTTTTGTTGGGTTTCGTTGGGTTTTGTTGGGTGGGTTTGGTTGGGTTTGTGTTGGGTGGGTTTTGTTGGGTTTGTTCGGTTTTGTTGGGTTGGTTTGGTTGGGTATTCTTGGGTTTTTGGGGGTTGGTTTGGTTGGGTTTTGTTGGGTGGGTTTGGTAGGGTTTGGTTGGGTTTTGTTGGGTGGGTTTGGTTGGGTTTGGTTGGGTTTTGTTGGGTGGGTTTGGTTGGGTTTTGTTGGGTGGGTTTGGTTGGGTTTTGTTGGGTGGGTTTGGTTGAGCTTTGTTGGGTGGGTTTGGTTGGGTTTGGTTGGGTTTGGTTGGGTTTGGTTGGGTTTGGTTGGGTTTGTTGGGTGGGTTTGGTTGGGTTTTGTTGGGTTTGGTTGGGTGTGTTTGGTTGGGTTTGGTTGCGATTTGTTGGGTGGGTTTGGTTGGGTTTTTTGTGTGGGTTTCGTTGGGTGTTTTTGATTGGGTTTGGTTAGGTTTCGTTGGGTTTTGTTGGGTGGGTTTGGTTGGGTTTTGTTGGGTGGGTTTGGTTGGGTTTGGTTGGGTTTTGTTGGGTGGGATTTGTTGGGTTTTGTTGGGTTTGTTTGGTGGGTTTTGTTGGGTGGGTTTGGGTGGGTTTTGTTGACTGGGTTTGGTTGGGTTTTGTAGGTTTTGTTGGGTGTTTTTGGTTGGGTTTGGTTGGGTTTTGTTGGGTGGGTTTTGTTGGGTTTTGTTGGGTGGGTTTGGTTGGGTTTTGTTGGGTTTTGTTGGGTGGGTTTCGTTGGGTTTGGTTGGGTGGGTTTGTTTGGGTTTCGTTGGGTTTTTGATTTTGTTTTGCTGGCTTTTGTTGGTTGCGGTTTTTTCGGTGTCTTTGGGTGGGTTCGGTTGGGTTTTGTTGGGTGGGTTTGGTTGGGTTTGGTTGGGTTTTGTTGGGTGGGTTTTGTTGGGTTTTGTTGGGTTTTGTTGGGTGGGTTTTGTTGGGTTTTGTTGGGTGGGTTTGGTTGGGTTTGGTTGGGTGGGTTTTGTTGGGTTTTGTTGGGTGGGTTTGGTTGGGTTTTGTTGGGTTTGGTTGGGTGGGTTTGGTTGGGTTTGGTTGGGTGTGTTTGGTTGGGTTTGGTTGGGATTTGTTGGGTGGGTTTGGTTGGGTTTTGTTGGGTTTTGTTGGGTGGGTTTGGTTGGGTTTTGTTGGGTTTTGTTGGGTGGGTTTTGTTGGGTTTTGTTGGGTGGGTTTGGTTGGGTTTTTTTTGATTGGGTTTGATTTGGTTTTGTTGGTTGGGGTTTGGTTGGGTTTGGTTGGGTGGGTTCTGTTGGGTTTTGTTGGGTGGGTTTGGTTGGGTTTTGTTGGGTTTTGTAGGGTGCGTTTCGTTGGGTTTGGTTGGGTGGGTTTGGTTGGGTTTGGTTGAGTTTTGTTGGGTTTTGTTGGGTGGGTTTGGTTGGGTTTTGTTGTTTGGGTTTGGTTGGGTTTGGTTGGGTTTTGTTGGGTGGGTTTGGTTGGGTTTCGTTGGGTTTTGTTGGGTGGGTTTGGTTGGGTTTTGTTGGGTGGGTTTGGTTGGGTTTTGTTGGTTTTGTTTTGTTGGGTTTTGTTGGGTGGGTTTTGGGTGTTTTTGGCTGGGTTTGGTTGGGTTTTGTTGGGTGGGTTTGGTTGGGTTTGGTTGGGTTTTGTTGGGTGGGTTTGGTTGGGTTTGTTGGGTTTGGTTGGGTTTTTGTTGGGTTTGGTTGGGTTTGTTGGGTGGGTTTCGTTGGGTTTGTTGGGCTGGGTTTGGTTGGGTTTTTGATTGGGTTTTGTTGGGCGTTTTTTGGTTGCGGGTTTTGGGGCGGGTTTGGTTGGGTTTGGTTGACTGCGTTTGGTTGGGTTTGGTTGGGTTTTGTTGGGTGGGTTTGGTTAAGTTTTGTGGGGTTTTATTGGGTGAGTTTCGTTGGGTTTGGTTGTTTTTTGTTGGGTGGGTTTTGTTGGGTTTTGTTGGGTGGGTTTGGTTGGGTTTTGTTGATTGCGTTTGGTTGGGTTTTGTTGGTTGGGGTTTGTTGGGTGTTTTTGGTTGGGTTTTGTTGGGTTTTGTTGCGTGGGTTTGGCTGAGGTTTGTTGGGTTTTCTTGGGTGGGTTTGGTTGGGTTTGGTTGGATTTGGTTGGGTTTTGTTGGATGGGTTTGGTTGGGTTTGTTGGGTTGGGTTTGGTTGGGTGGGTTTGGTTGGGTTTGGTTGGGTTTTGTTGACTTTTGGTTGGGTTTGTTGGGTTTGTTGGGTGGGTTTGGTTGGGTTTGTTGGGTGGGTTTTGTTTGGTTTTGTTGGGTGGATATTGTTGGGTTGGTTTGCTTGGGTTTTGTTGGGTGGGTTTGGTTCGGTTTTTTGGGTGGGTTTCGTTTGGTTTTTTTGATTGGGTTTGGTTAGGTTTCGTTGGGTTTGTTGGGTGGGTTTCGTTGGATTTGTTGGGTGGGTTTGGTTGGGTTGTGTTGGGTTTTGTTGGGTGGGTTTGGTTGGGTTTTTTGGGTGGGTTTGGTTGGGTGTGTTTGGTTGGGTTTTGTTGGTTTGGTTGGGTTTTGTTGGGTGGGTTTGGTTGAGGTTTGTTGGGTTTTGTTGGGTGGGTTTCGTTGGGTTTGGTTGGGTGTGTTTGGTTGGGTTTGTTGGGTTGGTTTGGTTGGGTTTTGTTGATTGGGTTTTGTTGGGTGGGTTTGGTTGGGTTTTTTTTTTGATTGGGTTTGATTTGGTTTTGTTGGTTGGGGTTTTTTGGGTGGGTTTGGCTGGGTTTGGTTGGGTTTTGTTTGGTGGGTTTGGTTGGGTTTTGTTGGGTTTTGTTGGGTGGGTTTGGTTGGGTTTTGTTGGGTGGGTTTGGTTGGGTTTTGTTGGGTGGGTTTGGTTGGGTTTTGTTGGTTGGGTTTTTTTGGGTTTGGTTGGGTTTGGTTGGATTTGGTTGGGTTTTGTTGGATGGGTTTTGTTGGGTTTTGTTGGGTTGGGTTGGTTGGGGTTTGGTTGGGTTTTGTTGGGTGGGTTTGGTTCGGTTTGGTTGGGTGGGTTTGGTTGGGTTTTTTGATTGGGTTTGGTTAGGTTTCGTTGGGTTTTTGGGGTGGGTTCTGTTGGATTTTGTTAGGTGGGTTTGGTTGGGTTTTGTTGGGTTTAGTTGGGTTTTGTTGGGTGGGTTTGGTTGGGTTGTTTGGGTCGGTTTGGTTGGGTTTTGTTGATTGGGTTTGGTTTGGTTTTGTTGGGTGGGTTTGGTTGGGTTTTGTTGGGATTTCTTGGGTGGGTTTGGTTGGGTGGGTTTAGTTGGGTTTTGTTGGGTTTTTTTTGATTGGGTTTGGTTGGGTTTTGTTGGTTGGGGTTTTGTTGGGTGGGTTTTGTTGGGTGGGTTTCGTTGGGATTTGTTGGTTGGGATTGGCTGGGTTTTGTTGGGTTTTGTTGGGTGGGTTTGGTTGGGTTTTGTTCTGTGGGTTTCGTTGGGTTTGGTTGGGTGGGTTTGGTTGGGGTTTGTTGGGTTTGTTGGGTGGATTTCGTTGGGTTTTGCTGGGTGGGTTTGGTTGAGGTTTGTTGGGTGGGTTTCGTTGGGTTTGGTTGGGTGGGTTTGGTTGGGTTTGGTTGGGTTTTGTTGGGTTTGGTTGGGTGTGTTTGGTTGGGTTTGGTTGGGATTTGTTGGGTGGGTTTGGTTGGGTTTTGTTGGGTGGGTTTGGTTGGGTTTTGTTGATTGGGTTTGGTTGGGTTTTGTTGCGTGGGTTTGGTTGGGTTTTGTTGATTGGGTTTGTTGGTTTGTTGGGTTTGTTGGGTGGGTTTGGTTGGGTTTTGTTGATTGGGTTTGGTTGGGTTGTGTTGGGTGGGTTTGGTTGGGTTTTTTGGGTGGGTTTGTTTGGGTTTTCTTGGCTGGGCTTGGTTGGGTTTGGCTGGGTTTTGTTGGATGGGTTTGGTTGGGTGGGTTTGGTTGGGTTCTGTTGATTGGGTTTTTTTGGGTTTTGTTGGGTGGTTGTTGTTTGTTTCATTGGTTTTCTTTGGTTTTGTTGGCCTGGTTTTGTTGGGTGGGTTTGGTTGGGTTTGGTTGGCTTTTGTTGGGTTTTGTTGGGTGTGTTTGGTTGGGTTTGGTTGGGTTTTGTTAGGTTTTGTTGGGATTTGTTGGGTGAGTTTTGTTGGGTTTGGTTGGGTGGGTTTGGTTGGGTTTTGTTGGGTGGGTTTGGTTGGGTTTTGTTGGGTAATATTGGGTGGGTTTGGTTGGGTTTTGTTGGGTTCGGTTGGGTGTGTTTGGTTGGGTTTGGTTGGGTTTTTGTTGCCTTGCTGGGTTTGGTTGGGTTTTGTTGGGTTTTGTTGGGTGGGTTTGGTTGGGTGGGTTTGGTTGGGTTTGGTTGGGATTTGTTGGGTGGGTTTTGGTTTGTTTTGTTGGGTAGGTTTGGTTGGGTTTAGTTGGGTGGGTTTGGTTAGGTTTGGTTGGGTTCTGTTGGGTTTGGTTGGGTGTGTTTGGTTTGGGTTTGGTTGGGATTTGTTGGGTGGGTTTGCTTGGGTTTTGTTGGGTAGGTTTGGTTGGGTTTGTTGGGTGGGTTTGGTTGGGTTTTGTTGGGTGGGTTTGTTTGGTTTTTGTTGGGTTTTGTTGGGTTTTGTTGGGTGGGTTTCGTTGGGTTTGGTTGGGTCTGGGTTTTGGTTGGGTTTGTTGGGTTTGGTTGGGTTTTTGGTTTGGTTTGGTTGGGTTTTGTTGGGTGGGTTTGGTTGGGTTTTGTTGGGTTTGTACGGTGGGTTTGGTTGGTTTTGGATGGGTGTGTTTGGTTGGGTTTGGTTGGGATTTGTTGGGTGTGTTTGGCTGGGTTTTGTTGGGTTTTTGTTTGTTTTTGGTTGGGTTTTGTTGGGTTTTTGTTGGGTGGGTTTTGTTGGGTTTTGTTCGGTATTAGTTTGGTTGGTTTGTTGGGTTTTTATTGATTGGGTTTGGTTAGGTTTGGTTGGGTGGGTTTTAGGTTTTGTTGGCAGGTTTGGGTATTAGGTTTGTTGGGTTTGTTATGTGGGTTTGGTTGGGTTTGTTGGTTGGGGTTTTGTTGGGTTTTGTTGGGTTTTGTTGGGTTTTGTTGGGTAGGTTCCGTTGGGTTTGGTTGGGTTTTGTTGGGTTTAGTTGGGTTTTGTTGGGTGGGTTTGGTTTTGTTTGGTTGGGTTTTGTTGGGATTTGTTGGGTGGGTTTGGTTTTGTTTGGTTTGGTTTTGTTGAGTGGGTCTGGTTGGGTGTGGTTGGGTTTTTTTGGGTGGGTTTGGTTGGGTTGTGTTGGGATGGGTTTGGTTGGGTTTTTTTGGTTGGGTTTGGTTGGGTTTTGTTGATTGGGTTTGCTTGGGTTTTGTTGGGTGGGTTTTGTTGGGTTTTGTTGGGTTGGTTTGGTTGGGTTTTGTTGGGTTTTGTTGATTGGGTTTGGTTGGGTGGGTTTGGTTGGGTTTGGTTGGGTTTTGTTGGGTGGGTTTGGTTGGGTTTTGTTGGGTTTTGTTGGGTGGGTTTGGTTGGGTTTTGTTGGGTTTTGTTGGGTGGGTTTGGTTGGGTTTTGTTGGGTGGGTTTCGTTGGGTTTGTTGGGTGGGTTTGGTTGGGTTTGGTTGGGTTTTGTTGGGTGGGTTTGTTTGGGTTTGGTTGGGTTTGTTGGGTGGGTTTGGTTGGGTTTGGTTGGGCTTTCTTTGGTTTTGTTGGGTTTTGTTGGGTTTGTTTGGTGGGTTTGGTTGGGTTTTTGGTTGGGTTTGGTTGGGTTTTGTTGGGTTGGTTTTGGTTGGGTTTTGTTGGGTGGGTTTGGTTGGGTTTGTTTTGATTGGGTGGGTTTGGTTGGGTTTTCTTGGGTTTTGTTGGGTGGGTTTGGTTGGGTTTGGTTGGGTTTTGTTGGTGGGTTTTGTTGGGTTTTGTTGGGTGGGTTTGGTTGGGTTTTGTTGGTCGGGTTTGGTTGGGTTTTGTTTAGTTCTGTTGATTAGGTTTGGTTGGGTTTTGTTGGTTGGGTTTGGTTGGGTTTTGTTGGGTGGGTTTGGTTGGGTTTTGTTGGGTTTTGTTGGGTGGGTTTGGTTGGGTTTTGTTGGGTGGGTTTCGTTGGGTTTTGTTGGGTGGGTTTGGTTGGGTTTATTGGGTTCTGTTGGGTGGGCTTCGTTGGGTTTTGTTGGGTGGTTGTTGGCTGGGTTTGGTTGCGTTTTGTTGGGTTTGGTTGGGTGTGTTTGGTTTGGTTTGGTTGGGATTTGTTGGGTGGTTTTGGTTGGGTTTGGTTGGGTGTGTTTGGTTGGGTTTCGTTGGGTTTTGTTAGGTGGGTTTGGTTGGGTTTGGTTGGGTGGGTTTAGTTGGGTTTTGTTGGGTTTGTTGGGTGGGTTTCGTTGGGTTTTGTTGGGTGGGTTTGGTTGAGGTTTTTTGGGTCGGTTTCGTTGGGTTTGGTTGGTTGGGTTTGGTTGGGATTTGTTGGTTGGGTTTGGTTGGGTTTTGTTGGGTAGGTTTGGTTGGGTTTTGTTGGGTTTTTTGGTTGGGTTTCGTTGGGTTTTGTTGGGTGGGTTTTGTTGGGTTTGGTTGATAAGTTTTAACAGGTTTTTGATTGGGTTTGGTTGGGTTTTGTTGGTTGGGTTTGGTTGTTTTGTTTTAGTTGGTTTGGTTGGGTTTTGTTGGGTGGGTTTGGTTGGGTTTGGTTGGGTTTTGTTGGTGGGTTTTGTTGGGCGGGTTTGGATGGGTTTGGTGGGTTGGTTTAGTTGGGTTTGGTTGGGTTTTGGTTGGGTTTAGTTGGGTGGGTTTGGTTGGGGTTTGTTGGGTGTGGTTTGGTTGGATTCAGGTTTGTTAGGTTGGGTTTGGTTGGGATTTTGTTGGGTGGGTTTGGTTGGGTTTTGTTGGGTGGAGTTTGTGTTGGGTTTGGTTGGGTTTGTTGGGTTGGGTTTGGTTGGGTTTCGTTTGGTTTCGTGGGTTTGGTTGGGTTTTGTTGTGGTAATGGGTTTGGTAATTTGGTTTTGTTGGGTTTTTGTTGGGTGCAGGTTTAGGTGGTTGGGGTTTTGTTGGAGTGAGGTTTGGATATGGGTTTGGTTGATTTTGGGTTTTGTTGGGTGGGTTTGGTTGGGTTTGGTTGGGTTTGGTTGGGTTTTGTTGGGTGGGTTTTGGTTGGGATTTATTTTTGGGTTTGGTTGGGTTTGGTTTAGTTCCAGTTTGGTTGGGTTTTGTTTCGTTGGTGGGCTTTGTAAGACAATTAGGTTTGTTGGGTTTAGTTGGGTTTTGTTGGGTTGGGTTTGGTTGGGTTTTTTTTGTTGGTTGGGGTTTGTTGGGTGTTTTTGGTTGGGTTTGGTTGGGTTTTGTTGGGTGGGTTTGGTTGGGTTTAGTTGGGTTTTGTTGGGTGGGTTTGGTTGGGTTTGTTATAGGTGGGTTTGGTTGGGTTTTGTTAGGTGGAGTTTGTGGTTGGGTTTATTGTTGGGTTTTTATTAGGTAGGTTTCGTGGTGGGTTTGGTTGGGTGGGTTATGTTGGGTGGGTTTGGTTGGGTTTTGTTGGGTTCATTGGAGTGGGTTGGTTGAGTTTTATCTGGTTGTGGTTTTAGGTGTGGGTTGTGTAGGTTTTGTTGGAGTGGGTGTTTTTGGTTGGGTTTGGTTAGGGTCTTGTTTTGGAGTTGGGGATTTGTTGGGTTCTTTAAATTGGGTTTGTTCGGTTGGGTTTGGTTGGTGGGTTTGGTAGTTTAGGTTGGGTTTTATTGAGGTGGGTTTTATTGGTGTTTTAGTTGGGTGGGTGGTTTTCGTTGAATTTTTTGAACAGTGTTGGGTTTGGTTGGAGTTGTACAGTAGTTTGCAGGTATTTTGGGTACGGGTTTTAGTTGGGATTTGGTTAGGTTTGTTCGGTGGGTTTGGTTGGGTTTGGTTGGGTTTTTTGGGGTGGGTTTTGTTAGTTGGGTTTGGTTGCGTTTTCTTGGGTGGGTTTGGTTGGGTTTTGTTGGGTTTTGTTGATTGGGTTTGGTTGGGTTTTGTTGGTTGGGTTTCGTTGGGTGGGTTTAATCGGGGTTTATTGGGTCTTGTTGGGTGGGGTTCGTTGGGTTTTGTTGATTGGGTTTGGTTGGGTTTGTGCGTTACGTTTGGTTAGGTTTTATTGGTTGCGGGTTTGTTGGGGTAGGTTTGGTTGGGTTTTGTTGGAGTGGGTTTGGTTGGGTTTTGTTGGGTTTTGTTGGAGGTTGGGTTTGGTTGGTGTTTCGTTGGGTGGGTTTGGTTTCGTTTGGACATGGGTTTTGTTGGGTGGGTTTGGTTGGGCTTTGTTGATGGTTTGGTTGGGTATTGGGTCTGAGTTTGGTTGGGTTTGGTTGGGTGGGTTTGGTTGGGTTTGTTGGAGTGGGTTTGGTTGGGTTTTGTTATTATTGGGTTTGGTTGGGTATTGTTGGTTGGGGTTTGTTTGGTGTTTTTGCCGTTGGGTTTTGTTGGGTTTTGTTGGGTGGGTTTGGTTGGGTTGTGTTGGGTTTTGTTGGGTGGGTTTGGTTCGGTTTTGTTGGGTGGGTTTGGTTGGTGTTTGAATTGGGTTTTGTTGGCTGGGTTTGGTTGGGTTTTGATGGGTTTTGTTGGGTGGGTTTGGTTGGGTTTGGTTGGGTGGGTTTTGTTGGGTGGGTTTGGTTGGGTTACGTTGGGTTTTGGTTGGGTGGGTTTGGGTTGGGTTGTGTTGGGTTTGTTGGGTGGGTTTGGTTGGGTTTTGTTGGTGGGTTTGGCGCTGGGGTTTGTTGGGTGTTTTTGGTTGGGTTTGGTTGGGTTTTGTTGGGTGGGTTTGGTTGGGTTTTGTTTGGTGGGTTTCGTTGGGATTTGTTGGGTGGGTTTCGTTGGATTTTGTTGCTGGGTTTGGTTGCCTTTTGTTGGGTGGGTTTGGTTGGGTTTTGTTAGGTTTTGTTGGGTGGGTTTGGTTGGGTTGTGTTGGGTTTTGTTTGGTGGGTTTGGTTGGGTTTTGTTGGGTGGGTTTGGCTGGGGTTTGTTGGGTTTTGGTTGGGTTACGTTGGGTTTTGTTGGGTGGGTTTTGTTCGGTTACGTTGGGTTTTGTTGGGTGGGTTTGGTTGGGTTGTGTTGCGTGGGTTTGGTTGGGTTACGTTGGGTTTTGTTGGGTGGGTTTGGTTGGGTTTTGTTGGGTTTTGTTGGGTGGGTTTGGTTGGGTTTTTTGTTGGGTGGGTTTGGTTGGGTTATGTTTGGTTTTGTTGGGTGGGTTTGGTTGGGTTTGGTTGGGTTTTGTTGGGTGGGTTTGGTTGGGTTTTTTTGGGTGGGTTTCGTGGGTTTGGTTGGATTTGGTTTAGGCTTTGTTGGGTGGGTTTGGTTAGGTTTTGTTGGGTTGGTTTGGTTGGGTTCTGTTTGGTTTTGTTGATTGGGTTTGGTTGGGTTTGTTGAGTGGGTTTGTTGCTGAGGTTGGTTGGGTTTGGATTGGTTGGGTTTGGATTTGGGTTTTGTTGGGTGGGTTTGGATTTGGGTTATGTTGGGTTTTGTTGGGTGGGTTTTGTTGGGTTTTTGTTGGGTGGGTTTTTTTTAGGTTTTGTTGGGTGGGTTTGGTAGGGTTTTGTTGTGTTTTGCTCTGTAGGTTTTGGTTGGGTTTGGTTAGGTGGGTTTTGTTGGGTGGGTTTTGTTGGGTTTGTTGGGTTTTGTTGGGTCGGTTTTTTGATTGGGTTTGGTTGGGTTTTTGTAGGTTTTGTTGGGTGGGTGTTTTTGATTGGGTTTGGTTGGGTCTTGTTGGGTGAGTTAATTCGGTTTTTCTTGGGTGTGTTCGGTTGGAGTTTGGTTGGGTGGGTTTATTCCTAGGTTTGGACTGGGTTTTGTTGGGTGGGTTTGGTTAGGTTTTGTTGGGTGGGTTTGGTTGGGTTTTGATGTTGGGTTTGGTTTGGTTTTTGCTGGTTTGGGTATTGTTGGAGTGTTTTAGTTGATTTTTTGGTTGGGTTTTGTTGGGTGGATTTGGTTGGGTTTCGTTGGGTTTTGTTGGATGGGTTTTGTTTCAGATGGGATTGGTTTGGTTTTGTTGATTTGGGTTTGGATTTGGGTTTTGTTGGTTGAGGTTTGGTTTAATTTTGTTTGGTTTGTTGGGTGGGATTCGTTGCGTTTTGTTGGGTGGGTTTGGTTGGGTTTGGTTGGGTTTTGTTGGGCTTTGTTCGGTGTGTTTGGTTGGGTTTGGTTGGGTTTGGTTGGGTTTGGTTGGATTTGGTTGGGTTTTGTTGGCCGGGTTTTGTCGGGTTTTATTGGGTTTTGTTGGGTATGTTTCGTTCGGTTTTTTGGGTGGGTTTCGTTGGGTTTTTTTGATTGGCTTTTGTTAGGTTTCGTTGGGTTTTTTTTGGGTGGGTTCTGTTGGATTTTGTTAGGTGGGTTTGGTTGGGTTTGGTTGGGATTTCTTGGGTGGGTTTGGATTTAGGTTTGTTGGGTGGACTTTTGTTGGGTTTTGTTGGATGGGTTTGGATGGGTTGGTTGGGTTTAGGTCGGTTTGGTTGGGATTTGTTGCTTGGGTTTCGTTGGGTTTTGTTGGGAAGGTTTGGTTGGGTTTGGTTGGATTTGGTTGGGTTTTGTTGGATCAGTTTTGTTAGGTTTGGTTGGTTGGGTTTAGTTATGGATTTGGTTGGATTTTGTTGGATAGGTTTCGTTAGGTTTTGTTGGAGTTTTATGGGTTGGGTTTGTTGGGTTTGATGGGTGGGTTTGGTTGGGTTTTGTTGGTTGGGGTTTGGTTAGGTGTTTTTGGTTGGGTTTGGATTTAGATCTTGTTAGGTGGGTTTGGTTAGGTTTCGTTCAGGTTTGTTAGATGGATTTGGTTAGGTTTTGTTCAGTGGAGTTTGATTCGGTTTTGTTCAGTGGGTTTAGTTGGATTTATTAGTTTTATTGGGCGGGTTTCATTGGGTTTGGTTGGGTGGGTTTGCTGGGTGGGTTTTGTTGGGTTTTGTTGGGTCGGTTTTTTGATTGGGTTTGGTTGGGTTTGCGGTTTCTTTTGTTGCGTTGATGTTTGCTGGTTAGGTTTGGTTGGGTCTTGTTGGGTGGGATTCGTTGGGTTTTCTTAGGTGTGTTCGGTTGGGTTTTGTTGGGTGGGTTTGGATGGGTTTGATTTGGTTTTGTTGGGTGAGTTTGGTTGGGCTTGGTTGATTTTTATTGGGTGGGTTTGGTTAAGTTTGGTTGGGTTTTGTTGGGTGGGTTTTGTTGGGTTGTGTTGGAATGGTTCAGTGATTGGATTTTTTGATTGGGTTTGGTTGGAATTTATTGGTTTGGGTATTTTGGAATTGTTTTGATTCAGTTTAGTTCAGTTTTGTTGGGTGGATTTGATTTAGGTTCATTGGGTTTTGTTGGATGGATTTTGTTGAATTGATTTGGTTTGGTTTTGTTGATTAGGTTTGGTTGGGTTTTGTGGGTTGGTTTTTATTGTATGTTTTTGGTTGGGTTTTGTTGGGTTTTGTTGGGTTGGTTTGGTTGGGTTTGGTTGGGTGGGTTTTGTTGGGTTTTGTTGGGTGGGTTTGTTTGGGTTTTTTTGATTGCGTTTGGTTGGGTTTTCTTGGTTGGGATTTTCGTGGGTTTTCTTGCTTGGGTTTGGTTGGGTGATTCATTGGGTTTAGTTGGGTTCTGTTTCAGTGTTGAGTTTGGTTGGGATTTGTTGGGTTTTATTGGGTGGGTTTTGTCGGGTTTTATTGGGTTTTGTTGGGTATGCTACATTCTGGATTTGTTGGGTGGAGTTTCGTTGGGTTTTTTTGATTGGCTTTTGTTAGGTTTCGTTAGGTTTTTTGGGTGGGTTCTGTTGGATTTTGTTAAATTGGTTTAATGATTCAGGTTTGGTTGGGTTTTCTGGGTGGGTTTGGTTGGGTTTTGTTGGGTTTTGTTGGATGGGTTTAGGTGGAGTTTGGTTGGGTTTGTTGGGTCGGTTTGGTTGGGTTTGGTTGATTGGGTTGGTTGGGTTTTGTTGGGTGGGTTTGGTTGGGTTTGGTTGGATTTGGTTGGGTTTTGTTGGATGGGTTTTGTTGGGTTTGGTTGGTTGGGTTTGGTTGGATTTGGTTGGATTTTGTTGGATGGGTTTCGTTAGGTTTTGTTGGGTTTTGTGGGGTTTTTTTTGATTGGGTTTGGTTGGGTTTTGTTGGTTGGGTTTGGTTGGGATTTGTTTGGTTTTGTTGGGTGGGTTTGGTTAGGTTTTGTTGAGTGGGTTTCGTTGGGTTTCGTTGGGTTGGTTTGGTTGGGTTATGTGGTGGGCTTGGTTGGGTTTTGTTGGGTGGGTTTCGTTGGGTTTTGTTGGTTTTTTATTGGGTAGGTTTCGTTGGGTTTGGTTTGATAGTTTTGTTGGGTGGGTTTTGTTGGGTTTTGTTGGGTGGGTTTGGTTGGGTCGGTTGGGTTTGATGGGTGGGTTTGGTTGGGTTTTGTAGGTTTGTTGGGTGGTGTTTGGTTGGGTTAGGTTTGGTTGGGTCTTGTTGGGTGGGATTCGTTGGGTTTTCTTGGGTGTGTTCGGTTGGGTTTGGTTGGGTGGGTTTGGTCTAGTTTGGTTGGGTTTTGTTGGGTGGGTTTTGTTGGGTTTTGTTGGGTGGGTTTGGTTGGATTTTTTTGATTGGGTTTGGTTGGGTTTTGCTGGTTTGGGTATTTTGGGTGTTTTTGGTTAGGTTTGGTTGGGTTTTGTTGGGTGGATTTGGTTGGGTTTCGTTGGGTTTTGTTGGATGGGTTTTGTTGGGTGGGATTGGTTTGGTGGGTTTGATTGGGTTTGGTTGCGGTTTTGTTGGTTGGGGTTGGTTGGGTTTGGTTGGGTTTGTTGGTTGGTTTTCGTTGCGGTTTGTTGGGTGGGTTTGGTTGGGTTTTGTTGGGTTTTGGTTGGGTTTGTTGTTGGCTTTGTTCGGTGTGTTTGGTTGGGTTTGGTGGGTGGGTTTGGTTGGATTTGGTTGGAGTTTTGTTGGCGGGTTTGGTCAGGTTTATTGGGTTTTGTTGAGCATGTTTCGTTCAGGTTTGGTTGGGTGGGTTTCGTTGGGTTTGTTGATTGGCTTTTGTTGGGTTTCGTTGGGTTTTGGTGGGTGGGTTCTGTTGGATTTTGTTAGGTGGGTTTGGTTGGGTTTGGTTGGGTTTGGTTGGGTTTGGTTGGGTTTTCTTTGGTTTTGTTGGGTTTTGTTGGATGGGTTTGGGTGGGTTTGGTTGGGTTTTTTGGGTCGGTTTGGTTGGGTTTGGTTGATTGGGTTTGGTTGGGTTTTGCTGGTTTGGGTATTTTGGGTGTTTTTGGTTAGGTTTGGTTGGGTTTTGTTGGGTGGATTTGGTTGGGTTTCGTTGGGTTTTGTTGGATGGGTTTTGTTGGGTGGGATTGGTTTGGTTTTTTTGATTGGGTTTGGTTGGGTTTTGTTGGTTGGGGTTTTTTTGTTTGTTTTTGGTTGGTTTTTTTTGCGTTTTGTTGGGTGGGTTTGGTTGGGTTTGGTTGGGTGGGATTGGTTGGGTTTTTGTTAGGTGGGTTTGTTTGGGTTTGTTGATTACGTTTGGTTAGGTTTTCATGGTTGGGATTGGTTGGGGTGTTTTTGGATGGACTTTGTTGGGTGGGATTCATTGGGTTTCAGGTTTTCTTGGGTGGGTTTGGTTGGATTGTGGTTGGGTGGATTGGACTGATTTGGTTTCGTTTTGTTGGGTGGGTTTGAAGTTGGGTTTTATTTGATTTTATTAGACAGGTTTCATTGGGTTTGGTTGGGTGGGTTTTGTTGGGTTTTGTTGGGTATGTTTGGTTGGGTTTGTTTTTATTGCGTTTGGTTGGGTTTTGTTGGTTGGGGTTTTTTTTGGTGTTTTTGGTTGGGTTTGGTTGGGTTTTGTTGGGTTGGTTTGGTTGGGTTTCGTTCGGTTTTGTTGGATAAGTTTTGTTCGGTTTTGTTCGGTGGGTTTGGTTGGGTTTAGTTGGGTTTTGTTGGGTGGGTTTGGTTGGGTTTTGTTGGGTTTTATTGGGTAGGTTTCGTTGGGTTTGGTTGGGTGGGTTTTGTTGGGTGGGTGTTGTTGGGTTTTGTTGGGTTTTGTTGGGTGGGTTTTTTTGATTGGGTTTGGTTGGGTTTTGTTGGTTGGGGTTTTTTGGGTGTTTTTGGTTGGGTTTGGTTGGGTTTTGTTGGGTGGGTTTGGTTGGGTTTTCGTGGGTTTTCTTGCTTGGGTTTGGTTGGGTGGGTTTGGTTTAGTTTGGTTGGGTTCTGTTGAGTGGGTTTGGTTGGGATTTGTTGGGTTTTATTGGGTGGGTTTTGTCGGGTTTTATTGGGTTTTGTTGGGTATGTTTCGTTCGGTTTTTTGGGTGGGTTTCGTTGGGTTTTTTTGATTGGCTTTTGTTAGGTTTCGTTGGGTTTTGTTGGGTGAGTTCTGTTGGATTTTGTTGGGTGGGTTTGGTTGGGTTTGGTTGGGTTTTCTTTGGTTTTGTTGGGTTTTGTTGGATGGGTTTGGGTGGGTTTGGTTGGGTTTTTTGGGTCGGTTTGGTTGGGTTTGGTTGATTGGGTTTGGTTGGGTTTTGTTGGGTGGGTTTGGTTGGGTTTGGTTGGATTTGGTTGGGTTTTGTTGGATGGGTTTTGTTGGGTTTGGTTGGTTGGGTTTGGTTGGATTTGGTTGGATTTTGTTGGATGGGTTTCGTTAGGTTTTGTTGGGTGGGTTTCGTTGGGTTTTGTTGGGTTTGTTATTGGGTTTGGTTCAGGTTTTGTTGGTTGGGGTTTTTTAGGTGTTTTTGGTTAGGTTTGGTTGGGTTTGTTTGGGTGGGTTTGGTTGGGTTTCGTTGGGTTTTGTTGGATGGGTTTGGTTGGGTTTTGTTCGGTGGGTTTGGTTGGGTTTGTTCAGTGGGTTTGGTTGGGTTTTGTTGGTTTTAAATGGAGTAGGTTCGGTTGGGTTTGGTTTGGTGGGTTTTGTTGGGTGGGTTTTGTTGGGTTTTGTTGGGTTTTGTTGGGTCGGTTTTTGATTGGGTTTGGTTGGGTTTGTAGGTTTTGTTGGGTGGGTGTTTTTGGTTGGGTTTGGTTGGGGTCTTGTTACGTTGGGATTCGTTGGGTTTTCTTGGAATTGTGTTCAGTTGGTTGGGTTTGGTTGGGTGGGTTTGGTCTAGTTTGGTTGGGTTTTGTTAGGTGGGTTTTGTTGGGTTTTGTTAGAATTGGGTTTGGTTGGATTTTTTGATTAGGTTTGGTTGGGTTTTGCTGGTTTAGGTATTGTTAGGTGTTTTGGTTAGGTTTGGTTGGGTTTTGTTAGGTGGATTTGGTTGGGTTTCGTGGGTTTTTGTTGGATGGGTTTTGTTGGGTGGGGTCGGTTTGGTTTTGTTGATTGGGTTTGGTTGGGTTTTGTTGGTTGGGGTTTGTTGTATGTTTTTGGTTGGTTTGTTGCGTTTTGTTGGGAGAGTTTGGTTGGGTTGGGTTGGGTGGGTTTTGTTGAGTTTTGTTAGGTGTTAGGTTTGTTTGGGTTTTTGATTGCGTTTGGTTGGGTTTTTCTTGGTTGGGATTTTTGAGGGTGTTTTTGGATGGGTTTTGTTGGGTGGGAAACGTTGGGTTTTGTTGGGTTTTCTTGGGTGGGTTTGGTTGGGTTTGGTTGGGTGGGTTTGGTTTAGTTTGGTTTCGTTTTGTTGGGTGGGTTTGGTTGGGTTTTGTTGGGTTTTATTGGGTGGGTTTCGTTGGGTTTGGTTGGGTGGGTTTTGTTGGGTTTTGTTAGGTATGTTTGGTTGGGTTTGTTGGGTTGGGTTTTATTGCGTTTGGTGGGTGGGTTTGGTTGGGTTTGCAGGGTTTTTTTGGTGTTTTTGGTTGGGTTTGGTTAGGTTTTGTTAGATTCTTGGTTTGGTTGGGTTTCGTTCGGTTTTGTTGGATAAGTTTTGTTCGGTTTTGTTCGGTGGGTTTGGTTGGGTTTAGTTGGGTTTTGTTGGGTGGGTTTGGTTGGGTTTTGTTGGGTTTTATTGGGTAGGTTTCGTTGGGTTTGGTTGGGCGGGTTTTGTTGGGTGGGTGTTGTTGGGTTTTGTTGGGTTTTGTTGGGTGGGTTTTTTTTGATTGGGTTACGTTGGGTTTTGTTGGTTGGGGTTTTTTGGGTGTTTTTGGTTGGGTTTGGTTGGGTTTTGTTGGGTAGGTTTGGTTGAGTTTTCGTGGGTTTTCTTGCTTGGGTTTGGTTGGAGTGGGTTTGGTTTAGTTTGGTTGGGTTCTGTTGAGTGGGTTTGGTTGGGATTTGTTGGAGTTTTATTAAGGTGGGTTTGGTCAGGTTTATTGGGTTTTGTTGGGTATGTTTCGTTCGGTTTGTTGGGTGGGTTTCGTTGGGTTTGTTGATTGGCTTTTGTTAGGTTTCGTTGGGTTTTTTTGGGTGGGTTCTGTTGGATTTTGTTAGGTGGGTTTGATTTGGGTTTGGTTGGGTTTGGTTCTTTGGTTTGGTTGGGTTTGTTGGATGGGTTTGGGTGGGTTTGGTTGGGTTTGTTGGGTCGGTTTGATTGGGTTTGATTGATTGGGTTTGGTTGGGTTTTGTTGGGTGGGTTTGGTTGGGTTTGGTTGGATTTGGTTGGGTTTTGTTGGATGGGTTTTGTTGGGTTTGGTTGGTTGGGTTTGGTTGGATTTGGTTGGATTTTGTTGGGTGGGTTTTCGTTAGGTTTTGTTGGGTGGGTTTGGTGGGGTTTTTTGATTGGGTTTGGTTGGGTTTTGTTGGTTGGGGTTTTTTGGGTGTTTTTGGTTGGGTTTGGTTGGGTTTTGTTGGGTGGGTTTGGTTGGGTTTCGTTGGGTTTTGTTGGATGGGTTTTGTTGGGTTTTGTTCGGTGGGTTTGGTTGGGTTTTGTTCGGTGGGTTTGGTTGGGTTTTGTTGGTTTTTATTGGGTAGGTTTCATTTGGGTTTGGTTTAAATTGGGTTTTGTTGGGTGGGTTTGTTTAGGTTTTGTTGGGTTTTGTTGGGTCAGTTTTTGATTAGGTTTGGTTAGGTTTCATGGGTTTTGTTAGGTGGGTGTTTTTGGTTAGGTTGGATTGGGTCTGTTAGGTAGGATTCGTTGGGTTTTCTTAGGTGTGTTCAGTTGGGTTTGGTTGGAGTGGGTTTGGTCTAGTTTGGTTAGGTTTTGTTGGGTGGGTTTGGTTGGGTTTTGTTAGGTGGGTTTGGTTGGATTTTGTTGATTGGGTTTGGTTTGGTTTTGCTGGTTTGGGTATTTTGGGTGTTTTTGGTTAGGTTTGGTTGGGTTTTGTTGGGTGGATTTGGTTGGGTTTCGTTGGGTTTTTGTTGGTCTGGGTTTTGTTGGGTGGGATTGGTTTGGTTTTATTAGGTAGGGTTGGTTGGGTTTTGTTAGTTGGGGTTTGGTTGGGTTTGTTGGGTGTTTGGTTGGTTTTGTTGCGTTTTGTTGGGTGGGTTTGGTTGGGTTTTGTTTGTTGGGTTTGCTTGGGCTTTGTTCGGTGTGGTTTTGTGTGTTTGGTTGGGTTTGGTTGGATGGGTTTGGTTAGGTTTTGTTGGCCGGGTTTGGTCGGGTTTGTTGGGTTTATTGGGTTTGTTGGGCATGTTTCGTTCCGGTTTTGTTGGGTGGGTTTCGTTGGGTTTGTTGGATTGAAACTTGTTAGGTTTCGTTTGGTTTTTTGGGTGGGTTCTGTTGGATTTTGTTAGGTGGGTTTGGTTGGGTTTGGTTAGTTTAGTTTGGGTTTAGTTGGGTTTTCTTTGGTTTGTTGGGTTTGGTTTGGATGGGTTTAGGTGTAGGTTTGGTTGAGTTTTGTTAGGTCAGTTTGGTTAGGTTTGGTTGATTAGGTTTGGTTAGGTTTTTGTTAGGTGGGTTTGGTTGGGTTTGGTTGGATTTGGTTGGGTTTTGTTGGATGGGTTTTGTTGGGTTTGGTTGGTTGGGTTTGGTTGGATTTGGTTGGATTTTGTTGGATGGGTTTGGTTGGGTTTTGTTGGATGGGTTTGTTAGAGGATTTTTTGTTTGGGTTTGGTTAGGTTTGTTGGGTGGGTTTGGTTGGGTTTTATGGGTGTTTTTGGTTGGGTTTCGTTGGGCTTTGTTGGGTGGGTTTGGTTGGGTTTCGTTGGGTTTTGTTGGATGGGTTTTGTTGGGTTTTGTTCGGTGGGTTTGGTTGGGTTTTGTTCGGTGGGTTTGGTTGGGTTTTGTTGGTTTTTATTGGGTAGGTTTCGTTGGGTTTGGTTGGGTGGGTTTTGTTGGGTGGGTTTTGTTGGGTTTTGTTGGGTTTTGTTGGGTCGGTTTTTTGATTGGGTTTGGTTGGGTTTTGTAGGTTTTGTTGGGTGGGTGTTTTTGGTTGGGTTTGGTTGGGTCTTGTTGGGTGGGATTCGTTGGGTTTTCTTGGGTGTGTTCGGTTGGGTTTGGTTGGGTGGGTTTGGTCTAGTTTGGTTGGGTTTTGTTGGGTGGGTTTTGTTGGGTTTTGGTGGGTGGGTTTGGTTGGAATTTTTTGGGTGTTTTTGGTTGGGTTTTGCTGGTTTGGGTATTGTTGAGTGGGTTTGGTTAGGTTTGGTTGGGTTTTGTTAGGTGCGTTTGGTAGGGTTTCGTTGGGTTTTGTTGGATGGGTTTTGTTGGGTGGGATTGGTTTGGTTTTGATTGGGTTTGGTTGGGTTTTGTTGGTTGGGGTTTTTTTGTATGTTTTTGGTTGGTTTTTTTTGCGTTTTGTTGGGTGGGTTTGGTTGGGTTTGGTTGGGTGGGTTTTGTTGGGTTTTGTTGGGTGGGTTTGTTTGGGTTTTTTTGATTGCGTTTGGTTGGGTTTTCTATGGGTGGATTTATTGGGGTGTTTTTGGATGGGTTTTGTTGGGTGGGATTCGTTGGGTTTTGTTGGGTTTTCTTAGGTGATTTGGTTGGGTTTGGTTGGGTGAGTTTGGTTTAGTTTGGTTGGGTTTTGTTCGGTGGGTTTGGTTGGGTTTTGTTGGTTTTTATTGGGTAGGTTTCGTTGGGTTTGGTTGGGTGGGTTTTGTTGGGTTTTGTTGGGTATGTTTGGTTGGGTTTGTTTTTATTGCGTTTGGTTGGGTTTGGTTGGGTTTGTTGGGTGGGTTTGGTTGGGTTTGTTGGGTTTGATTCCCAGGTTTGGTTTTGGGTTTTGTTGGGTTGGTTTGGTTGAGTTTCGTTCCAGTTTTGTTGGGATAAGTTTTGTTCGGTTTTGTTCAGTGGGTTTGGTTGGGTTAGTTGGGTTTTGTTGGGTGGGTTTGGTTTGGGTTATGTTGGGTTTTGTTGGGTGGGTTTGGTTTGGTTTTTGGTTGGGTGGGTTTTGTTGGGTGGGTGTTGTTGGGTTTAGTTGGGTTTTTTGTTGGGTGGGTTGTAGTTGGGTTTGGTTAGGTGGGTTTTGTTGGGTTGGGGTTTCATTGGGTGTGTTTGGTTGGGTTTGGTTGGGTTTTGTTGGGTGGGTTTGGTTGTGGGTTTTGTTGGTGGTTTAGTTGGATTATGTTGGGTTTGGTTGGGTGGGTTTGGTTGGGTTTGGTTGGGTTTTGTTTTGGTGGGTTTGAATTTGGGTTTTGTTGGGTGGTTTGTTGGGTGCAGGTTACATCGGGTTTGTTTGGTGGGTTTGGTTGGGTTGTGTGGGAGGTTTGTTGGGTGGGATTTGGTTGGGTTTGTTGGGTGGGCTTTAGTTAGGTTAAGTTGGGTTCTGAGTTTGTTGGGTGGAGTTCCTGGTTGGGTTTTGTTGGGTATGGGTTTGGTTGAGGTTATGTGGGGTGGGTTGGGTTGGGTTTGGTTGGGTTGTGTTGGGTTTTGTTGGGTGGGTAGGTTTGGTTGGGTTTTGTTGGGTGGGTTTGGCTAGGTTTGGATGGGTTTTGTTGATTGGGTTTGGTTGGGTTTTTGTTGGGTGGGTTTGGTTGGTGCAGTTTGGTTGGGTTATGGTTGGGTTTTGTTAGGGTACAGGTTTGGTTGGGTTTGGTTGGGTGTGTTTGGTTTGGGTTTGGTTGGGTTTTGTTGGGTGGGTTTGATTGGGTTGTGTTGGGTTTTGTTGGGTTGGTTTGGTTGGGTTTTGTTGGGTGGGTTTGGTTGGGTTATGTTGGGTTTTGTTTGGTGGGTTTGGTTGGGTTTAGTTCGGTTTTGTTAGGTGGGTTTGGTTGGGTTTTGTTGCATGTGTTTGGTAGGGTTACGTTGGGTTTTGTTGGGTGGGTTTGATTATGTTGTGTTGGATTTTGTTGGGTGGGTTTGGTTTGGTTTTGTTGCATGGGTTTGGTTGGGTGGGTTTTGTTGGGTTTAGTTGGGTTTTGTTTGGTGGGTTTGGTTGGGTTTTGTTGGGTGGGTTTTGTTGGGTTACGTTGGGTTTTGTTGGGTGGGTTTGATTGGGTTGTGTTGGGTTTTGTTATGAATTCTTGTTGGGTGGGTTTGGTTGGAGGTTTTGTTGGGTGGGTTTGGTTGGGTTTGGTTGGGTGGGTTTGGTCTGGATTTGGTTGGGTTTTGTTGGGTGGGTTTAGTTGGGTTTTGTTGGGTGGGTTTGGTTGGGGTTTGTTGGGTGGGTTTGTTGGAACACGTTTTGGGTTTTGTTAGGTTTGGGTTGATTGGGTTGTGTTGGGTTTTTGTTGGGTTTGGTTGGGTTTGTTGGGCTGGGTTTGGTTGGGTTATCGTTGGGTTTTGTTGGATGGGTTTTGTTGGGTGGGTTTGGTTGGGTGGGTTTGGTTGGGTTTGGTTGGGTTTTGTTGGTTGGGGGTTTTTGTTGGGTTTGGTTGGTTTGTTGCGTTTTGTTTGGTGGGTTTGGATTTGGGTTTTGTTGGGTGGGTTTGGTTGGGTTTTGTTGGGTGGGTTTTGTTGGGTTTCGTTGGGCTTTGTTGGGTGGGTTTGGTTAGGTTTTGTTGGGTGGGTATGGCTGGGGTTTGTTGGGGTTGTTTGGTGGGTTTGATTGGGTTTTTTTGGGTGGGTTTGGTTGGTTTTGGTTGGGTTTTGTTGGGTGGGTTTGGTTGGGGTGTGTTGGGTTTTGCTGGGTGGGTTTGGTTGGGTTGTGTTGGGTTTTGTTGGGTGGATTTGGTTGGGTTTTGTTGGGTTTTGTTGGGTTTTGTTGGGTGGGTTTGGTTGGGTTTGGGTGGGTTTTGTTGATTGGGTTTGGTTGGGTTTTGTTGGATGGGTTTGGTTGGGTTTTGTTGGGTGGGTTTGGTTGGGTTTGGTTGGGTTTTGTTGGGTATTGTTGGGTGGGTTTGGTTGGGTTTTGCTGGGTTTGGTTGGGTGGGTTTGGTTGGAATTGGTTGGGTTTTGTTGGGTGGGTTAGGTTAGGTTTTGTTGGGTTTGGTAGGGTTTAGTTTGATTACGTTGGGTTTTGTTGGGTGGGTTTAGTTGGGTTTTGTTGGGTAGGTTTGGCTGGGTTTGTTGGTTGGGTTTGGTTGGGTTTTGTTGGGTGGGTTGTGGTTGGGTTTGGTTGGGTTTTGTGATGGGTGGGTTTTGTTGGGTTTTGTTGGGTTTGTTTGGTGGGTTTCGTTGGGTTTTGTTGGGTGGGTTTGGTTGGGTTTTGTTGCAGGTTTTATTGGGTGGGTTTGATTGGGTTGTGTTGGGTTTGGTTGGGTGGGTTTTGTTGGGTTTAGTTGGGTTTTGTTTGGTGGGTTTGGTTGGGTTTTGTTGGGTGGGTTTTGTTGGGTTACGTTGGGTTTTGTTGGGTGGGTTTGATTGGGTTGTGTTGGGTTTTGTTGGGTGGGTTTGGTTGGGTTTTGTTGGGTGGGTTTGGTTGGGTTTTGTTGGGTGGGTTTGGTTGGGTTTTGTTGGGTGGGTTTGGTTGGGTTTGGTTGGGTTTTGTTGGGTGGGTTTGGTTGGGTTTTGTTGGGTGGGTTTGATTGGGTTGTGTTGGGTTTTTTGGGTGGGTTTTGTTGGGTTATGTTGGGTTTTGTTGGGTGGGTTTTGTTGGGTTTAGTTGGGTTTTGTTTGGTGGGTTTGGTTGGGTTTTGTTGGGTGGGTTTTGTTGGGTTACGTTGGGTTTTGTTGGGTGGGTTTGGTTGGGTTATGTTGGGTGGGTTTGGTTGGGTTTAGTTGGGTTTTGTTGGGTGGGTTTGGTTGGGTTATGTTGGGTTTGGTTTGGTTGGGTTTGGTTGGCTTTTGTTGGGTGGGTTGGTTGGGTTTCGTTGGGTTTGGTTGGTTGGGTTTGGTTGGGATTTGTTGGGTGGGTTTGGTTGGGTATTGTTGGGTGGGTTTGGTTGGGTTTTGTTGGTTGGGTTTTGTTGGGGTGGGTTTGATTGGGTTTTGTTGGGTGGGTTTGGTCCGGTTGTGTTGGGTTTTGATGGGTAGGTTTGGTTGGGTTTTTGGTTGGGTTGGGTTTGGTTGGGTTTGGTTGAGTTTTGTTGGGTGGATTTGAATGGGTTTTGTTGGGTGGGTTTTATTGGGTGGGTTTCGTTGGGTTTTTGGTTAGGTGGGTTTAGTTGGGTTTTGTTGGGTATGTTTGGTTGGGTTTGTTTTGGTTGGGTTTGGATTGGGTTTTGTTGGTTGGGTTTTGTTGGGTGTGTTTGGTTGGGTTTGTTGGTTGGGTTTGGTTGGGTTTTGTTGGGTAGGTTTGGTTGGGTTTCGTTCAGTTTTGTTGGGTGGGTTTTGTCCGGTTGTCTTGGGTTTTGTTGGGTGGGTTTGGTTGGGTTTAGTTGGGTTTTGTTGGAGTGGGTTTGGTTGGGTTTTGTTGGGTTTTATTAGGTAGGTTTCGTTGGGTTTGGTTGGGTGGGTTTGGTTGGTGTTGGGTGGGTTTTGTTGGGTTTTGTTGGGTTTTGTTGGAGTGGGTTTTTGATTGGGTTTTGGGTTGGGTTTGTTGTTGGTTTGGTTGAGGTTTTAAGAATTGGGTGGGTTTGGTTGGGTTTGGTTGGAGTTTTGTTGGAGGTGGGTTTGGTTGGGTTTGGTTGGGTTTTCTTGCTTGGGTTTGTAGTTGAGGTGGGTTTGGTTTAGTTTGGTTGGGTTCTGTTGAGTGGGTTTGGTTGGGATTTATTTGGGTTTTGTTGGGTGGGTTTGGTTGGGTATGGTTAAGTGGGATTTGTTAAGTTTTGTTGGGTTTTGTTGGGTGGGTTTGGTTGGATTTTTTTGATTCGGTTTGGTCTGGTTTTGTTGGTTGGAGTTTGGTTGGGTTTAGTTGGGTTTTCTTTGGTTGGTTGGGTTTTGTTGGGTGGGTTTGGTTTGGTTTTGTTGGGTTTTGTTGGGTGGGCCTCTTGGATTTTGTTGGGTGGGTTTGGTTGATTGGGTTGGTTGGGTTTTGTTGGGTGGGTTTGGTTGGGTTTGGTTGGATTTGGTTGGGTTTTGTTGGATGGGTTTTGTGTGATGGGTTTTGTTGGGTTTTGTTGGGTTTTGTTCGGTTTTGTTGGGTGGGTTGGGTTGGGTTTGGTTGGGTTTTATTGGGTGGGTTTGGTTGGGTTTTCTTGGGTTTGGTTGGGTTTTCTTGGGTGGGATTGGTTGGGTTTGGTTGGGTTTTGGGTCAGTTTGGTTGGGTTTGGTTGATTGGGTTTGGTTGGGTTTTGTTGGGTTTGGTTGGGTTTGGTTGGGTTTGGTTGGGTTTTGTTGGGTGGGTTTGGTTGGGTTTGGTTGGTTGGGTTTGGTTTTGTTTGGTTGGGTATTGTTGGGTGGGTTTGGTTGGGTTTTGTTGGGTGGGTTGTTGGGTTTTGTTGATTGGGTTTGGTTGGGTTTTGTTGGTTGGGGGTTTTTGGGTTTGTTGGGTGGGTTTGGTTGGGTTTTGTTGGGTGGGTTTGTTTGGTTGGGTTTTGTTGAGTGGGTTTCGTTGGGTTTTGTTAGGTGGGTTTGGCTTGGTTTTGTTGGTGGGTTTGGTTGGGTATTGTTGGGTTTTATTGGGTGGTTTTGGTTAGGTTTTGTTGGGTGGGTTTCGTTAATTTTTGTTGGGTAGGTTTGGTTGGGTTTTGTTGGGATTTGTTGGTTGGGTTTTGTTGGGTTTGGTTGGGTGTGTTTGGTTGGGTTTGGTTGGGATTTGTTGGGTGGGTTTGGTTGTGTTTTGTTGGGTAGGTTTGGTTGGGTTTTGTTGGGTTTGTTGGGTGGGTTCCGTTGGGTTTCGTTGGGTGGGTTTGGTTGGGTTTTGTTGGGTTTTTTGTTGGGTGGGTTTGGTTGGGTTTTGTTGGGTGGGTTTGGTTGGATTTTTTGATTGGGTTTGGTTGGGTTTTGCTGGTTTGGGTATTTTGGGTGTTTTTGGTTAGGTTTGGTTGGGTTTTGTTGGGTGGGTTTGGTTGGGTTTCGTTGGGTTTTGTTGGATGGGTCTTGTTGGGTGGGTTTGGTTGGGTTTTTTGTTTGGGTTTGGATGGGTTTTCTTGGGTGGGTTTTTGGGGGTTTTCTTGTGTTTTCTTGGGTGGGTTTGGTTGGGTTTTGTTGGGTTTTGTTGGGTGGGTTTGGTTGGGTTTGGTTGGGTTTTGTTGGGTTTGGTTGGATTTGTTAGGTGGGTTTTGTTGGCCGGGTTTTGTCGGGTGGGTTTGGTTGGGTTTTGTTGGCTGGATTTCGTTGGGTTTTGTTGGCTGGATTTGGTTGGGTTTTGGATTGGGTTTTGTTAGGTTTCGTTGGGTTTTTCTTGGGTGGGTTTAGTTGGATTTTGTTAGGTGGGTTTGGTTGGGTTTTGCTGGTTGGGTTTGGTTGGGTTTTGTTGGGTTTTGTTGGGTAGGTTTGGTTGGGTTTTGTTGGGTGTTGTTGGGTGGGTTTGGTTGGGTTTGGTTGATTGGGTTTGGTTTGGTTTTGTTTTGTGGGTTTGGTTGGGTTTTGTTGGGTGTTGTTGGGTGGGTTTGGTTGGGTTTGGTTGGGTGGGTTTGGTTGGGTGGGTTTATTTGGGTTTTGTTGGGTCTTGTTTGGTGGGTTTCGTTGGGTTTTGTTGGTTGGGCTTGTTGGGTGGTTTTGGTCGGGTTTGGTTGGGTATTGTTGGTTGGGTTTGGTTGGGTTTCGTTGGGTTTTGTTGGGTGGGTTTGGTTGGGTTTTGTTGGGTGGGTTTGGTTGGGTTTGGTTGGGTTTTGTTGGGTGAGTTTGGTTGGGTTTTGTTGGGTTTTATTGGGTTGGTTTGGTGAAGTTTGGTTGGGTGGGTTTTGTTGGGTGGGTGTTGTTGGGTTTGTTGGGTTCTGTTGGGTGGGTTTCGTTGGGTTTGGTTGGGTTTTGTTGTTGGGGTTTTTTTGTTTGTTTTTGGTTGGTTTTTTTTGCGTTTTGTTGGGTGGGTTTGGTTGGGTTTTTTTTTTGTGGGTTTTCTTGGGTGGGTTTGGTTGGGTTTGGTTGGGTGGGTTTGGTTTAGTTTAGTTGGGTTTTGTTGGGTGGGGTTGGTTGGGTTTTGTTGGTTGGGTTTGGTTGGGTTTTGTTGGCTGGGTTTCGTTGGGTTTTGTTAGCTTTGTTTGGTTGGGTTTTGTTGGGTTTTGTTGGGTGGGCTTCGTTAGGTTTGGTTGAGGTTTGTTGGGTTTTGTTGGGTGGGTTTGGTTGGGTTTTTTGGGTGGGTTTGGTTGGGTTTTGTTGGGTTTTGTTGGGTGGGTTTGGTTGGGTTTTGTTGGGTGGGTTTGGTTGGGTTTTTTGGGTCGGTTTGGTTGGGTTTGGTTGATTGGGTTTGGTTGGGTTTTGTTGGGTGGGTTTGGTTGGGTTTTGTTGGGTTTTTTTGGGTGGGTTTTGTTGGGTGGGTGTAGTTGAGTTTTGTTGGGTTTTGTTGTGTGGGTTTGGTTGGGTTTTTTTGCTTGGGTTTGGTTGGGTTTTGTTGGTTGGGGTTTTTTGGGTCTTTGGTTGGGTTTGGTTGGTTTTTGTTGGGTGAGTTTGGTTGGGTTTCGTTCGGTTTTCTTGGGTGGGTTTAGTTGGGTTTGGTTGTGTGGGTTTGGTTTAGTTTGGTTGGGTTTTGGGTTTGTTGGGTTTGGTTGGGTTTGTTGTTGGGTTTCGTTGGGTTTGGTTGGGTTTGGTTGGGTTGGGTTTGGTTGGGTTTTGTTGGTTTGGTTGGGTTTTGTTGGGTGGGTTTGGTTGGGTTTTTTTGATTGCGTTTGGTTGGGTTTTCTTGGTTGGGATTTTTTGGGTGTTTTTGGATGGGTTTTGTTGGGTTTTGTTGGGTGGGATTCGTTGGGTTTTGTTGGGTTTCCTTGGGTGGGTTTGGTTGGGTTTCGTTGGGTCTTGTTGGATGGGGTTTGTTGGGTTTTGTTCGGTGGGTTTGGTTGGGTTTAGTTGGGTTTTGTTGGGTTTTTTTTGGGTGGGTTTGGTTGCGTTTTGTTGGGTTTTTGGTTGGGTTTGTTGGATGGGTTTGGTTGGGTTTTGTTCGGATTTGTTGGTTGGGTTTTGTTCGGTTTTGTTGGGTGGGTTTGGCTTGGTTTGGTTGGGTTTTGCTGGGCACCCTTGGTTGGGTTTTGGTTGGTTGGGTTTTTGTTGGGTGGGATTGGTTTGGTTTTTGATTGGGTTTGGTTGGGTTTTGTTGGTTAGGGTTTTTTTGGGTTTGTTGGGTTGGTTTGGTTGCGTTTTGTTGGGTGGGTTTGGTTGGGTTTGGTTGGGTTTGTTGGGCTTTGTTGGTTTTGTTGGGTGTGTTTGGTTGGGTTTGTTGGGTGGGTTTGGTTGGATTTGGTTGGGTTTTGTTGGCCGGGTTTTGTCGGGTTTTATTGGGTTTTGTTGGGTGGGTTTGGTTCGGTTTTTTGGGTGGGTTTCGTTGGGTTTTTTTGATTGGCTTTTGTTAGGTTTCGTTGGGTTTTTTTTTGGGTGGGTTCTGTTGGATTTTGTTAGGTGGGTTTGGTTGGGTTTGGTTGGGTTTTCTTTGGTTTTGTTGGGTTTTGTTGGATGGGTTTGGGTGGGTTTGGTTGGGTATTGTTGGTTGGGTTTGGTTGGGTTTGGTTGGGTTTTGTTGGGTTTGTTGGGTGGGTTTCGTTGGGTTTTGTTGGGTTTTATTGGGTGGGTTTGGTTGGGTTTCGTTGGGTGGGTTTTGTTGGGTGGGTTTTGTTGGGTTGGGTGGGTTTGGTTGGGTTTTTAATTGGGTTTGGTTGGGTTTTGTTGGTTGGGGTTTTTTTGGTGTGTTTGGTTGGGTTTGGTTGGTTTTTGTTGGGTGGAATTGGTTGGGTTGTGCTGGGTTTTGTTGGGTGGGTTTGGTTGGGTTTTGTTGGGTGGGTTTGGTTTAGTTTGGTTGGGTTTTGTTCGGTGGGTTTGGTTGGGTTTTGTTGGGTTTTATTGGGTAGGTTTCGTTGGGTTTGGTTTTGTGGGTTTTGTTGGGTGGGTGTTGTTGGGTTTAGTTGGGTTTTGTTGGGTGGGTTTTTTTGATTGGGTTTGGTTGGGTTTTGTTTGTTGGGGTTTTTTGAGTGTTTTTGGTTGTGTTTGGTTGGGTTTTGTTGGGTGGGTTTGGTTGGGTTTTTTTTTTGTGGGTTTTCTTGGGTGGGTTTGGTTGGGTTTGGTTGGGTGCGTTTGGTTTAGTTTAGTTGGGGTATGTTGGGTGGGTTTGGTTGGGTTTTGTTGTTTGGGTTTGGTTGGGTTTTGTTGGGTGGGTTTGGTTGGGTTTTGTTGGGTTTGTTTGGTTGGGTTTTGTTGGGTGGGTTTCGTTGGGTTTTGTTGGGTTTTGTTGGGTTTTGTTGGGTGGGTTTGGTTGGGTTTTGTTGGGTGGGTTTGGTTGGGTTACGTTGGGTTTTGTTGGGTGGGTTTGGTTGGGTTTTTGGGTTGGTTTGGTTGGGTTTCGTTGGGTTTGTTGGGTGGGTTTGGTTGGGTTTTGCTGGGTGAGTCTTATTGGGTTTGGTTGGGTTTTGTTGGGTGGGTTTGGTTGGGTTTTGTTGGGTTTTATTGGGTGGGTTTTGTTGGGTGGGTTTCGCTGGGTTTCGTTGGGTTTTGTTGTTTGGGTTTTGTTGGGTTTTTTTGATTGGGTTTGGTTGGGGTTTGTTGGTTGGGGTTTTTGGGTCTTTGGTTGGGTTTGGTTGGGTTTTGTTGGAGTGAGTTTGGTTGGGTTTCGTTCGGTTTGTTGGGTGGTTTGGTTGGGTTTTGTTGTGTGCGTTTGGTTGGGTTGGTTGGGTTTTGTTGGGTGGGATTGGTTGGGTTTTTCTTTGGTTTTGTTGGGTGAGCTTGTTTGTTTTTGGTTGGGTGGGTTTGGTTGGGTTTTGTTGGTTTTTGTTGGGTGGGTTTGGTTGGGTTTTTGATTGCGTTTGGTTGGGTTTTCTTGGTTTTGGGATTTTGTGGGTTTTTTGGATGGGTTTTGTTGGGTTTTGTTAGGTGGGATTTTGTTGGGTTTTGTTGGGTTTTGTTGGGTGGGTTTGGTTGGGTTACGTTGGGTTTTGTTGGATGGGGTTTGTTGGGTTTTGTTGGGTGGGTTTGGTTGAATATTGTTGTTTGAGCTTGGTTGGGTATTGTTGGGTGGGTTTGGTTGCGTTTCGTTGGGCTTTGTTGGGTGGGTTTGGTTGGGTTTTGTTGGGTGGGTTTGGTTGGGTTTTGTTGGGTTTTGTTGGGTGGGTTTGGCTGGGTTTGGTTGGGTTTTGTTGGGTGTTTTTCGTTGGGTTTTGTTGGGTGGGTTTGGTTGGGTTTTGTTAGGAAGGTTTGGTTGGGTTTTGTTGGGTTTGGTTGGGTGTGTTTCTTGTTGGGTTTGGTTGGGATTTGTTGGGTGGGTTTGGTTGGGTTTTGTTGGGTTTGGTTGGGTGGGTTTCGTTGGGTTTGGTTGGGTGGGTTTGGTTGGGTTTGGTTGGGATTTGTTGGGTGGATTTGGTTGGGTTTTGTTGGGGTTTTTTGGGTTTTGTTGTGTGGGTTTGGTTGGGTTTTTTGATTGGGTTTGGTTGGGTTTTGTTGGGGTTTATTGGGTAGGTTTCGTTGGGTTTGGTTGTTTGGGTTTTGTTGGGTGGGTCTTGTTGGGTGGGTTTGTTGATTGGGTTTGGTTGGGTTTTGTTGGTTGGGGTTTTTGGGTGGGTTTGGTTGAGGTTTGTTGGGAAGGTTTGGTTGGGTTTGCTTGGGTTTTGTTGTGTGGGTTTGGTTGGGTGTTGTTGGGTGGGTTTTGTTGGGTTTTGTTTGGGGGGGTTTTGTTGGGTTTTGTTTGGTTTTGTTGGATGGGTTTTGTTGGGTTTTGTTGGTTGGATTTGGTTGGGATTTGTTGGTTGGGTTTTGTTGGGTGGTTTGTTTGGTGGGTTTGGTTGGGTTTTGTTGGGTGGGTTTGGTTGGGTTTTGTTGGGTGGGTTTGTTTGGGTTTGGTTTTGTGGGTTTGGTTGGGTTTTGTTGGGTTTTTGTGGGTGGGTTTGGTTGGGATTTGTTGGGTTTTGTTGGGTGGGTTTCGTTGGGTTTTGTTGGGTGGGTTTGGTTGTTTTTTGTTGGGTGGGTTTGGTTGGGTTTTGTTGGGTTTTGTTGGGTGGGTTTGGTTGGGTTTTGTTGGGTTTTGTTGGGTGGGTTTGGTTGGGTTTGGTTGGGTGGGTTTGGTTGGGTTTTGTTGGGTGGGTTTGGTTGGGTTTTGTTGATTGGGTTTGGTTGGGTTTTGTTGGGTATTGTTAGGTGTGTTTGGTTGGGTTTCCTTGGGTTTTGTTGGGTGGGTTTGGTTGGGTTTGGTTGGGTTTTGTTGGGTGGGTTTTGTTGGGTTTTGTTGGGTTTTGTTGGGTTTGGTTGGGTTTTGTTGGGTTTTTTTGGTTGGGTTTTGTTGGGTGGGTTTGGTTGGGATTTGTTGGGTTTTGTTGGGTGGGTTTGGTTGGGTTTGGTTGGGTGGGTTTGGTTGGGTTTTGTTGGGTGGGTTTGGTTGGGTTTTGTTGGGTTTTGTTGGGTGGGTTTGGTTGGGTTTTGTTGGGTGGGTTTGGGTTTGGTTTGGTTGGGTTTGGTTGGGTTTTGTTGGGTGGGTTTTGTTGGGTTTTGTTGGGTGGGTTTGGTTGGGTTTTGTTGGGTGGGTTTGGTTGGGTTTTGTTGGGTGGGTTTGGTTGGGTTTTGTTGGGTTTTGTTGGGTGGGTTTGGTTGGGTTTGGTTGGGTTTGGTTGGGTGGGTTTGGTTGGGTTTTGTTGGGTGGGTTTGGTTGGGTTTGGTTGGGTGGGTTTGGTTGGGTTTGGTTGGGTTTTGTTGGGTGGGTTTGGTTGGGTTTTGTTGGGTTTTGTTGGGTGGGTTTGGTTGGGTTTTGTTGATTGGGTTTGGTTGGGTTTTGTTGGTTGGGTTTTGTTGGGATTTGTTGGTTGGGTTTGGTTGGGTTTTGTTGGGTGGGTTTGGTTGGGTTTCGTTGGGTTTTGTTGGGTGGGTTTGGTTGGGTTTTGTTGGGTGGGTTTGGTTGGGTTTTGTTGGGTTTTGTTGGGTGGGTTTGGTTGGGTTTTGTTGGGTTTTGTTGGGTGGGTTTGGTTGGGTTTGGTTGGGTGGGTTTTGTTGGGTGGGTTTGGTTGGGTTTTGTTGGGTGGGTTTGGTTGGGTTTTGTTGTGTGGGTTTGGTTGTGTTTTGTTGGGTGGGTTTGGTTGGGTTTGGTTTTGATTTGTTGGGTGGGTTTGGTTGGGTTTTGTTGGGTGGGTTTGGTTGGGTTTTGTTGGGTGGGTTTGGTTGGGTTTGGTTGGTATTTGTTGGGTGGGTTTGGTTGGGTTTTCTTGGGAAGGTTTGGTTGGAATTTTTTTTGATTGGGTTTGGTTGGGTTTTGTTGGTTTGGGGGGGTGTTTTTGGTTAGGGTTTGGTTGGGTTTGTTGGGCGGGTTTGGATTTGGTTGGGTTTCGTTAGGTTTTTGTTGGTTGGGATGGGTTTTGTTGGGTGGGATTGGTTTGGTTTTTGATTGGGTTTGGTGGGTTTGGGTTTGTTGGTTGGGGTTTTTTGTTGTTTGGTTGGTTCAGACAGTTTTTTGCGTTTTGTTGGGTGGGTTTGGTTGGGTTTGGTTGGGTTTGTTTAGGGTGGGTTTGGTTTGGTTGGGTTTGGTTGGGTTTGGTTGGGTTTGGTTGGGTTTGGTTGGGTTGGCCGGCCGGGTTTTGTCGGGTTTTATTGGGTTGGGTTTGGTTGGGTTTCGTTGGGTTTTCTTGGGTTTTGTTGGGTTTTGTTGGGTAGGTTTGGTAAGGTTTTGTTGGGTGGGTTTTGTTGGAATTTGTTTGGTTGGGTTTTGTTTGGTGGGTTTGGTTGGGTTTGGGTTTTGGTTGGGTTTTGTTAGGTGGGATTGGTTGGGTTTGGTTGGGTGGGTTTGGTTGGGTGGGTTTGGTTAAGTTTTGTTGGGTGGGTTTGGTTGGGTTTTGTGGATTGGGTTTGGTTGGGTTTTGTTGGGTGGGGTTTGTTGGGTTTGTTTGGTTGGGTTTTGTTGGGTTTTGTTGGGTGGGTTTGGTTGGGTTTTGTTGGGTTTTGTTGGGTGGGTTTGGTTGGGTTTTGTTGGGTGGGTTTGGTTGGGTTTTGTTGGGTTTTGTTGGGTGGGTTTGGTTGGGTTTTGTTGGGTTTTGTTGGGTGTGTTTGGTTGGGTTTGGGTGGGTTTTGTTGGGTTTTGTTGGGTGGGTTTGGTTGGGTTTTGTTGGGTTTTGTTGGGTGGGTTTGGTTGGGTTTTGTTGCATGGGTTTGGTTGGGTGGGTTTTTTGGTGTGGGTTTGGTTGGGTTTTTGGATGGTTTTGTTGTGGGTAGGTGGGTTGTGCTGGGTTGTTGGGTGGGTTTAGTTGGGTTTTGTTGGATGGGTTTGGTTTGGGTTTGTTGGATGGGTTTCGTTGGGTTGGTTGGGTTTTCTTTGGTGGGTTTGATTGGGTTTGTTCTGTTTGTTGGGTGGGTTTGGTTGATTGGGTGGGTTTTGTTGGGTTTGGTTGATTGGGTTTGGTTGGGTTTGTTGGGTTTTGTTGGGTGGGTTTTATTTGGGGTTTTTGGGTGAGTTTTTGTTGAGTTTGGTTAATTAAGTTGGGTTTGGTTTTGTTGGGTTTTGTTGGGTGGGTTTGGTTGGGATTTGTTGGGTTCTGTTGGGTCTGTTTCTTTGGGTTTTGTTGGGTGGGTTTCGTTGAGTTTTGTTGGGTTGGTTTTATTGGGTTTTGTTTGTTTGTTTGGTTGGGTTTTGTTGAGTTTTGCTTGGTGTTTTTGGTTGGGATTTGTTGGGTTTTGGTGGGTGGGTTTGGCTGGGGTTTGTTGGGTTTTGTTGGGTGGGTTTGGTTGGGTTTTGTTGGGTGGGTTTGGTTGGGTTTTGTTGGGTTTTGTTGGGTGGGTTTGGTTGGGCGTGTTTGGTTGAGTTTGGTTGGGTTTGGTTGGGTTTGGTTGGGTTTGTTGGGTGGGTTTGGTTGGGTTTTGGGTGGGTTTGGTTGGGGTTTGATGTGTTTTGTTGGCTGGGTTTGGTTGGGCTTTGTTGGTTGGGTTTGGTTGGGTTTTGTTCGGTTTTGATGTGTGGGTTTGGTTGGGTTTGGTTGGGTTTTGTTGGGTGGGTTTGGTTGGGTTTTGTTGGGTGGGTTTGGTTGGGTTTTGTTGGGTGGGTTTGGTTGGGTTTTGTTGGGTTGGTTTGGTTGGGATTTGTTGGGTTTTGTTGGGTGGGTTTCGTTGGGTTTTGTTGGGTTTTGTTGGGTGGGTTTCGTTGGGTTTGGTTGGGTTTTGTTGGGTGGGTTTGGTTGGGTTTTGTTGGGTGGGTTTGGTTGGGTTTGTTGGGTGGGTTTATTTGGGTTTTGTTGGGATTTGTTGGGTGGGTTTGGTTGGGTTTGTTTGAATGGGTTTTGTTGTTTGGGTTTGGTTGGGTTTTGTTGGATGGGTTTTGTTGGGTGGGTTTGGTTGGGTTTCATTGGGTTTTGTTGGGTTTTGTTGGGTTGGTTTGGTTGGGTTTTGTTGGGTGGGTTTGGTTGGGTTTTGTTGGGTTTTGTTGGGTTTGGTTGGGTTTTGTTGGGTGGGTTTGGTTGGGTTTTGTTGGGTGGGTTTGGTTGGGTTTTGTTGGGTTTGTTTGGTTGGGTTTGGTTGGGTTTTGTTGGGTGGGTTTGGTTGGGCTTTGTTGGTTGGGTTTAGTTGGGTTTTGTTGGGTGGGTTTGGTTGGGTTTTGTTGGGTTTGTTTGGTTGCGATTTGTTGGGTTTTGTTAGGTGGGTTTTGTTGGGTTTGTTGGGTCGGTTTTGTTGAGTATGGTTGGTTGGGTTTGGTTGGGTTTGGTTGGGTGTGGTTGGGTTTGTTGGGTTGGTTGGTTTTTGTTGGGTGAGTTTGGTTTGGTTTTATTGGGTAGGTTTGGTTGGGTTTCGTTGGGTTTGTTGGGTGGGTTTGGTTGGGTTTGTTGGGTGGGTTCGGTTGGGTTTGGCTGGGTTTTCTTAGGTGGGTTTGGTTGGGGCTGGTTGGGTGGGTTTGGTTGGGTTTTGTTGGTTTGGTTGGGTGTGTTTGGTTGGGTTTGGTTGGAATTTGTTGGGTGGGTTTGGTTGGGTTTTGTTGGGTGGGTTTGGTTGGGTTTCGTTGGGTTTTGTTGGGTGGGTTTGGTTGGGTTTTGCTGGGTTTGTTGGGTGGGTTTCGTTGGGTTTGGTTGGGTTTTGTTGGATTTTGTTGGGTGGGATTGGCTGGGTTTTGTTGGGTGGGATTGGTTGGGTTTTGTTGGGTTTTGTTGGGTGGGTTTTGTTGGGTGGGTTTTGTTGGGTGGGTTTGGTTGGGTTTTGTTGGGTTTTGTTGGGTGGGTTTGGTTGGGTCTGTTTGGTTGGGTTTTGTTTGGTATTGTTGGGTGGGTTTGGTTGGGGTTTGTTGGGTGGGTTTGGTTGGGTTTTGTTGGGTTTTGTTGGGTGGGTTTGGTTGGGTTTTGTTGGGTGGGTTTGGCTGGGGTTTGTTGGGTTTTGTTTGGTGGGTTTGGTTGGGTTTTGTTGGGTTTTGTTGGGTGGGTTTGGTTGGGTTTTGTTGGGTGGGTTTGGTTGGGTTTTGTTGGGTGGGTTTGGTTGGGTTTTGTTGGGTGGGTTTTGTTGGGTTCTGTTGGGTGGGTTTGGTTGGGTTTTGTTGGGTTTTGTTGGGTGGGTTTCGTTGGGTTTTGTTGGGTGGGTTTGGTTGGGTTTTTTGGTGGGTTTGGTTGGGTTTTGTTGGGTGGGTTTGGTTGGGTTTTGTTGGGTTTTGTTGGGTGGGTTTTGTTGGGTTTTGTTTGGTGGGTTTGGTTGGGTTTTGTTGGGTTTTGTTGGGTGGGTTTGGTTGGGTTTTGTTGGGTGGGTTTGGTTGGGTTTTGTTGGGTTTTGTTGGGTGGGTTTGGTTGGGTGGGTTTTGTTGGGTTTTGTTGAGTGGGTTTGGTTAAGTTTGGTTGGGTGGGTTTGGTTGGGTTTTGTTGGGTGGTTTTGGGTGGGTTTTGTTGGGTGGGTTTGGTTGGGTTTCGTTGGGTTTTGTTGGGTGGGTTTTGTTGGGTGGGTTTGGTTGGGTTTTTTTGGATGGGTTTTGTTAGGTGGGTTGGGTTTTGTTGGGTTTTGTTCTGTGGGTTTGATGGGTTTTGTTAGGTGGGTTTGGTTGGGTTTTGTTAGTCGGGTTTGGTTGGGTTTTGTTGGGTGGGTTTGGTTGGGTTTGGTTGGGTTTTGTTAGGTGGGTTTGGTTGGGTTTTGTTGGGTGGGTTTGGTTGGGTTTTGTTGGGTTTTGTTCTGTGGGTTTGGTTGGGTTTGGTTGGGTTTTGTTGGGTGGGTTTGGTTGGGTTTTGTTGGGTGGGTTTGGTTGGGTTTTGTTGGCTGGGTTTGGTTGGGTTTTGTTGGCTTTGTTTGGTTGGGTTTTGTTGGGTTTTGTTGGGTGGGTTTCGTTGGGTGGGTTTTGTTGGGTTTTGTTGGGTGGGCTTCGTTACGTTTGGTTGAGTTTTGTTGGGTTTTGTTGGGTTTTGTTGGGTGGGTTTGGTTGGGTTTTTTGGGTGGGTTTGGTTGGGTTTCGTTGGGTTTTGTTGGGTGGGTTTGGTTGGGTTTGTTTGGGTTTTGTTATTTGGGTTTGGTTGGGTAACGTTGAGTTTTGTTGGGTGGGTTTGGTTGGGTTTGGTTGTTTTTGTTGGGTTTTGTTTTGTCGGTTTTGTTGGGTTTTTTGGGTGAGTTAAGTTGGGTTTTGTTGTTGGGGTTTGGTTGGGTTTTGTTGGGTGGGTTTGGTTGGGTTTTGTTGGGTGGGTTTGGTTGGGTTTTGTTGGGTTTTGTTGGGTGGGTTTGGTTGGGTTTTGTTGGGTGGGTTTGGTTGGGTTTTGTTGGGTGGGTTTTTTGGGTTTTGTTTGGTGGGTTTGGTTGGGTTGTGTTGGATGGGTTTTGTTGCGTGAGTTTGGTTGGGTTTTGTTGGGTGGGTTTGGTTGGGTTTTGTTGGGTGGGTTTGGTTGGGTTTTGTTGGGTGGTTTTGGTTGGGTTTGGTTGGGTTTTCTTGGGTGGGTTTTGTTGGGTGGGTCTGGTTGGGTTTTGTTGGTTGGGTTTTGTTGGGTTTGGTTGATTAAGTTTGGTTGTTTTTGGTTGGGTTTTGTTGGGTTAGTTTAGTTGAGTTTTGTTGGGTGGGTTTGGTTGGGTTTTGTTGGGTGGGTTTGGTTGGGTTTTGTTGGGTGGGTTTCGTTGGGTTTCGTTGGGTTTTGTTGTTTGGGTGTGGTTGGGTTTTGTTGGGTGGGTTTGGTTGGGTTTTGTTGGGTGGGTTTGGTTGGGTTTTGTTGGGTGGGTTTTGTTGGGTGGGTTTGGTTGGGTTTTGTTGGGTGGGTTTGGTTGGGTTTTGTTGGGTGGGTTTGGTTGGGTTTTGTTGGATGGGTTTGGTTGGGTTTTGTTGGGTGGGTTTGGTTGGGTGGGTGTGGGTGGGTTCCGTTGTCTTTTGTTGGGTTTTGTTTTGTCGGTTTTGTTGGGTTTTTTGGGTGAGTTAAGTTGGGTTTTGTTGTTGGGGTTTGGTTGGGTTTTGTTGGGTGGGTTTGGTTGCGTTGTGGGGCGTGGGCTTGGTTGAGTTTTGTTGGCTTTTGTTGGGTGGGTTTGGTTGGGTTTTTTGGATGGGTTTTGTTGGGTGGGTTTTGTTGGGTTTTGTTAAGTGGTTTGGTTGGGTTTTGTTGCGTTTGTTGGGTGGGTTTGGTTGGGTTTTGTTGGATGTGTTTCGTTGGGTTTTGTTGGGTTTTCTTGGGTGGGTTTTGTTGGGTTTTGTTAGGTGGGTTTGGTTGGGTTTTGTTGAGTTTGGTTGGGTTTGGTTGCTTGTGTTTGGTTGGATTTGGTTGGGATTTGTTGGGTGGGTTTGGTTGGGTTTTGTTGGGTGGGTTTCGTTGGGTTTGGTTGATTGGGTTTTTTTGGGTTTTGTTGGGTGGGTTTTGTTGGGTTTTTTGGGTGAGTGTGGTTGAGTTTAGTTGATTAAGTTTGGTTGGGTTTGGTTGGGTTTTGTTGGGTGGGTTTTGTTTGGTTTTGTTGGGTTTTGTTGGGTGGGTTTGGTAGGCTTTTTTGGGTGGGTTTTGTTGGGTTTGGTTGGGTTTTGTTGGGTTGGTTTGGTTGGGTTTGGTTGGGATTTGTTGGGTGGGTTTGGTTGGGCTTTTTGGGTGAGTTTGGTTGAGTTTGGTTGGGTTTGGTTGGGTGGGTTTGGTTGGGTTTTGTTGGGTGGGTTTGGTTGAGGTTTGTTTGGTTTGTTGGGTGGGTTTGGTTGGGTTTTGTTGGGTGGGTTTGGTTGGGTTTTGTTGGGTTTGGTTGGGTTACGTTGGGTTTTGTTGGGTGGGTTTTGTTGGATTTTGTTGGGTGGGTTTCGTTGGGATTTGTTGGGTGGGTTTGGTTGGGTTTTTTTGTGGGTTTGGTTGGGTTTGGTTGATTGGGTTTGGTTGGGGTTCGTTGGGTTTTCTTGGGTGGGTTTTGTTGGGTGGGTTTTCTGGGGTTTTGTTTGGTTGGTTTTGTTGGGTTTTGCTCGGTTTTGTTCTGCGGGTTTTGTTGGGTTTGGTTGGGTTTTGTTGGGTGGGATTGGTTGGGTTTTGTTGGGTTTTGTTGGGTGGGTTTGGTTGGGTTTTGTTGGATGGGTTTGGTAGGGTTTTGATGGGATTTGTTGTGTGGGTTTGGTTGGGTTTTGTTGTTTGGGTTTGGTTGGGATTTGTTGGGTGGGTTTCGTTGGGTTTTGTTGGGTGGGTTTGGTTGGGTTTTGTTGGGTGGGTTTGATTGGGTTTCGTTGGGTTTTGTTTTGTGGGCTTGGCAGGGTTTGGTTGGGTTTTGTCGGGTGGGTTAGGTTGGGTTTGGTTGAGGTTTGTTGATTGGGTTTGGTCGGGTGGGTTTGGTTGGGTTTCGTTGGGTGGGTTTGGTTGGGTTTCGTTGTGTTTTTTGGGGTGGGATTGGTTGGGTTTGGTTGGGTGGTTTTGGTTGGGTTTTGTTGGGATTTGTTGGTTGGGTTTTGTTGGGTTTTGTTGGGTGGGATTGGGTGGGTTTGGTTGGGTTTTCTTTTGTGGGTTTTGTTGGGTTTTGTTGGGTGAGTTTTGTTGGGTTTTGTTGGGTGGGTTTGGTTAGGTTTTGTTGGATGGGTTTGGTTGTTTTTTGTTGCCTGGGTTTGGTTGGGTTCCGTTGGGTTTTGTTGGGTGGGTTTGGTTGGGTCTTGTTGGGTGGGTTTGGTTGGGTCTTGTTGGATGGGTTTTGTTGGGTTTTGTTGGGTGGGTTTTGTTGGGTGGGTTTTGTTGGGTTTTGTTGGGTGGGTTTGGTTGGGTTTTGTTGGGTTTTGTTGGGTGGGTTTGGTTGGGTTTTGTTGGATGGGTTTGGTTGGGTTTTGTTGGGTAGGTTTGGTTGGGTTTTGTTGGGTGGGTTCCGTTGGGTTTTGTTGGATCTTGTTGGGTGGGTTTTGTTGGGTTTTGTTGGGTGGGTTTGGTTGGGTTTTGTTGGGTGGGTTTGGTTGGGTTTTGTTGGGTGGGTTTGGTTGGGTTTTTTGTGTGGGTTTCGTTGGGTTTCGATGTGTTTTGTTGCGTGGGTTTAATTGGGTTTTGTTGGGTGGGTTTGGTTGGGTTTTGGTGCGTGGGTTTGGATGGGTTTTGTTGGCTTTTGTTGGGTGGGTTTGGTTGGGTTTTTTCGATGGGTTTTGTTGGGTGGGTTTTGTTGGGTTTTGTTGGGTGGGTTTGGTTGGGTTTTGTTGGGTGGGTTTGGTTGGGTTTTGTTGGATGGGTTTCGTTGGGTTTTTTGGGTGGGTTTGGTTGGGTTTTGTTGGGTGGGTTTGGTTGTTTTTGGTTGGGTTTTCTTGGGTGGGTTTGGTTCAATTTTTGTTTTGTGGGTTTTGTTGGGTTTTGTTGATTGGGTTTGGTTGGGTTTTGTTGGGTTTTGTCGGGTGGGTTTTGTTGGGTTTTTTGGGTGAGTGTGGTTGAGTTTAGTTGATTAAGTTTGGTTGGGTTTGGTTGGGTATTGTTGGATGGGTTTGGTTGGGTTTCGCTGGACTTTGTTGGGTGGGTTTGGTTGAGGTTTGTTGGGTCGGTTTTGTTGGGTTTGGTTGGTTGGGTTTGGTTGGGCTTGTTGGGTGGGTTTGGTCGGGTTTGGTTGGGTGGGTTTGGTTGGGTTTGGTTGGGATTTGTTGGGTGGGTTTGGTTGAGTTTTTTGGGTGAGTTTGGTTGAGTTTGGTTGATTAAGTTTGGTTGGGTTTGGTTTTGTTTTGTTGGGTGGGTTTTGTTTGGTTTTGTTGGGTTTTGTTGGTTCGGTTTGGTTTGGTTTTGATGGGTGGGTTTGGTTGGGTTTTGTTGGGTGGGTTTGGTTGGGTTTAGTTGGGTATGTTGGGTTTGGTTGGGTTTTGTTGGATGGGTTTGGTTGGGTTTTTTTGGGTGAGCTTAGTTGGGTGGGTGTGGGTGGGTTCCGTTGGGTTTTGTTGGGTTTTGTTGGGTGGGTTTTGGTGGGTTTGTTGGGTGGGTTTGGTTGGGTTTTGTTGTTTGGGTTTGGTTGGGTTTTGTTGGGTGCGTTTGGTTGGGTTTCGTTGGGTGGGGTTTGTTGGGTTTTGTTGGGATTTGTTGGGTGGTTTTGGTTGGGTTTTCTTGGGTGGGTTTGGTTGGGTTTTGTTGGGTGGGTTTGGATGGGTTTTGTTGGGTTTTGTTGGGTGGGTTTGGTTGGGTTTTGTTGGGTTTTGTTGGGTGGGTTTGGTTGGGTTTTGTTGGGTGGGTTTGGTTGGGTTTTGTTGGGTGGGTTTGGTTGGGTTTTGTTGGATGGGTTTCGTTGGGTTTTTTGGGTGAGTTCCGTTGGGTTTGGTTGATTAAGTTTGGTTGTTTTTGGTTGGGTTTTGTTGGGTGGGTTTGGTTGGATTTTTTGGGTTGGTTTGGTTGGGTTTGTTGATTGGGTTTGGTTGGGTTTTGTTGGGTTTTGTCGGGTGGGTTTTGTTGGGTTTCGTTGGGTGAGTGTGGTTGAGTTTAGTTGATTAAGTTTGGTTGGGTTTTGTTGGGTTTTGTTGGGTGGGTTTGGTTGGGTTTTGTTGGGTTTTGTTGGGTGGGTTTGGTTGAGGTTTGTTGGGTCGGTTTCGTTGGGTTTGGTTGGTTGGGTTTGGTTGGGATTTGTTGGGTGGGTTTGGTTGGGTTTTGTTGGGTGGGTTTGGTTGGGTTTGGTTGGGTTTTGTTGGGTGGGTTTGGTTGGGTTTTGTTGGGTGGGTTTGTTTGGGTTTTGTTGGGCATAGTTTGGTTGGGTTTTGTTGTGTTTTGTTGGGTGGGTTTTGTTTGGTTTTGTTTGGTTTTGTTGGGTGGGTTTGGTTGGGTTTTGTTGGGTGGGTTTGGTTGGGTTTTGTTGGCTGGGTTTGGTTGGGTTCTGTTGGGTTTTGTTGGGTGGGTTTGGTTGGGTTTTGTTGGCTGGGTTTCGTTGGGTTTTGTTGGGTGGGTTTGGTTGGGTGGGTTTGGGTGGGTTTGGTTGGGATTTGTTGGGTTTTGTTGGTGGTTTTGTTGGGTTTGTTGGGTGGGTTTGGTTGGGTTTTGTTGTTGGGGTTTGGTTTGGTTTTGTTGGGTTTTGTTCGCTGGGTTTTGTTGGGTTTTTTGTGGGTTTGGTTGGGTTTCGTTGGGTTTTGTTGGGTGGGTTTGGTTGGGTTTTGTTGGGTGGGTTTGGTTGGGTTTTGTTGGGTGGGTTTGGTTGGGTTTTGTTGGGTTTTGTTGGGTGGGTTTGGTTGGGTTTCGTTGGGTTTTGTTGGGTGGGTTTTGTTGGGTTTTGTTAGGTGGGTTTGGTTGGGTTTTGTTGGGTGGGTTTGGTTGGGTTTTGTTGGGTGGGTTTGGTTGGGTTTTGTTGGGTGGGTTTGGTTGGGTTTTGTTGATTAAGTTTGGTTGTTTTCGTTGGGTTTTGTTGGGTGGTTTTGCGTTGGGTTTGTTGGGTGGGTTTGGCTGGGTTTGGTTGATTGGGTTTGGTTGGGTTTTGTTGGGTTTTGTTGGGTGGGTTTGGTTGGGTTTTGTTGGGTGGGTTTGGTTGGGTTTAGTTGGGTGGGTTTGGTTGGGTTTTGTTGGGTGGGTTTGGTTGGGTTTTGTTGGGTTTTGTTGGGTGGGTTTGGTTGAGGTTTGTTGGGTCGGTTTTGTTGGGTTTGGTTGGTTGGGTTTGGTTGGGCTTGTTGGGTGGGTTTGGTTGGGTTTTGTTGGGTGGGTTTGGTTGGGTTTTGTTGGGTTTTGTTGGGTGGGTTTGGTTGGGTTTTGTTGGGTGGGTTTGGTTGGGTTTGGTTGATTGGGTTTGGTTGGGTTTGGTTGGGTTTTGTTGGGTGGGTTTGGTTGGGTTTTGTTGGGTTTTGTTGGGTGGGTTTGGTTGGGTTTTGTTGGGTGGGTTTGGTTGGGTTTTGTTGGTTGGGTTTGGTTGGGTTTTGTTGGTTGGGTTTGGTTGGGTTTTGTTGGGTTTTGTTTCGTTGGGTTTGGTTGGGTTTTGTTGGGTGGGTTTGGTTGGGTGGGTTTTGTTGGGTGGGTTTTGTTGGGTTTTGTTGGGTGGGCTTCGTTAGGTTTGGTTGAGGTTTGTTGGGTTTTGTTGGGTTTTGTTGGGTGGGTTTGGTTGGGTTTTGTTGGGTGGGTTTGGTTGGGTTTTGTTGGTTGGGTTTGGTTGGGTTTTGTTGGGTGGGTTTGGTTGGGTTTTGTTGGGTTTGTTTGGTTGGGTTTTGTTGGGATTTGTTGGGTGGGTTTGTTTGGGTTTTGTTGGGTTTTGTTGGGTGGGTTTTGTTGGGTGGGCTTGGTTAGGTTTGGTGTAGGTTTGTTGGGTGGGTTTCGTTGGGTTTTGTTGGGTGGGTTTGTTGGGTGGGTTTTGTTGGGTGGGTTTGGTTGGGTTTTGTTGGTTGGGATTGGTTGGGTTTTGTTGGGTTTTGTTGGGTTTTGTTGAGTGGGTTTCGTTGGGTTTTGTTGGGTTGGATTTGGGTATGCTTTGTTGGGTGGGTTTGGTTGGGTTTTGTTGGGTGGGTTTGGTTGGGTTTTGTTGGGTGGGTTTGGTTGGGTTTTGTTGGGTTTTGTTGGGTGGGTTTGGTTGGGTTTTGTTGGGTGGGTTTGGTTGATTTTTGTTGGGTGGGTTTGGTTGGGTTTTGTTGGGTGGGTTTGGTTGGGTTTTGTTGGGTGGGTTTGGTTGGGTTTTGTTGGGTTTTGTTGGGTGGGTTTGGTTGAGGTTTGTTTGGTTTGTTGTTTGGGTTTGGTTGGGTTTTGTTGGGTGGGTTTGGTTGGGTTTTGTTGGGTTTGTTGGGTGGGTTTCGTTGGGTTTTGTTGGGTATGTTTGGTTTGGTTTTGTTGGGTTTTGTTGGGTAGGCTTTGCTGGGTGGGTTTGGTTGGGTTTTGTTGGGTGGGTTTCGTTGGGTTTGGTTGATTGGGTTTGGTTGGGTTGGTTGGGTTTGTTGGGTGGGATTGGTTGAGATTGGTTGGGTGGATTTGGTTGAGTTTTGCTGGGTTTGTTTGATGGGTTTCGTTTGGGTTTTGTTGGAGTTTTGTTGGGTTTGGTTGGGTTTTGTTGGGTGGGTTTGGTTGGGTTTGGTTGGGATTTGTTGGGTGGGTTTGGTTGGGTTTTTTGGGTATGTTTGGTTGGGTTTCGTTGGGTTTTGTTTCGTAGGTTTTGTTGGGTGGGTTTGGTTCGGTTTTTTGGGTGGAGTTTCGTTGAGTTTGGTTGATTGGGTTTGGTTGGGTTTGGTTAGGTTTTGTTGGGTGGGTTTTGTTGGGTTTCGTTGGGTTTTTTGGGGTAAGTTTGGTTGGGTTTCGTTATGTTTTGTTGGGTGGGTTTAGTTGGGTTTTTGTTGGGTGGGTTTGGTTGGGTTTTGTTGGGTTTTGTTGGTTGGGTTTTGTTGGGTGGGTTTGGTTGGGTTTTGTTGGGTTTTGTTGGGTGGGTTTGGTTGGGTTTTGTTGGGTGGGTTTGGTTGGGTTTGGTTGGGTGGGTTTGGTTAGGTTTGGTTGGGTTTTGTTGGGTTTTGTTTGGTGGGTTTGGTTGGGTTTTGTTGGGTGGGTTTGGTTGGGTTTTGTTGGGTTTTGTTGGGTGGGTTTGGTTGGGTTTTTTTTTGGTGGGTTTGGTTGGGTTTTGTTGGGTTTTGTTGGGTGGGTTTGGTTGGGTTTTGTTGGGTGGGTTTGGTTGGGTTTGGTTGGGTTTTGTTGGGTTCTGTTTTGTGGGTTTTGTTGGGTTTTGTTGGGTGGGTTTGGTTGGGTTTTGTTGGGTGGGTTTGGTTGAGTTTTGTTGGGTGGGTTTGGTTGGGTTTTGTTGGGTAGGTTTGGTTGGGTTTTGTTGGGTTTTGTTGGGTGGGTTTGGTTGGGTTTTGTTGGGTGGGTTTGGTTGGGTTTTGTTGGGTTTTGTTGGGTGGGTTTGGTTGGGTTTTGTTGTTTTTGTTGGGTGGGTTTGGTTGGGTTTGGTTGGGTGTGTTTGGTTGGGTTCGGTTGGGATTTGTTGGGTTTTGTTGGGTGGGTTTGGTTGGGTTTTGTTGGGTTTTGTTGGGTGGGTTTGGTTGGGTTTTGTTGGGTGGGTTTGGTTGGGTTTCGTTGGGTTTTGTTGGGTGGGTTTGGTTGGGTTTTGTTGGGTTGGTTTGGTTGGGTTTCGTTGGGTTTTGTTGGGTGGGTTTGGTTGGGTTTTGTTTCCTGGGTTTGGATGGGTTTTGTTGGGTTGGTTTGGTTTGGTTTTTGGTTGGGTTTTGTTGGGTTTTGTTAGGTGGGTTTTGTTGGGTTTTGTTTGGTGGGTTTGGTTGGGTTTTGTTGTTTGGGTTTGGTTGGGTTTGGTTGGGTTTTGTTGGGTGGGTTTGGTTGGGTTTCGTTGGGTTTTGTTGGGTTTTGTTGGGTGGGTTTGGTTAAGTTTTGTTGGGTGGGTTTGGATGGGTTTTGTTGGGTTTTGTTGGGTTTTGTTTGGTGGGTTTCGTTGGGTTTTGTTGGGTTCTGTTGGGTGGGTTTTGTTGGGTTTTGTTGGGTGGGTTTGGTTGGGTTTTGATGGGTGGGTTTGGTTGGGTTTTGTTGGGTGGGTTTGGTTGGGTTTTGTTGGGTGGTTTTGCGTGGGTTTTCATGGGTTTTCATGGGTGGGTTGGTTGGGTTTTGTTGGTTGGATTTTGTGGGTTTTGTTGGGTGGGTTTGGTTGGGTTTCGTTGGGTGAGTTTGGTTGGGTTTTGTTGGGTGGGTTTTGTTGGGTTTTATTGGGATTTATTGGGTGGGTTTCGTTGGGATTTGTTGGGTGGGTTTGGTTGGGTTTTGTTGGGTTTTGTTTGGTTTTGTTGGGTTTTGTTGGGTGGGTTTGGTTGGGTTTTGTTGGGTTTTGTTGGGTGGGTTTTGTTGGGTTTTGTTGGTTGGGTTTAGTTGGGTTTTGTTGGGTGGATTTGGTTGGGTTTTGTTGGGTTTTGTTGGGTGGGTTTGGTTGGGTTTTGTTGGGTTTGGTTGGGTTTTGTTGGGTTTTGTTGGGTGGGTTTCGATGGTTTAGTAGGGTGGAGTTCGTTGGGTTTTGTTTTGTGGGTTTTGTTAGGTTTTGTAGGGTTTTGTTGCGTTTTGTTGGGTGGGTTTTGTTGGATGGGTTTGTTTTGGTTTTGTTGGGTTTTGTTGGGTGGGTTTGGTTGGGTTTTGTTGGGATTTGTTTGGTGGGTTTGGTTTTTTTTGGGGGGGGGTTTGTTGGGTGTTTTTCGTTGGGTTTTGTTGGGTGGGTTTGGTTGGGTTTTGTTGGGTTTTTTGTGTTTCGTTGGGTTTTGTCGGGTTGGTTTTGTTTTCTGGTTTTTTGGGGTTTTTTGGTTGTTTTTGGTTGGGTTTTGTTGGTTTTTTTTTTGGGTGGTTTTGTTAGGTTGTGTTGGGTTTTGTTGGTTGGGTCTGGTTGGGTTTGGTTGGGTTACGTTGGGTTTTGTTGGTTGGGTTTGGTTGTTTTTGGTTGGGTGGGTTTGGTTGGTTTTTTTGGGTGGGTTTGGTTGGGTTTTGTTGGGTTTTGTTCGGTTCTGTTGGGTTTTGTTGGGTTTCGTTGGTTGGGGTTTTTCGTGTTTTTGGTTGGGTTTGGTTGCTTTTTGTTGGCTGGTTTTGTTGGGTTTTTTTAGGTGGGTTTGGTTGTTCTTGGTTGGGTAGGTTTGGTTGGGTTTTTTGGGTGGGTTTGGTTGGGTTTTGTTGGGTGGGTTTTGTTGGGTTTTGTTGGGTGGGTTTTGTTGGGTTTCGCTGGGTGGGTTTAGTAGAGTTTTGTTGGGTTTTGTTGGGTGGATTTCGTTGGCTTTTGTTGGGTGTGTTTTGTTGGGTGTGTTTTATTCGGTTTTGTTGCGTGGGTTTGGTTCGGTTTTGTTGGGTGGGATTGGTTGGGTTTTGTTGGGTGGGTTTGGTTGGAATTTGTTGGGTTTTGTTGGGTGGGTTTCGTTGGGTTTTGTTGGGTGGGTTTGGTTGGGTTTTGTTGGGTGGGTTTTGTTGGGTTTTGTTGGGTTTTGTTGGGTGGGTTTGGTTGGGTTTGGTTGGGTGGGTTTGGTTGGGTTTTGTTGGGTTTTGTTGGGTGGGTTTGGTTGGGTTTGGTTGGGTGGGTTTGGTTGGGTTTGGTTGGGATTTGTTGGGTGGGTTTGGTTGGGTTTTGTTGGGTTTTGTTGGGTTTTGTTGGGTTTAGTGGGTTGGGGTTTTTGGGGGTTTTTGGTTGGGTTTGGTTGGGTGGGTTTTGTTGGGTTTTGTTGGGTGGGTTTGGTTGGGTTTTGTTGGGTTTTGTTTTGTCGGTTTTGTTGGGTTTTGTTGGGTGAGTTTGGTTGGGTTTCGTTGGGTTTCGCTGGGTAAGTTTTGTTGGGTTTTTTGTTGCGTGAGTTTGGTTGGGTTTTGTTGGGTGGGTTTGGTTGGGTTTGGTTGATTGGGTTTGGTCGGGGTTCGTTGGGTTTTCTTGGGTGGGTTTTGTTGGGATTTGTTGGGTGGGATTGGTTCGGTTTTGTTGGGTGGGTTGGGTTGGGTTTTGTTGGGTGGGTTTGGTTGGGTGTTGTTGGGTGGGTTTGGTTGGGTTTTGTTGGGTGGGTTTGGTTGGGTTTTGTTGGATGGGTTTGGTTGAGTTTTGTTGGGTTTTGTTGAGTGGGTTTGGTTGGGTTTTGTTGGGTTTTGTTTAATGGGTTTTGTTGGGTTTTGTTGGGTAGGTTTCGTTGGGTTTTGTTGGGTGGGTTTGGTTGGGTTTTGTTGGGTGGGTTTGGTTGGGTTTTGTTGGGTGGGTTTGGTTGGGTTTTGTTTTGTTTTGATCGGTGGGTTTGGTTGGGTTTTTTTGATTGGGTTTGGTTGAATTTCGTTGGGTTTTGTTGGGTGGGTTTCGTTAGGTGGGTTTGGTTGGGTTTTGTTGGGTTTTGTTGGGTTTTGTTGGGTGGGTTTCGTTGGGTTTTGTTAGGTGGGTTTGGTTATGTTTGGTTCTGTTTTGTTTGGCTTTGTTGGGTGGGTTTGGTTAGGTTTGGTTGAGTTTTGTTTGGTGGGTTTGGTTTTTTTGGGGGGTTTATTGGGTGTTTTTGGTTGGGTTTTGTTGGGTGGGTTTCGTTAGGTGGGTTTGGTTGGGTTTTGTTGGGTTTTGTTGGGTTTTGTAGGGTTTTGTTTGGTTTTGTTGGGTGGGTCTGGTTAGGTTTGGTTTGGTTTTGTTGGGTTTTGTTGGGTGGGTTTGGTTAGGTTTCGTTAAGTTTTGTGTGGTGGGTTTGGTTGGGTTTTTTGGGGGGGTTTGTATTTTGTGTTTTTCGTTGGGTTTTGTTGGGTGGGTTTGGTTGGGTTTTGTGGGGTTTTCTTGTGTTTCGTTGGGTTTTGTCGGGTTGGTTTTGTTTTCTGGTTTTGGGGGTTTTTTGGTTGTTTTTGGTTGGGTTTTGTTGGGTTTTGTTGGGCATCGTTGTGGTTTGTTGGGTTTTGTTGGGTTTTGTTGGGTTTTGTTGGTTTTGGTCATTGGGTTTGGTTGGGTTTGGTTGGGTTTTGTTGGGTGTTGTTGGGTGGGATTTGTTGGTTTTTGTTGGGTGGGTTTGGTTTGGTTTTATTGGGTGGGTTTGGTTGGGTTTTGTTGGGTTTTGTTGGGTTTTGTTGGGTTTTGTTGGGTTTTGTTGGGTGGGTTTGGTTGGGTTTCGTTGGTTGGTGTTTTTTGGGTTTTTGGTTGGGTTTCGTTGGGATTTGTTGGCTGGGTTTTGTTGGGTTTTGTTGGGTGGGTTTGGTTGTTTTTGATTGGGTGGGTTAGGTTGGGTTTTATTGGGTTTTGTTGGGTTTTGTTGGGTGGGTTTGGTTGGGTTTTGTTGGGTGGGTTTGGTTGGTTTTTTTGTGTGGGTTTGGTTGGGTTTTGTTGGTTTCTGTTGCTTGGCTTTCGTTGGGTTTTGTTGATTGGGTTTGGTTGGGTTTGGTTGGGTGGGTTTCGTTGGGTTTTGTTGGGTGGGTTTTGTTGGGTTTTGTTGGGTGGGTTTGGATGGGTTTTGTTGAGTGGGTTTGATTGGGATTTTTGGTTTTTGTTGGGTGGGTTTGGTTGGGTTTTTTTGGGTGGGTTTGGTTGGGTTTTGTTGGGTGGGTTTTGTTGGGTGGGTTTGGTTGGGTTTTGTTGGGTTTTGTTGGGTTTTATTGGGTGGGTTTCGTTGGGTTTTGTTGGGTGGGGTTTGTTGGGTTTTGTTGGTTGGGTTTGGTTGGGTCTTGTTTATTTTTGTTGGGTGGGTTTGGTTGGGTATTGTTTGGTGGGTTTGGTTGGGTTTGTTGGGTGGGTTTGGTTGGGTTTTGTTTCGTTTTGTTGGGTTTTATTGGGTGGGTTTCGTTGTTTTTTGTTGGGTGGGTTTCGTTGGGTTTTGTTGGTTTTTGTTGGGTAGGTTTGGTTAGGTTTGGTTGGGCTTTTTGTTGGGTTTTGTTTGGTGGGTTTGGTTGGGTTTTTTGGGGTTTTGTTGGGTGGTTTTGGTTGGGTTTTGTTGGGTGGGTTTGGTTGGGTTTGTTGGGTGGATTTGGTTGGGGTTTGTTTGGTTTTGTTGCTTTTTAGTGGGTGGGTTTCGTTGGGTGGGTTTTGTTGGGTGGGTTTGGTTGGGTTTTGTTGCAAGGGTTTGGTTGGGTTACGTTGGGTCTTGTTGGGTGGGTTTGGTTGTGTTTTGTTGGGTGGGATTCGTTGGGTTTTGTTGAGTGGGTTTGGTTAGGTTTGGTTTGGTTTTGTTGGGTTTTGTTGCGTGGGTTTTGTTGGGTTTTGGGGGGGTTTTGTTGGGTGGGTTTGGTTGAGTTTCGTTGGGTTTTGTTGGGTGGGTTTGGTTGGGTTTTGTTGGGTTTGTTGGGTGGGTTTGGTTTGGGTTTTGTTTGGTTTTGTTGGGTTTTATTGGGTGGGTTTCGTTTAGTTTTGTTGGGTGGGTTTTGTTGGGTGGGTTTTGTTGGGTTTTGTTGGGTGGGTTTGGTTAATTTTCGTTGGGTTTTGTTGGGTGTTGTTACGTGGGTTTGGTTGGGTTTTTGGGTGGGTTTGGTTGGAGTTGGATGGGGTTTGTTGGGTGGGTTTGGTTTGGATTTTTTTGGGTGGGTTTGGTTGGGTTTTCGTTCGGTTTTGGTTCGGTTTTGTTGGGTTTTGTTTGTTTTGTTTTGTTGGGTTGGTTTGGTTGGGATTTGTTGGGTGGGTTTGGTTGGTTTTCGTTCGGTTTTGTTCGGTTTTGTTGGGTTTTGTTTGTTGGGTTTTGTTGGATGAGTTTGGTTAAGTTTTGCTGGGTTTTGTTGGGTTTTGTTTGGTGGGTTTTGTTGGGTTTCGTTGTGTTTTGTTGTGTTTGGTTGGGTTTGGTTGGGTGGGTTTGTTGTGTTTTGTTTGGTGGGTTTGGTTTGGTTTTGTTGGGTGGGTTTGGTTGGGTTTTGGTTGGTTTTGTTAGGTTTTATTGGGTGGGTTTCGTTGGGTTTTGTTGGGTGGGTTTCGTTGGGTTTTGTTGGGTGGGTTTGGTTGGGTCTTGTTTATTTTTGTTGCGTGGGTTTGGTTGGGTTTTTTTTTGGTGGGTTTGGTTGAGGTTTGTTGGGTGGGTTTTGTTGGGTTTTGTTGGGTGGGTTTGGTTGGGTTTTTTTGCATTGGTTTGGTTGGGTTACGTTGGGTTTTGTTGAGTTGGTTAGGTCTGGTTGGTTTTTGTTGGGTGGGTGTGGTTGGGTTTTGTTTGGTTTTAGTAGGTTTTGTTGGGTGGATTTGGCTGGGTTTTGTTGGGTGGGTTTTTTGGGTTTTGTTTGGTAGGTTTTGTTGGGTTTTGTTTGGTGGGTTTGGTTGGGTTTTGTTGGATGGGTTTGGTTGGGTTTTGTTGGGTTTTGTTGGGTGGGTTTGGTTGGGTTTTGTTGGGTGGGTTTGTTTTGGTTTTTTGGGTAGGTTTGGTTGGGATTTTTTTGGTTTTGTTGGGTGGGTTTCGTTGGGTTTTTTTTGGGTGGGTTTGGTTGGGTTTTGTTGGGTGGGTTTTGTTGGGTTTTGTTGGGTTTTGTTTGGTGGGTTTTTTTCCGTTTTGTTGGGTGGGTTTCGTTGGGTTTTGTTGGGTTTTGTTGGGTTTTGTTGGGTGGGTTCTGTTGGGTTTTTTTGGGTGGGTTTTGTTGGGTTTTGTTGGTTGGGTTTGGTTGGGTCTTGTTTATTTTTGTTGGGTGGGTTTCGTTGGGTTTTGTTGGGTGGGTTTGGTTGGGTTTTGTTGGGTGTGTTTGGTTGGGTTTTGTTGGGTCTTGTTGATTGAGTTTGGTTAATTTTTTTGGGTTTTGTTGGGTTTGTTAAGTGGGTTTGGTTGGGTTTGTTGGGTGGGTTTGGTTGGGTTTGGATGGGGTTTGTTGGGTGGGTTTGGTTGGGATTTTTGGGTGGGTTTGGTTGGTTTCGTTCGGTTTTGTTCGGTTTTGTTGGGTTTTGTGGGTTGGGTTTTGTTGGGTGGGTTTGGTTGGGATTTCTTTGGGTGGGTTTGGTTGGTTTTCGGTTTTGTCTCGGTTTTGTTCGGTTTTGTTGGGTTTTGTTTGTTGGGTTTTGTTGGATGGGTTTGGTTAAGTTTTGTTGGGTTTTGTTGGGTTTTGTTTGGTGGGTTTTGTTGGGTTTTGTTGTGTTTTGTTGTGCTTTGTTGGGTTTTGTTGGGTGGGTTTTGTTGGGTTTTGTTTGGTGGGTTTGGTTTGGTTTTGTTGGGTGGGTTTGGTTGGGTTTTGTTTGGTTTTGTTAGGTTTTATTGGGTGGGTTTCGTTGGGTTTTGTTGGGTGGGTTTCGTTGGGTTTTGTTGGGTGGGTTTGGTTGGGTCTTGTTTTTTTTTGTTGTTTGGGTGTGGTTGGGTTTTGTTTGGTGGGTTTGGTTTGGTTTGTTGGGTGGGTTTGGTTTGGTTTTGTTGGGTGGGTTTGGTTGGGTTTTGTTTGGTTTAGTTGGGTTTTGTTGAGTGGGTTTCGTTGGGTTTTGTTGGGTGGGTTTCGTTGGGTTTTGTTGGTTGCGTTTAGTTGGGTTTTGTTTATTTTTTTGGGTGGGGTTGGTTGGGTTTTGTTTGGTGGGTTTGGTTTGGCTTTGTTGGGTGGGGTTGGTTTTGTTTTTTGGGGTGGGTTTGGTTGGGTTTTGTTGCGTGGGTTTGGTTGGGTTTTGGGGGTTTTGTTGGGTGGATTTGGTTAGGTCTGGTTGGTTTTGTTGGGTGGGTGTGGTTGGGTTTTGTTTGGTTTTAGTAGGTTTTATTGGGTGGGTTGCGTTGGGTTTTGTTGGGTGGGTTTTGTTGGGTTTTGTTGGGTGGGTTTTGTTGGGTTTTGTTTGGTGGGTTTGGTTTGGTTTTGTTGGGTGGGTTTGGTTGGGTTTTGTTTGGTTTTGTTAGGTTTTATTGGGTGGGTTTCGTTGGGTTTTGTTGGGTGGGTTTGGATGGGTTTTTTGGGTGGGTTTGATTGGGATTTTTTTGGTTTTGTTGGGTGGGTTTCGTTGGGTTTTGTTGGGTGGCTTTTTTGGGTTTTGTTGGGTGGGTTTTGTTGGGTGGGTTTCTTTGGGTTTTGTTTCCGTGGGTTTGGTTGGGTTTTGTTGGGTGGGTTTGGTTGAGTTTTGTTGGGTTTTGTTGGGTTTTATTGGGTGGGTTTAGATGGGTTTTGTTGGGTTTTCTTGGGTTTTGTTGGGTAGGTTTGGTTGGGTTTGGTTGGGTTTTGTTGGGTGGGTTTGGTTGGGTTTTGTTGGGTTTGGTTGGGTGTGTTTGGTTGGGTTTGGTTGGGTTTTGTTGGGTATTGTTGGGTGGGTTTGGTTAATTTTTTTGGGTTTTGTTGGGTTTTGTTAAGTGGGTTTGGTTGGGTTTTTGGGTGGGTTTGGTTGGGTTTGGATGGGTTTTGTTGGGTGGGTTTGGTTGGGATTTTTTTGGGTGGGTTTGGTTGGTTTTCGTTCGGTTTTGTTCGGTTTTGTTGGGTTTTGTTGGTTGGGTTTTGTTGGGTGGGTTTGGTTGGGATTTCTTTGGGTGGGTTTGGTTGGTTTTCGTTCGGTTTTGTTCGGTTTTGTTGGGTTTTGTTTGTTGGGTTTTGTTGGATGGGTTTGGTTAAGTTTTGTTGGGTTTTGTTGGGTTTTGTTTGGTGGGTTTTGTTGGGTTTTGTTGTGTTTTGTTGTGCTTTGTTGGGTTTTGTTGGGTGGGTTTTGTTGGGTTTTGTTTGGTGGGTTTGGTTTGGTTTTGTTGGGTGGGTTTGGTTGGGTTTTGTTTGGTTTTGTTAGGTTTTATTGGGTGGGTTTCGTTGGGTTTTGTTGGGTGGGTTTCGTTGGGTTTTGTTGGGTGGGTTTGGTTGGGTCTTGTTTATTTTTGTTGGGTGGGTTTGGTTGGGTTTTGTTTGGTGGGTTTGGTTTGGTTTGTTGGGTGGGTTTGGTTTGGTTTTGTTGGGTGGGTTTGGTTGGGTTTTGTTGCGTGGGTTTGGTTGGGTTTGGGGGTTTTGTTGGGTGGATTTGGTTAGGTCTGGTTGGTTTTGTTGGGTGGGTTTGGTTGGGTTTTGTTGGGTGGGTTTGGTTGGGATTTGTTGGTTTTTGTTGGGTGGGTGTGGTTGGGTTTTGTTTGGTTTTAGTAGGTTTTATTGGGTGGGTTGCGTTGGGTTTTGTTAAGTGGGTTTTGGTTGGGTTTTGTTGGGTGGGTTTTGTTGGGTTAGGTTCGGTGGGTTTGGTTTGGTTTTGTTGGGTGAATTTTGTTGGGTTTTGTTCGGTTTTGTTAGGTTTTATTGGGTGGGTTTCGTTGGGTTTTGTTGGGTGGGTTTCGTTGGGTTTTGTTGGGTGGGTTTGGTTGGGTCTTGTTTATTTTTGTTGGGTGGGTTTGGTTGGGTTTAGTTTGGTGGGTTTGGTTTGGTTTGTTGGGTGGGCTTGGTTTGGTTTTGTTGGGTGGGTTTGGTTGGGTTTTGTTGCGTGGGTTTGGTTGGGTTTTTGGGGGTTTTGTTGGGTGGATTTGGTTAGGTCTGGTTGGTTTTTGTTGGGTGGGTGTGGTTGGGTTTTGTTGGGTTTGTTGGGTGGGTTTGGTTCGGTTTTGTTTGGTTTTGTTGGGTCTTATTGGGTGGGCTTCGTTTAGTTTTGTTGGGTGGGTTTTGTTGGGTTGGTTTGGTTGGGTTTTGTTGGGTTTTGTTGGGTGGGTTTGGTTGGGTTTTGTTGGGTGGGTTTGGTTGGGTTTTGTTAAGTGGGTTTGGTTGGGTTTTTTTGGGTGGGTTTTGGTTGTATTTGGATGGGGTTTGTTGGGTGGGTTTGATTGGGATTTTGTTGGGTGGGTTTGGTTGGTTTTCGCTCGGTTTTGTTCGGTTTTGTTGGGTTTTGTGGGTTGGGTTTTGTTGCGTGGGTTTGGTTGGGATTTTTTGGGTGGGTTTGGTTGTTTTGTTGGGTGGGTTTGGTTGGGTTTTGTTTGGGTTTTGTTGGGTTTGGGTTTGGTGGGTTTTGTTGGTTTGTTGGTTTTGTTTGCGGGTTTTGGTTGGGTTTTGTTTGGTGGGTTTTGGTTGGGTTTTGTTGGTGGGTTTTGGTTGGGTTTTGTTGGGTGGGTTTTGGTTGGGTTTATTTGGGTGGGTTTGGTTTGGTTTTGTTGGGTGGGTTTGGTTGGGTTTTGTTTGGTTTTGTTGGGATGGTTTGGTTGGGTTTTGTTAAGTTTTCTTGGGTGGGTTTGGGTGGGTTTGTTGGGTTTTGTTGGGTGGGTTTGGTTCTTTTTCGTTGGGTTTTGTTTGGTTTTGTTAAGTAGGTTTGGTTGGGTTTTTTGGGTGGGTTTGGTTGGGTTTGGTTGGTTTTCGTTAGGTTTTGTTGGGTTTTGTTGGTTGTATTTTGTTGGGTGGGTTTGGTTAAGTTTTGTTGGGTTTTGTTGGGTTTTGTTTGGTGATTTTGTTGGGTTTTGTTGGGTTTTGTTGATTTTTCTTGGGTTTTGTTGGGTGGGTTTGGTTGGGTTTTGTTTGGTGGGTTTGGTTTGGTTTTGTTGGGTGGGTTTGGTTGGGTTTTGTTGGGTGGGTTTGGTTGGGTTTTGTTGGGTGGGTTTCATTGGGTTTTGTTGGGTGGGTTTCGTTGGGTGGGTTTTGTTTGGTTTTGTTGGGTGGGTTTGGTTGGGTTTTGTTTATTTTTGTTGGGTGGGTTTGGTTTGGTTTTGTTTGGTGGGTTTGGTTGGGTTTGGTTGGGTTTAGTTTGGTTTCGTTGGGTTTTATTGGATGGGTTTTGTTGTTTTTTGTTGGGTTGGTTTCGTTGGGTTTGGTTGGGTTTTTTGTTGGGTTTTGCTTGGTGGGTTTGGTTGGGTTTTTTGGGGTTTTGTTGGGTGGGTTTCGCTGGGTTTTGTTTGGTGGGTTTGGTTGGAAGGGTTTGGTTGGATTTGGTTGGGATTTGTTGGGTGGGTTTGGTTGGGTTTTGTTGGGTTTTGTTGGGTGTTTTTTGTTGGGTGGTTTTGGTTGGGTTTTGTTGGGTGGGTTTTGTTTGGTTTTGTTGGGTTTTATTGGGTTGGTTTCGTTGGGTTTTATTGGGTGGGTTTTGTTGGGTGGGTTTTGTTTGGTTTTGTTGGGTGGGTTTGGTTGGGTTTTGTTGGGTTTTGTTTGGTGGGTTTGGTTAATTTTTTTGGGTTTTGTTTTATTTTGTTAAGTGGCTTTGGTTGGGTTTTTGGGTGGGTTTGGTTGGGTTTGGATGGGGTGTGTTGGGTGGGTTTGGTTGGGATTTTTTTGGGTGGGTTTGGTTGGTTTTCGTTCGGTTTTGTTCGGTTTTGTTGGGTTTTGTTGGGTGGGTTTTGTTGGGTGGGTTTGGTTGGGATTTTTTGGGTGGGTTTGGTTTTTTTTCGTTCGGTTTTGTTGGGTTTTGTTGGGTTTTGGTTGAGTTTTGTTGGTTGGGTTTGGTTGAGTTTTGTTGGGTGGGTTTCGTTGGGTTTTGTTTGGTGGGTTTGGTTGGGTTTTGTTCGGTGAGATTGGTTTGGTTTTGTTGGGTGGGTTTGGTTGAGGTTTGTTGGGTTTTGTTAGATTTTGTTGGGTGGGTTTTGTTGGGTTTTGTTGGGTGGGTTTGGTTGGGTTTTGTTGGGTGGGTTTGGTTGGGATTGGTTCTTTTTTGTTGGGTGGGTTTGGTTGGGTTTCGTTTGGTGGGTTTGGTTTGGTTTGTTGGGTGGGTTTGGTTTGGTTTTGTTGGGTGGGTTTGGTTGGGTTTTGTTGCGTGGGTTTGGTTGGGTTTTGGGGGTTTGTTGGGTGGATTTGGTTAGGTCTGGTTGGTTTTGTTGGGTGGGTGTGGTTGGGTTTTGTTTGGTTTTAGTAGGTTTTATTGGGTGGGATGCGTTGGGTTTTGTTGGGTGGGTTTGGTTGGGTTTTGTTGGGTGGGTTTTGTTGGGTTTTGTTTGGTGGGTTTGGTTTGGTTTTGTTGGGTGGGTTTGGTTGGGTTTTGTTTGGTTTTGTTAGGTTTTATTGGGTGGGTTATGTTGGGTTTTGTTGGGTGGGTTTGGATGGGTTTTTTTGGGTGGGTTTGATTGGGATTTTTTTGGTTTTGTTGGGTGGGTTTCGTTGGGTTTTTTTTGGGTGGGTTTGGTTGGGTTTTGTTGGGTGGGTTTTGTTCGGTTTTCTTGGGTTTTGTTGGGTGGGTTTGGTTTGGTTTTGTTGGGTGGGTTTGGTTGGGGTTTGTTGGGTTTTGTTGGGTTTTATTGGGTGGGTTTCGTTGGGTTTTGTTGGGTGGGGTTTGTTGGGTTTTGTTGGTTGGGTTTGGTTGGGTCTTGTTTATTTTTGTTGGGTAGGTTTGGTTGGGTTTTGTTGGGTGGGCTTGGTTGGGTTTTGTTGGGTGGGTTTGGTTGGGTTTTGTTGGGTTTTGTTGTGTTTTGTTGGGTGGGTTTCATTGGGTTTTGTTGGGTGGGTTTGGTTGGGTTTTGTTGTTTTTCGTTGATTGGGTTTGGTTAGTTTTGGTTGGATTTTGTTGGGTTTTGTTTGGTGGGTTTGGTTGGGTTTTGGGTCTTGTTGGATGGGTTTGGTTGGGTTTTGTTTTGTGGTTTTGGTTGGGTTTGTTGGGTGGATTTGGTTGGGGTTTGTTTGGTTTTGTTTCTTTTTATTGGGTGGGGTTCGTTGGGTTTTGTTGGGTGTGTTTTGCTGGGTGGGTTTTGTTGGGTGGGTTTCGTTGGGTTTTGTTGGGTGGGTTTGGTTGGGTTGTGCTGGGTTTTGTTGGGTGGGTTTGGTTGGGTTTTGTTGGGTGGGTTTGGTTGGGTTTTGTTGGGTGGGTTTGGTTGGGTTTTGTTGGGTTTTGTTGGGTTTTGTTGCGTGGGTTTGGTTGGGTTTTTGGGGGTTTTGTTGGGTGGATTTGGTTAGGTCTGGTTGGGTTTTGTTGGGTGGGTTTGGTTGGGTTTTATTGGGTTTTGTTGGGTGGGTTTGGTTGGGTTTTGTTGGGTGGGTTTGGTTGGGTTCTGTTGGGTGGGTTTGGTTGGGTTTTGTTGGGTGGGTTTGGTAGGGTTTTGTTGGGTGGGGTTGGTTGGCTTTTGCTGGGATTTGTTGGGTGGGTTTGGTTGGGTTTTGTTGGGTGGGTTTGGTTTGGTTTTGATGGTGGGTTTGTTGGGTTTTGTTGGGTTTTGTTTGGGTTTTGTTGGGTGGGTTTTGTTGGGTTTTTTGGGTGGGTTTGGTTGGTTTTCGTTCGGTTTTGTTGGGTTTTGTCGGGTTTTGTTGGTTGGGTTTTGTTGGATGGGTTTGGTTAAGTTTTGTTGGGTTTTTTTTGGGTGGGTTTGGTTGGGTTTTGTTGGATGGGTTTTTTTTGAATGGGTTTGGTTGGGTTTGGTTGGGTGGGTTTTTTGGCTTTTGTTTGGTGGGTTTGGTTTGGTTTTGTTGGGTGGGTTTGGTTGGGATTTGTTGGGTTTTGTTGGGTGGGTTTGGTTGGGTTTTGTTGGGAGGGTTTCGTTGGGTTTTGTTGGGTGTGTTAACTTGGGTTTTGTTGGGTTTTTGTTGGCTGGGTTTGGTTGGGTTTTGTTTGGTGGTTGGTTTGTTGGGTGGGTTTGGTTTGGTTTTGTTGGGTGGGTTTGGTTGGGTTTTGTTGCGTGGGTTTGGTTGGGTTTTGGGGGGTTTTGTTGGGTGGATTTGGTTAGGTCTGGTTGGTTTTTGTTGGGTGGGTTTGGTTGGGTTTGTTTGGTTTTAGTAGGTTTTGTTGAGTGGGTTTCGTTGGGTTTTGTTGGGTGGGTTTGGTTGGGTTTTGTTGGGTGGGTTTTGGGGGTTTTGTTTGGTGGGTTTGGTTGGGTTTTGTTGGGTGGGTTTGGTTGGGTTTTGTTCGGTTTTGTTGCTTTTTATTGGGTGGGTTTCGTTGGGTTTTGTTGGGTGGGTTTGGTTGGGTTTTGTTGGGTGGGGTTGGTAGGGTTTGGTTTATTTTTGTTGGGTGGGTTTGGTTGGGTTTTGTTGGTTGGGTTTCGTTGGGTTTAGGTGGGTGGGTTTGGTTGGGTTCTGTTGGGAGGGTTTGGTTGGGTTTTGTTGGTTGGGTTTAGTTGGGTTTTTGGGGGGTTTTGGGGGTGGGTTTGGTTTGGATTTGTTGGGTGGGTTTGGTTGGGTTTTGTTGGGTTTTGTTGGGTGGGTTTGGTTGGGTTTTGTTGGGTGGGTTTGGTTGGGTTTTATTGGGTGGGTTTCGTTGGGTTTTGTTGGGTGGGTTTGTTGGGTGGGTTTGGTTGGGTTTGGTTGGGTTTTGTTGGGTGGGTTTGGTTGGGTTTTGTTGGGTTTGGTTGGGTTTTGTTGGGTGGGTTTGGTTGGGTTTTGTTGGGTGGGTTTGGTTGGGATTTAATGGGGATTGTGGGGTGAGTTTGGTTGGGTTTTGTTGGGTGGGTTTGGTTGGGTTTTGTTGGTGGGTTTGGTTGGGTTTTGTTGGGTTTTGTTGGGTTTTGTTGGGTGGGTTTGGTTGGGTTTTGTTGGGTGGGTTTGGTTGGGTTTCGTTGGGTTTTGTTGGGTTTTGTTGGGTTTTGTTGGGTGGGTTTTGTTGGGTGGGTTTGGTTGGGTTTTGTTGGGTGGGTTTGGTTGGGTTTTGTTTGGTGGGTTTGGTTGGGTTTTGTTGGGTTTTGTTGGGTTTTGTTGGGTGGGTTTTGTTGGGTTTTGTTTGGTGGGTTTGGTTTGGTTTTGTTGGGTGGGTTTGGTTGGGTTTTGTTGGGTTTTGTTGGGTTTTGTTGGGTGGGTTTCGTTGGGTTTTGTTGGGTGGGTTTGGTTGGGTTTTGTTGGGTGGGTTTGGTTGGGTTTTGTTGGGTGGGTTTGGTTGGGTTTTGTTGCGTGGGTTTGGTTTGGGTTTGTTGGGTGGGTTTGGTTGGGTTTTGTTGGGTGGGTTTGGTTGGGTTTTGTTGGGTGGGTTTGGTTGGGTTTTGTTGGGTGGGTTTTGTTGGGTGGGTTTGGTTGGGTTTTGTTGGGTTTTGTTGGGTGGGTTTGGTTAGGTTTGGTTGGGTTTTGTTGGGTTTTGTTGGGTGGGTTTGGTTGGGTTTTGTTGGGTTTTGTTGGGTGGGTTTGGTTGGGTTTTGTTGGGTGGGTTTGGTTGGGATTTGTTTTTGTTTTGTTGGGTGGGTTTGGTTGGGTTTTGTTGGGTGGGTTTGGCTGGGTTTCGTTGGGTTTTGTTGGGTTTTGTTGGGTAGGTTTGGCTTGGTTTTGTTGGGTGGGTTTTGGTGGGTTTCGTTGGGTTTTGTTTGGTGGGTTTGGTTGGGTTTTATTGGGTGGGTTTGGTTGGGTTTTGTTGGGTTTTGTTTGGTGGGTTTGGTTGGGTTTTGTTGGGTGGGTTTTGTTGGGTGTGTTTCGTTGAATTTTTGGGGGTTTTGTTGGGTGGGTTTGGTTAGGTCTGGATGGGTTTTGTTGGGTGGGTTTGGTTGGGTTTTGTTGGGTGGGTTTGGTTGGGTTTGGTTAGGTTTTGTTGGGTTTTCTTGGGTGGGTTTCGTTGGGTTTGTTGGGTGGGATTTGATAGGTTTGGTTGGGTTTTGTTTGGTGGGTTTGGTTGGGTTTTGTTGGGTGGGTTTGGTTAATTTTCGTTGGGTTTTGTTGGGTTTTGTTAAGTGGGTTTGGTTGGGTTTTTTGGGTGGGTTTGGTTGGGTTTGGTTGGGATTGGTTGGGTTTTGTTGGGTTGGTTTGGTTGGGATTTGTTGTTTTTTGTTGGGTGGGTTTGGTTAAGTTTTGTTGGGTTTTGTTGGGTTTGGTTGGGTTTGGTTGGGTTTTGTTGGGTGGGTTTGGTTGGGTTTTGTTGGGTTTTGTTGGGTGGGTTTGGTTGGGTTTTGTTTGGTGGGTTTGGTTGGGTTTTGTTGGGTGGGTTTGGTTGGGTTTGGTTGGGTTTTGTTGGGTTTTGTTGGGTGGGTTTCGTTGGGTTTTGTTGGGTGGGTTTCGTTGAGGTTTGTTGGGTTTTGTTGGGTGGGTTTGGTTGGGTTTTGTTGATTTTTGTTTTGTGGGTTTGGTTGGGTTTTGTTGGGTGGGTTTGGTTGGGTTTGGTTTGGTTTCCTTGGGTTTTGTTGGGTGGGTTTTGTTGTTTTTGTTGGGTTGGTTTCGTTGGGTTTGTTGTTGGGTTTTGTTGGGTTTTGCTTTGTGGGTTTGGTTGGGTTTTGTTGGGTTTTGTTGAATGGGTTCGGTTGGGTTTTGTTGGGTGGGTTTGGTTGCTTGGGTTTGGTTGGGTTTTGTTGGGTTTTGTTGGGTGGGTTTGGTTGGGTTTTGTTGGGACTTGTTGGGTTGTTGGGTGGGTTTCTTTGTATTTTGTTGGGTGGGTTTCGTTTGGTTTTGTTGGTTTTTATTGGGTTGGTTTTGTCGGGATTTATTGGGTGGGTTTTGTTGGGTGGGTTTGGTTGGGTTTTGTTGGGTGGGTTTGGTTAAGTTTTGTTGGGTTTTGTTGGGTGGGTTTGGTTGGGTTTTGTTGGGTGGGTTTCATTGGGTTTTGTTGAGTTTTGTTGGGTGGGTTTTGTTGGGGTTTGTTCGTTGGGTTTTGTTGGGTGGGTTTGGTTTGGGATTTTTGGGTGTTCTTGGTTGTTTTTGGTTGGGTTTTGTTGTGTGGGTTTTGTTGGGTTTTGTTGGGTGGGTTTGGTTGGGTTTTGTTGGGTGGGTTTGGTTGGGTTTTGTTGGGTTTTGTTGGTTGGGTTTGGTTGGGTTTTGTTGGGTGGGTTTGGTTGGGTTTTGTTGGGTTTTGTTTGGTGGGTTTGGTTGGGTTTTGTTGGGTGGGTTTGGTTGGGTTTTGTTGGGTGGGTTTTGTTGGGTGGGTTTTGTTGGGTGGGTTTCGTTGGGTTTTGTTGTTTGGGTTTGGTTGTTTTTTGTTGGGTGGGTTTGGTTGTTTTTGGTTGGGTGGGTTTGGTTGGGTTTTGTTTGGTGGGTTTGGTTGGGTTTTGTTGGGTTTTGTTGGGTGGGTTTGGTTGGGTTTTGTTGGGTGGGTTTGGTTGGGTTTTGTTGGGTGGGTTTGGTTGGGTTTGGTTTGGTGGGCTTTGTTGGGTTTTGTTGGGTTTTGTTGGGTGGATTTGGTTGGGTTTTGTTGGGTTTTGTTGGGTTTGTTGGATGGGTTTGGTTGGGTTTTGTTGTGTGGATTTGGTTGGGTTTTTTTGGGTATGTTTGGTTGGGTTTCGTTGGGTTTTGTTGGGTGGGTTTGGTTGGGATGTTTTTGGGTGCGTTTGGTTGGATTTCGTTGGGTTTTGTTGGGTTTTGTTGGGTGGGTTTGGTTGTTTTTGGTTGGGTGGGTTTGGTTGGGTTTTGTTGGGTGGGTTTGGTTGGGTTTCGTTGGGTTTTGTTGGGTGGGTTTTGTTGGGTTTTGTTGGGTTTTGTTGGGTGGGTTTGGTTGGGTTTTGTTGGGTTTTGTTGGGTGGGTTTGGTTGGGTTTCGTTGGGTTTTGTTGGGTTTGGTTGGGTTTGGTTGCTTGGGTTTGGTTGGGTTTTGTTGGGTTTGGTTGGTTGAGGTTTGTTGGGTTTTGTTGGGTGGGTTTGGTTGGGTTTTGTTGGGTGGGTTTGGTTGGGTTTTGTTGGGTGGGTTTCGTTGTGTTTTGTTGGGTGGGTTTGGTTGGGTTTTGTTGGATGGGTTTGGTTGAGTTTTGTTGGGTTTTGTTGGGTGGGTTTAGTTGGGTTTTGTTTGGTTGGTTTGGCTTGGTTTTGTTGGATTTTTTGGGGTGGGTTTGGGTGGGTTTTGTTGGGTTTTGTTGGGTGGGTTTGGTTGGGTTTTGTTTATTTGGGTTTGGTTGGGTTTTGTTTGGTGGGGTTGGTTGGGTTTGGTTGATTGGTTTCGTTTGGTTTCGTTGGGTTTTGTTGGGTGGGTTTTGTTGGGTTTTGTTGGGTTGGTTTGGTTGGGTTTTGTTGGGTTTTGTTGGGTTTTGCTGGGTGGGTTTGGTTGGGATTTTTGGGGTTTTGTTGGGTGGGTTTTGTTGGGTTTGGTTGGGTGTGTTTGGTTGGGTGTGTTTGGTTGGGTTTGGTTGGGTTTTGTTGGGTGGGTTTGGTTGGGTTTTGTTGGGTTTTGTTGGGTTTTGTTGGGTGGGTTTTGTTGGGTGGGTTTTGTTGGGTTTTGTTGGGTGGGTTTGGTTGGGTTTTGTTGGGTTTTGTTGGGTGGATATTGTTGGGTTTTGTTGGGTGGGTTTTGTTGTTTGGGTTTGGTTGGGTTTCGTTGGGTTTTGTTGGGTGGGTTTTGTTTTGTTTTGTTGGGTTTTGTTGGGTGGGTTTGGTTTTGTATGTTTGGGTGGGTTTGGTTTGGTTTTGGTGTTTGGGTTTGGTTGGGTTTTGTTGGGTGGGTTTGGTTGGGTTTGGTTGGGTTTTGTTGTTTGGGTTTTGTTGGGTTTTGTTGGGTGGGTTTGGTTGGGTTGTGTTTGGTTTTCTTGGATGTGTTTGGTTGGGTTTTGTTGGGTGGGTTTGGTTGGGTTTTGTTGGGTGGGTTTGGTTGGGTTTTGTTGGGTGGGTTTGGTTGGGTTTTGTTGGGTTTTGTTGGTTGGGTTTGGTTGGGTTTTGTTGGGTGGGTTTGGTTGGGTTTTGTTGGGTTTTGTTTGGTGGGTTTGGTTGGGTTTTGTTGGGTGGGTTTGGTTGGGTTTTGTTGGGTGGGTTTTGTTGGGAGGGTTTTGTTCGGTTTTGTTGGGTAAATTTGGTTGGGTTTTGTTGGGTGGGTTTGGTTGCGTTTTGTTGGTTGCGTTTAGTTGGGTTTTGTTGGGTGGGTTTGGTTAGGTTTTGTTGGGTGGGTTTGGTTGGGTGGGTTTGGTTGGGTTTTGTTGGGTGGGTTTTGTTGGGTTTTGTTGGGTGGGTTTGGTTGGGTTTTGTTGGGTGGGTTTGGTTGGGTTTGGTTGGGTGGGTTTGGTTGGGTTTTGTTGGGTTTTGATGGGTGGGTTTGGTTGGGTTTTTTTTGGGTGGGTTTGGTTGGGTTTTGTTGGGTTTTGTTGGGTGGGTTTGGTTGGGTTTTGTTGGGTGGGTTTTGTTGGATTGGGTTTTGGTTGGGTTTTGTTGGGTGGGTTTGGTTGGGTTTTGTTGGGTGGGTTTGGTTGGGTTTTGTTGGGTTTTGTTGGGTGGGTTTGGTTGGGTTTTGTTGGGTTTTGTTGGGTGGGTTTGGTTGGGTTTGGTTGGGTGGGTTTGGTTGGGTTTGTTTGGGTTTTGTTGGGTGGGTTTGGTTGGGTTTTGTTGGGTGGGTTTGGTTGGGTTTTGTTGGGTTTTGTTGGGTGGGTTTGGTTGGGTTTTGTTGGGTGGGTTTGGTTGGGTTTTGTTGGGTTTGGTTGGGTTTTGTTGGGTGGGTTTCGTTGGGTTTTGTTGGGTGGGTTTGGTTGGGTTTTGTTGGGTGGGTTTGGTTGGGTTTTGTTGGGTGGGTTTGGTTGGGTTTTGTTGGGTGGGTTTGGTTGGGTTTTGTTGGGTTTTGTTGGGTGGGTTTGGTTGGGTTTTGTTGGGTGGGTTTGGTTGGGTTTTGTTGGGTGGGTTTGGTTGGGTTTTGTTGGGTGGGTTTGGTTTTGTTGGGTGGGTTTTGTTGGCTCTGTTTCGTTGGGTTTTGTTGGGTGGGTTTGGTTTGGTTTTGTTGGATGGGTTTTGTTGTTTTTTGTTGGGTGGGTTTGGTTCGGTTTTGTTGGGTGGGTTTCGTTGGGTTTGGTTGGGTGTTGTTGGGTGATTTTGGTTGGGTTTTGTTGGGTGGGTTTCGTTGCGTGGGTTTTGTTTGGTTTTGTTCGGTTTTGTTGGGTGGGTTTCGTTGGGTTTGGTTGGGTTTTGTTGGGTGGGTTTGGTTGGGTTTTGTTGGGTGGGTTTTGTTGGGTGTTGTTGGGTGGGTTTGGTTGGGTTTTGGGTGGGTTTTGTTGGGTGGGTTTGGTTGGGTTTTGTTGGGTGGGTTTGGTTGGGTTTTGTTGGGTCGGTTTGGTTGGGTTTTGTTGGGTTTTGTTGGGTTTTGTTGGGTGGGTTTGGTTGGGTTTTGTTTGGTGGGTTTGGTTGGGTTTTGTTGGGTGGGTTTGGTTGGGTTTTGTTGGGTGGGTTTGGTTGGGTTTTGTTGGGTGGGTTTGGTTGGGTTTTGTTGGGTGGGTTTGGTTGGGTTTTGTTGGGTTTGTTGGTTCGGTTTGGATGGGTTTTTGGTTGGGTTTTGTTGGGTTTGTTTGGTGGGTTTGGTTGAATTTTGTGGGGTTTTGTTGGGTGGGTTTGGTTGGGTTTTGTTGGGTGGGCTTGGTTGGGTTTCGTTGGGTGGGTTTGGTTGGGGTTTGTTGGGTTTTGTTGCTTGGGTTTTGTTGGGTAGGTTTGGTTGGGTTTTGTTGGGTGGGTTTTGTTGGGTGGGTTTTGTTGGGTGGGTTTGGTAAGGTTTTGTTGGGTGGGTTTGGTTGGGGTTTGTTGGGTTTTGTTGGGTGGGTTTGGTTGGGTTTTGTTGGGTGGGTTTGGTTTGGTTTTGTTGGGTTTGTTGGGTGGGTTTCGTTGGGTTTTGTTGGGTGGGTTTTGTTGGGTGGGTTTTGTTGGGTTTGGTTGGGTTTTGTTTGGTGGGTTTGGTTAATTTTCGTTGGGTTTTGTTGGGTTTTGTTAAGTGGGTTTGGTTGGGTTTTTTGGGTGGGTTTGGTTGGGTTTGGTTGGGTTTGGTTGGGTTTTGTTGGGTGGGTTTCGTTGGGATTTTTTGGGTGGGTTTGTTTGGTTTTCGTTCGGTTTTGTTGGGTTTTGTTGGGTTTTGTTGGTTGTATTTTGTTGGTTGGGTTTGGTTGGGTTTTGTTGGGTGGGTTTGGTTGGGTTTTGTTGGGTTTTGTTGGGTGGGTTTGGTTGGGTTGTGTTGGGTTGGTTTGCATGGGTTTTGTTGGGTTTTGTTGGGTGGGTTTGGTTGGGTTTTGTTGGATGGGTTTGGTTGGGTTTTGTTGTTTGGGTTTGGTTGGGTTTTGTTGGGTGCGTTTGGTTGGGTTTCGTTGGGTGGGGTTTGTTGGGTTTTGTTGGGATTAGTTGGGTGGTTTTGGTTGGGTTTTCTTGGGTGGGTTTGGTTGGGTTTTGTTGGGTTTTGTTGGGTGGGTTTGGTTTGGTTTTGTTTGGTGGGTTTGGTTGGGTTTGGTTGGATTTAGTTTGGTTTTGTTGGGTTTTGTTGGGTGGGTTTCGTTGGGTTTTGTTGTTTTTGTTGGGTGGGTTTTGTTAGGTTTGGTTGGATTTTGTTGGGTTTTGTTTGGTGGGTTTGGTTGGGTTTTTGGGGGTTTTGTTGGGTGGGTTCGGTTGGGTTTTGTTTGGTTTGTTTCGTTGGGATTTGTTGGGTGGGTTTGGCTGGGGTTTGTTGCGTTTTGTTTGGTTTTGTTGGGAGGAGTTGGTTGGGTTTTGTTGGGTGGGTTTTGTTGGGTGGGTTTTGTTGGGTGGGTTTTTTGGGTTTTGTTTGGTGGGTTTGGTTGGGTTTTGTTGGTTGGGTTTTGTTGGGTGGGTTTGGTTGGGTGTTTTTTGGGGGTTTTGTTGGGTGGGTTTGGTTGGGTTTTGTTGGGTGGGTTTGGTTGGGTTTTGTTGGGTGGGTTTGGTTGGGTTTTGTTGGGTTTTGTTGGGTGGGTTTGGTTGGGTGTGTTTGGTTGGGTTTGGTGGGGTTTTGTTGGGTGGGTTTGGTTGGGTTTGGTTGGGTTTTGTTGGGTGGGTTTGGTTGGGTTTTGTTGGGTTTGTTGGGTGGGCTTGGTTGGGTTTTGTTGGGTGGGTTTGGTTGGGTTTTGTTGGGTGGGTTTGGTTGGGTTTTGTTGGGTGGGTTTTGTTGGGTGGGTTTTGTTGGGTTTGGTTGGGTTTTGTTGGGTGGGTTTGGTTGGGTTTTGTTGGGTGGGTTTGGTTGGGTTTTGTTGGGTGGGTTTGGTTGGGTTTTGTTGGGTGGGTTTGGTTGGGTTTTGTTGGGTGGGTTTGGTTGGGTTTTGTTGGGTGGGTTTCGTTTCGCTTTGTTGGGTGGGTTTGGTTGGGTTTTACTGGGTGGGTTTGGTTGGGTTTTGTTGGGTTTGGTTGGGTTTGTTTAATTGGGTTTTGTTGGGTTTGGTTGGGTTTGGTTTTGTTGGGTTTTGGTTCGGTTTTATTGGGTGGGTTTGGTTGGGTTTGTTGGGTTTTTGTTGGGTGGGTTTCGTGGGTTTTGTTGGGTGGGTTTGGTTGGGTTTTGTTGGGTGGGTTTGGTTGGGTTTTGTTGGGTGGGTTTGGTTGGGTTTTGTTGGGTGGGTTTGGTTGGGTTTTGTTGGGTGGGTTTGGTTGGGTTTTGTTGGGTGGGTTTTGTTGGGTGGGTTTTGTTGGGTTTTGTTGGGTGGGTTTGGTTGGGTTTTGTTGGGTTTTGTTGGGTGGGTTTGGTTGGGTTTTGTTGGGTGGGTTTGGTTGGGTTTTGTTGGGTTTAGTTGGGTTTTGTTGGGTGGGTTTCGTTGGGTTTTTTTTGGGTGGATTTGGTTGGATTTGTTGTGATTTGTTGGGTGGGTTTGGTTGGTTTTTGTTGGGTTTGTTTGGCTGGATTTTGTTGGGTGGATTTGGTTGGGTTTGGTGGGGTTTTGTTGGGTGGGTTTGGTTGGGTTTTGTTGGGTGGGTTTGGTTGGGTTTTGTTGGGTGGGTTTGGTTGGGTTTTGTTGGGTGGGTTTGGTTGGGTTTGGTTGGGTTTCTTTGGGTTTTGTTGGGTGGGTTTGGTTGGGTTTTGTTGGGTTTTGTTGGGTGGGTTTGGTTGGGTTTTGTTGGGTGGGTTTGGTTGGGTTTTGTTGGGTGGGTTTGGTTGGGTTTGGTTGGGTTTTGTTGGGTGGGTTTGGTTGGGTTTTGTTGGGTTTTGTTGGGTGGGTTTGGTTGGGTTTTGTTGGGTGGGTTTGGTTGGGTTTTGTTGGGTTTTGTTGGGTGGGTTTTGTTGGGTTTTGTTGGGTGGGTTTTGTTGGGTGGGTTTTGTTGGGTTTTGTTGGGTGGGTTTGGTTGGGTTTTGTTGGGTTTTGTTGGGTGGGTTTGGTTGGGTTGTTGTGTGGGTTTGGTTGGGTTGTGTTGAATTTTGTTGGGTGGGTTTGGTTGGGATTTGTTGGGTGGGTTTTGTTGGGTGGGTTTTGTTGGGTTTTGTTTGGTGGGTTTGGTTGGGTTTTGTTGGGTGGGTTTGGTTGGGTTTTGTTGGGATTTGTTGGTTGGGTTTGGTTGGGTTTTGTAGGGTCGGTTTGGTTGGGTTTTGTTGGGAGGGTTTAGTTGGGTTTTGTTGGGATTTGTTGATTGGGTTTGGTTGGGTTTTGTTGTTTGGGTTTGGTTGGGTTTTGTTGGGTGCGTTTGGTTGGGTTTGGTTGGGTTTTGTTGGGTGGGTTTGGTTGGGTTTGGTTGGGTTTTGTTGGGTGGGTTTTGTTGGGTGGGTTTGGTTGGGTTTCTTGGGTGGGTTTGGTTGGGTTTTGTTGGGTGGGTTTGGTTGGGTTTTGTTGGGTGGGTTTGGTTGGGTTTCGTTGGGTTTTGTTGGGTGGGTTTTGTTGGGTGGGTTTGGTTGGGTTTTGTTGGGTGGGTTTGGTTGGGTTTTGTTGGGTTTTGTTGCTTGGGTTTGGTTGGGTTTTGTTGGGTTTTGTTGGGTGGGTTTGGTTGGGTTTTGTTGGGTGGGTTTGGTTGGGTTTTGTTGGGTTTTGTTGGGTGGGTTTGGTTGGGTTTTGTTGGGTGGGTTTGGTTGGGTTTTGTTGGGTGGATTTGGTTGGGTTTTGTTGGGTTTTGTTGGGTGGGTTTTTTGGCTTTTGTTTGGTGGGTTTGGTTGGGTTTTGTTGGGTGGGTTTGGTTGGGTTTTGTTGGGTGGGTTTGGTTGGGTTTTGTTGGGGGTTTTGTTGGGTGGGTTTGGTTGGGTTTTGTTGGGTGGGTTTGGTTGGGTTTTGTTGGGTGGGTTTGGTTGGGTTTTGTTGGGTGGGTTTTGTTGGGTGGGTTTGGTTGGGTTTTGTTGGGTTGGTTTGCATGGGTTTGGTTGGGTTTTGTTGGGTTTTGTTTTATTTTGTTGGGTGGGTTTGGTTGGGTTTGTTGGGTGGGTTTGGTTGGGTTTTGTTGGGTTTTGTTGGGTGGGTTTGGTTGGGTTTTGTTGGGTGGGTTTCGTTGGGTTTTGTTGGGTTTTGTTGGGTTTTGTTGGGTTTTGTTGGGTGGGTTTTGTTGGGTGGGTTTGGTTGAGTTTCGTTGGGTTTTGTTGGGTTTTGTTTGGTGGGTTTCGTTGGGTTTTGTTGGGTTCTGTTGGGTGGGTTTTGTTGGGTTTTGTCGGGTGGGTTTGGTTGGGTTTTGATGGGTGGGTTTGGTTGGGTTTTGTTGGGTTTTGTTGGGTGGGTTTGGTTGGGTTTTGTTGCTTTTTGTTGGGTGGGTTTGGTTGGGTTTTGTTTGGTGGGTTTGGTTGGGTTTTGTTGGGTGGGTTTGGTTGGGTTTTGTTGGGTGGGTTTGGTTGGGTTTTGTTGGGTGGGTTTGGTTGGGTTTTGTTGGGTGGGTTTGGTTGGGTTTTGTTGTTTTTTGTTGGGTGGGTTTGGTTGGGTTTTGTTGGGTTTTGTTGGGTGGGTTTGGTTGGGTTTTTGGGGGTTTTGTTGGGTGGGTTTGGTTGGGTTTTGTTGGGTGGGTTTGGTTGGGTTTTGTTGGGTGGGTTTGGTTGGGTTTTGTTGGGTGGGTTTGGCTGGGTTTTGTTGGGTGGGTTTGGTTGGGTTTTGTTGGGTGGGTTTTGTTGGGTGGGTTTTGTTGGGTGGGTTTGGTTGGGTTTTGTTGGGTGGGTTTGGTTGGGTTTGGTTGGGTTTTTTGTTGGGTTTTGTTGGGTGGGTTTGGTTGGGTTTTTGGGGGGTTTTGTTGGGTGGGTTTCGTTGGGTTTTGTTTGGTGGGTTTGGTTGGGTTTGTTGGGTGGGTTTGGTTGGGTTTCGTTGGGTTTTGTTGGGTGGGTTTTGTTGGGGGGTTTGGTTGGGTTTTATTGGGTTTTGTTGGGTGGGTTTGGTTAGGTTTGGTTGGGTTTTGTTGGGTGGGTTTGGTTGGGCTTGGTTGGGTTTTGTTGGGTGGGTTTGGTTGGGTTTGGTTTTGTTTTGTTGGGTTTTGTTGGGTGGGTTTGGTTGGGTTTTGTTGGGTGGGTTTTGTTGGGTGGGTTTTGTTGGGTGGGTTTGGTTGGGTTTTGTTGGGTGGGTTTGGTTGGGTTTTGTTGGGTGGGTTTGGTTGGGTTTTGTTGGGTGGGTTTGGTTGGGTTTTGTTGGGTGGGTTTGGTTGGGTTTGGTTGGGTTTGGTTGGGTTTTGTTGGGTGGGTTTGGTTGGGTTTTGTTGGGTGGGTTTTTTTGGTTTTGTTTGGTTTTGTTGGGTTTTGTTGGGTTTTGTTGGTTGGGTTTTGTTGATTGGGTTTGGTTGGGTTTTGTTGGGTTTTGTTGGGTTTTGTTGGGTGGGTTTGGTTGGGTTTTGTTGGGTTTTGTTGGTTGGGTTTTGTTGGGTTTTGTTGGGTGGGTTTGGTTGGGTTTTGTTGGGTGGGTTTGGTTGGGTTTTGTTGGGTGGGTTTGGTTGGGTTTTGTTGGGTGGGTTTGGTTGGGTTTTGTTGGGTGGGTTCCGTTGGGTTTCGTTGGGTTTGTTGGGTGGGTTTTGTTGGGTTTGTTGGGTGGGTTTGGTTGGGTTTGGTTGGGTTTTGTTGGGTGGGTTTGGTTGGGTTTTGTTGGGTAGGTTTGGTTGGGTTTGGTTGGGTTTGGTTGGGTTTTGTTGGGTTTTGTTGGGTGGGTTTGGTTGGGTTTTGTTGGGTGGGTTTGGTTGGGTTTTGTTGGGTTTTGTTGGGTGGGTTTGGTTGGGTTTTGTTGGGTTTTGTTGGGTTTTGTTGGGTGGGTTTGGTTGGGTTTTTGGGGTTTTGTTGGGTGGGTTTGGTTGGGTTTTGTTGGGTGGGTTTGGTTGGGTTTTGTTGGGTGGGTTTGGTTGGGTTTTGTTGGGTGGGTTTGGTTGGGTTTTGTTGGGTTTGGTTGGGATTTGTTGGGTGGGTTTGGTTGGGTTTTTGGGGTTTTGTTGGGTGGGTTTGGTTGGGTTTTGTTGGGTGGGTTTGGTTGGGTTTTGTTGAGTGGGTTTGGTTGGGTTTGGTTGGGTTTTGTTGGGTGGGCTTGGTTGGGTTTGCCTGGGTTTTGTTGGGTGGGTTTGGTTGGGTTTTGTTGGGTGGGTTTGGTTGGGTTTTGTTGGGATTTGTTGGGTGGGTTTGTTTGGGTTTTGTTGAGTGAGTTTTGTTGGGTTTTGTTTGGTTTGGTTGGGTAGATTTGGTTGGGTTTTTTTGGGTTTTGTTGGGTGGGTTTGCTTGGGTTTGGTTGGGTTTTGTTGGGTTTTGTTGGGTGGGTTTGGTTGGGTTTTGTTGGGTGGGTTTTGTTGGGTGGGTTTTGTTGGGTTTTGTTGGGTTTTGTTGGGTTTTGTTGGGTGGGTTTGGTTGGGTTTGGTTGGGTTTTGTTGGGTGGGTTTGGTTGGGTTTTGTTGGGTGTTGTTGGTTGGGTTTGGTTGGGTTTTGTTGGGTGGGTTTGGTTGGGTTTTGTTGGGTTTTGTTGGGTGGGTTTGGTTGGGTTTTGTTGGGTGGGTTTGGTTGGGTTTTGTTGTTTGGGTTTGGTTGGGTTTTGTTGGGTGCGTTTGGTTGGGTTTCGTTGGGTTTTGTTGGGTGGGGTTTGTTGGGTTTTGTTGGGATTTGTTGGGTGGTTTTGGTTGGGTTTTCTTGGGTGGGTTTGGTTACGTTTTGTTCTGTTGGGTGGGTTTGGTTGGGTTTTGTTGCGTGGGTTTGGTTGGGTTTTGTTGGGTTTTGTTGGGTGGGTTTTGTTGGGTGGGTTTGGTTGGGTTTTGTTGGGTTGGTTTGGTTGGGTTTTCTTGGGTTTTGTTGCTTGGGTTTGGTTGGGTCTTGTTGGGTTTTGTTGGGTGGGTTTGGTTGGGTTTTGTTGGGTGGGTTTGGTTGGGTTTTGTTGGGTTTTGTTGGGTGGGTTTGGTTGGGTTTTGTTGGGTGGGTTTGGTTGGGTTTTGTTGGGTGGGTTTGGTTGGGTTTTGTTGGGTTTTGTTGGGTGGGTTTGGTTGGGTTTTGTTGGGTGGGTTTGGTTGGGTTTGGTTGGGTGGGTTTGGTTGGGTTTTGTTGGGTTTGGTTGGGTTTTGTTGGGTGGGTTTGGTTGGGTTTGGTTGGGTGGGTTTGGTTGGGTTTTGTTGGGTGGGTTTGGTTGGGTTTTGTTGGGTGGGTTTGGTTGGGTTTTGTTGGGTTTTGTTGGGTTTTGTTGGGTTTTGTTGGGTGGGTTTCGTTGGGCTTTGTTGGGTGGGTTTGGTTGAGGTTTGTTGGGTGGGTTTGGTTGGGTTTCGTTGGGTTTTGTTGGGTGGGATTGGTTGGGTTTGGTTGGGTGGGTTTGGTTGGGTTTTGTTGGGTTTGTTGGGTGGGTTTGGTTTTTGGTTGGGTGGATTTGGTTGGGTTTTTTGGGTGGGTTTGGTTGGGTTTCGTTGGGTTTTGTTGGGTGGGTTTGGTTGGGTTTTGTTGGGTGGGTTTGGTTGGGTTTTGTTGGGTTTTGTTGGGTGGGTTTGGTTGGGTTTTGTTGCGTCGGTTTGGTTGGGTTTTGTTGTGTGGGTTTGGTTGGGTTTTGTTGGGTTTTGTTGGTTGGGGTTTTTTCGGTGTTTTTGGTTGGGTTTGATTGGGCTTTGCTGGGTGGGTTTGGTTGGGTTTCGTTGGATTTTGGTGGGTTTTGGTTGGTTTTGTTGGGTGGGTTTGGTTGGGTTTTGTTGGGTGGTATTGGTTGGATTTGGTTGGGATTCGTTGGTTGGGTTTGGTTGGGTTTTGTTGGTTGGGGGTTTTTCGTGTTTTTGTTGGTTGGGTTTTGTTGGGTGGGTTTTGTTGGGTGGGTTTGGTTGGGTTTGGTTGGGTTTTGTTGGGTTTTGTTGGGTGGGTTTGGTTGGGTTTTGTTGGGTGGGTTTGGTTGGGTTTTGTTGGGTGGGTTTGGTTGGGTTTGGTTGGGTTTTGTTGGGTGGGTTTGGTTGGGATTTGTTGGGTTTTGTTGGGTGTGTTTGGTTGGGTTTGTTGGTTGTTTTTGGTTGGGTTTAGTTGGGTGGGTTTCGTTGGGTTTGGTTGGGTTTTGTTGGGTTTTGTTGGGTGGGTTTAGTTTGGGATTTTGGGGTGTTTTTGGGTGTTTTTGGTTGGGTTGATTCGGTTTTGTTGGGTGGGTTTTGTTGGGTTTGGTTGGGTTTTGTTGGGTGGGTTTGGTTGGGTTTTGTTGGGTGGGTTTGGTTGGGTTTTGTTGGGTTGTCTTGGTTGGTTTTGGTTGGGTTTTGTTGGGTGGGTTTTGTTGGGTTTTGTTGGGTGGGTTTGGTTGGGTTTGGTTGGGTTTTGTTGGGTGGGTTTGGTTGGGTTTTGTTGGGTTTCGTTGGGTTACGCTGGGTTTTGTTGGGTGGGTTTGGTTGTGTTTGTTGGGTGGGTTTGGTTGGGTTTGTTGGTTTTGTTGGTTGGGTTTTGGTGGGGCTTTGTTGTGTGTGTTTTGTTGGGTTTTGTTGGGTGGGTTTGGCTGGGTTTTGTTGGGTGGGTTTGGTTGGGTTTTGTTGGGTGGGTTTGGTTGGGTTTTGTTGGGTGGGTTTGGTTGGGTTTTGTTTGGTTGGGTTTTGTTGGGTTTTGTTGGGTGGGTTTGGTTGGGTTTTTTTGGGTGGGTTTGGTTGGGTTTCGTTGGGTTTTGTTGGGTGGGTTTGGTTGGGTTTGGTTGGGTGGGTTTGGTTGGGTTTGTTGGGTGGGTTTGGTTGGGTTTTGTTTTGTTTTGTTGGCTGGGTTTTGTTGGGTTTTGTTGGGTGGGTTTGGTTGGGTTGTGTTGGGTTTTGTTGGGTGGGTTTGGTTGGGTTTTGTTGGGTGGGTTTGGTTGGGTTTTGGTTGGGTTTGGTTGGGTTTTGTTGGGTGGGTTTGGTTGGGTTTTGTTTGGTCTTGTTGATTGGGTTTGGTTGAGGTTTGTTGGGTGGGTTTGGTTGGGTTTTGTTGGGATTTGTTGGGTTTGGTTGGGTATTGTTGGGTGGGTTTGGTTGGGATTTGTTGAGTGGGTTTGGTTGTTTTTGGTTGGGTATTGTTGGGTGGGTTTGGTTGGGGTCTGTTGGGTTTGTTGGGTGGGTTTCGTTGGGTTTTGTTGGTTGGGGTTTTTTCGTGTTTTTAATTGGGTTTGGTTGGGGTTTGTTGGGTGGGTTTTGTTGGGTGGGTTTGGTTAAGTTTGTTTGGGATTGGTTGGGTTTTGTTGGGTTTTGTTGGTTGGGTTTTGTTTTTTATGTTTTTTGGGTAGGTTTGGTTGGGTTTGGTTGGGTTTTGTTTGGTGGGTTTGGATGGGTTTTGTTGGGTGGGTTTGGTTGGGTTATATTGGGTTTTGTTGGATGGGTTTGGTTGGGTTTTGTTGGGTGGGTTTGGTTGGGTTTTTGGGTGGGTTTGGTTGGGTTTTGTTGGGTTTTGTTGGGTGGGTTTGGTTGGGTTTTGTTGGGTGGGTTTGGTTGGGTTTTGTTGGGTTTTGTTGGGTGGGTTTGGTTGGGTTTTGTTGGGTGGGTTTGGTTGGGTTTTGTTGGGTGGGTTTGGTTGGGTTTTGTTGGGTGGGTTTGGTTGGGTTTTGTTGGGTGGGTTTGGTTGGGTTTTGTTGGGTTTTGTTGGGTGGGTTTGGTTGGGTTTTGTTGGGTGGGTTTGGTTGGGTTTTGGTGGGTGGGTTTGGTTGGGTTTTGTTGGGTATTGTTGGGTGGGTTTGGTTGGGTTTTGTTTTGTTTGGTTGGGTTTGGTTGGGTGGGTTTCGTTGGGTTTGGTTGGGTGGGTTTGGTTGGGTTTTGTTGGGCATTGTTGGGTGGGTTTGGTTGGGTTTTGTTGGGTTTGGTTGGGTTTGGGTTTGGTTGGGTGGGTTTGGTTGGGTTTTGTTGGGTTTTGTTGGGTGGGTTTGGTTGGGTTTTGTTGGGTGGGTTTGGTTGGGTTGTTTTGGGTTTTGTTGGGTGGGTTTGGTTGGGTTTTGTTGGGTTTTGTTGGGTGGGTTTGGTTGGGTTTTGTTGGGTGGGTTTGGTTGGGTTTTGTTGGGTGGGTTTTGTTGGTTGGGTTTGGTTGGGTTTTGTTGGGTGGGTTTGGTTGGGTTTTGTTGGGTGGGTTTGGTTGGGTTTTGTTGGGTGGGTTTGGTTGGGTTTTGTTGGGTGGGTTTGGTTGGGTTTTGTTGGGTGGGTTTGGTTGGGTTTTGTTGGGTTTGTTGGGTGGGTTTGGTTCGGTTTTGTTGGGTGGGTTTGGTTGGGTTTTGTTTGGGTGGGTTTGGTTGGGTTTTGTTGGGTGGGTTTGGTTGGGTTTTGTTGGGTATGTTTGGTTGGGAATTGTTCCGTGGGTTTTTTGGTTGGGTTTCGTTTGGTTTTGTTGTTTGGGTGTGGCTGGGTTTTGTTGGGTGGGTTTGGTTGGGTTTTGTTGGGTTTGGTTGGGATTTGTTGGTTGGGTTTGGTTGGGTGGGTTTTGTTGGGTTGGTTTGGTTGGGTTTTGTTGGGTTTTGTTGGGTGGTTTTGGTTGGGCTTTGTTGGTTGGGTTTTGTTGGGTGGGTTTGGTTGGGTTTTGTTGGGTGGGTTTGGTTGGGTTTTGTTGGGTGGGTTTGGTTGGGTTTTGTTGGGTGGGTTTGGTTGGGTTTTGTTGGGTGGGTTTTGTTGGGTTTTGTTGGGTGGGTTTGGTTGGGTTTTGTTGGGTGGGTTTGGTTGGGTTTTGTTGGGTGGGTTTTGTTGGGTGGTTTTGTTGGGTTTTGTTGGGTGGGTTTGGTTGGGGTTTTTTGGGTTTTGTTGGGTGGGTTTGGTTGGGTTTTGTTGGGTGGGTTTGGTTGGGTTTTGTTGGGTGGGTTTGGTTGGGTTTTGTTGGGTTGGGTTTGGTTGGGTTTTGTTGGGTGGGTTTGGTTGGGTTTTGTTGGGTATTGTTGGGTGGGTTTGGTTGGGTTTTGTTGGGTTTGTTGGGTGGGTTTGGTTGGGTTTGGTTGGGTTTTGTTGGGTTTTGTTGGGTGGGTTTGGTTGGGTTTTGTTGGGTTTTGTTGGGTGGGTTTGGTTGGGTTTTGTTGGGTGGGTTTGGTTGGGTTTTGTTGGGTTTTGTTGGGTGTGTTTTGTTGGGTTTTTTGTGTGGGTTTCGTTGGGTGGGTTTAGTAGGGTTTTGTTGGGTGGGTTTGGTTGGGTTTGGTTGGGTTTTTTGGGGTGGGTTTTGTTGGGTGGGTTTGGTTGGGTTTGGTTGGGTTTTGTTGGGTGGGTTTGGTTGGGTTTTGTTGGGTGGGTTTGGTTGGGTTTTGTTGGGTGGGTTTGGTTGGGTTTTGTTGGGTTTTGTTGGGTGGGTTTTGTTGGGTGGGTTTGGTTGGGTTTTGTTAGGTTTTGTTGGGTGGGTTTGGTTGGGTTTTGTTGGGTTTTGTTGGGTGGGTTTGGTTGGGTTTTGTTGGGTTAGTTTGGTTGGGTTTTGTTGGGTTTTGTTGGGTGGGTTTGGTTGGGTTTTGTTGGGTGGGTTTGGTTGGGTTTTGTTGGGTGGGTTTTGTTGGGTGGGTTTTGTTGGGTTTTGTTGGGTGGGTTTGGTTGGGTTTTGTTGGGTGGGTTTGGTTGGGTTTTGTTGGGTGGGTTTGGTTGGGTTGTGTTGGGTGGGTTTGGTTGGGTTTTGTTGGGTGGGTTTGGTTGGGTTTTGTTGGGTGGGTTTGGTTGGGTTTTGTTGGGTGGGTTTGGTTGGGTTTTGTTGGGTGGGTTTGGTTGGGTTTTGTTGGGTGGGTTTGGTTGGGTTTTGTTGGGTTTTGTTGGGTTTTGTTTGGTCATTTTGGTTGGGTTTTGTTGGGTTTTGTTGGGTTTTGTTGGGTGGGTTTGGTTGGGTTTTGTTGGGTGGGTTTGGTTGGGTTTTGTTGGGTGGGTTTGGTTGGGTTTTGTTGGGTGGGTTTGGTTGGGTTTTGTTGGGTGGGTTTGGTTGGGTTTTGTTGGGTGGGTTTTGTTGGGTGGGTTTTGTTGGGTTTTGTTGGGTGGGTTTGGTTGGGTTTTGTTGGGTTTTGTTGGGTGGGTTTGGTTGGGTTTTGTTGGGTGGGTTTGGTTGGGTTTGGTTGGGTTTAGTTTTGTTTTGTTGGGTTTTATTGGGTGGGTTTCGTTGTTTTTTGTTGGGTGGGTTTGGTTGGGTTTTGTTGGGTTTTGTTGGGTGGGTTTGGTTGGGTTTTGTTGGGTTTTGTTGGGTTTTGTTGGGTGGGTTTGGTTGGGTTTTGGGGGGTTTTGTTGGATGGTTTTGGTTGAGTTTTGTTGGGTGGGTTTTGTTGGCAGGGTTTGGTTGGGTTTGGTTGGGTTTTGTTGGGTGGGTTTGGTTGGGTTTTGTTGGGTTTTGTTGGGTGGGTTTCGTTGGGTTTTGTTGGGTGGGTTTGGTTGGGTTTTGTTGGGTGGGTTTGGTTGGGTTTTGTTGGGTGGGTTTGGTTGGGTTTTGTTGGGTGGGTTTGGTTGGGTTTTGTTGGGTGGGTTTGGTTGGGTTTTGTTGGGTGGGTTTGGTTGGGTTTGTTGGGTGGGTTTGGTTGGGTTTTGTTGGGTGGGTTTGGTTGGGTTTTGTTGGGTTTTGTTGGGTTTTGTTGGGTGGGTTTTGTTGGGTTTTGTTGGGTGGGTTTGGTTGGGTTTGGTTTGGTGGGTTTGGCTGGGTTTTGTTGGGTTTTGTTGGTTTTTGTTGGTTGGGGTTTTTTCTGTGTTTTTGTTGGTTGGGTTTTGTTGGGTTTTGTTGGGTGGGTTTGATTGGGTTTTGTTGGGTTTTGTTCGGTAAAATTGGTTGGGTTTTGTTTTTTGTTTTGTTGTGTGGATTTGGTTGGGTTTTTTGGGGTATGTTTGGTTGGGTTTGGTTGGGTTTGGTTGGTTGGGTTTGGTTGGGTTTTGTTGGGTGGGTTTGGTTGGGTTTCGTTGGGTGGGTTTTGTTGGGTTTTGTTGGGTGGGTTTGGTTGTTTTTGGTTGGGTGTGTTTGGTTGGGTTTTTTGGGTGGGTTTGGTTGGGTTTCGTTGGGTTTTGTTGGGTGGGTTTGGTTGGGTTTTGTTGGGATTTGTTGGGTGGGTTTGGTTGGGTTTTGTTGGGTTTTGTTGGGTGGGTTTGGTTGGGTTTGTTGGGTGGGTTTGGTTGGGTTTTGTTGGGTGGGTTTGGTTGGCTTTTGTTGGGTTTTGTTGGGAGGGTTTGGTTGGGTTTTGTTGGGTGGGTTTGGTTGGGGTTTGTTTGGTTTCCTTGGGTGGGTTTTGTTGGGTTTTCTTGGGTGGGTATTGTTGGGTGGGTTTGGTTGTGTTTGGTGGGTTTGGTTTGGTTTTGTTTTGTGGGTTTCGTTGGGCTTTGTTGGGTGGGTTTGGTTGGATTTGTTGGGTTTTTTTGGTTGGGTTTGTTGCGTTTTGTTGGGTGGGTTTTGTTGGGTTTGGTTGGGTTTGGTTGGGTTTGTTGGGTTTTGTTGATCGGGTTTGGTTGGGTTTTGTTGGATGGGTTTGGTTGGGTTTTGTTGGGTGGGTTTGGTAGGGTTTGGTTGGGTTTTGTTGGGTGGTTTTGGTTGGAATTTTTTGGGTGTTTTTGGTTGGGTTTGGTTGGGTTTTGTTGGGTGGGTTTTGTTGGGTGGGTTTCGTTGGGTTTGGTTGGGTTTTGTTGGGTTTTGTTGGGTTTTGTTGGGTGGGTTTGGTTTGGGATTTTGGGGTGTTTTTGGTTGTTTTTGGTTGGGGTTTGTTGGGCGGGTTTTGTTGGGTGGGTTTGGTTAAGTTTGGTTGGGTTTTGTTGGGTTTCTTGGGTGGGTTTCGTTGGGTTTGGTTTTGTGTTTTTGGTTGGGATTTGTTGGGTGGGTTTTGTTGGGTGGGTTTGGTTGGGTTTTGTTGGGTGGGTTTGGTTGGGTTTTGTTGGGTGGGTTTATTTGGGTTTGGTTGGGTGTTTTTGGTTGTGTTTTGTTGGGTTTTGTTGGGTGGGTTTTGTTGGGTGGGTTTTGTTGGATTTGGTTGGGATTCGTTGGGTGGGTTTGGTTGGGTTTTGTTGGTTGGGGTTTTTTCGTGTTTTTAATTGGGTTTGGTTGGGGTTTGTTGGGTGGGTTTGGTTGGGTTTTGTTCTGTGGGTTTGGTTGGGTTTTGTTGGGTGGGTTTGGTTGGGTTTTGTTGGGTTTTGTTGGGTGGGTTTGGTTGGGTTTTGTTGGGTTTTTTTGGTTGTTTTTGGTTGGGTTTTGTTGGGTGGGTTTTGTTGGGTTCTGTTGGGTGGGTTTGGTTGAGTTTTGTTGGGTTTTGTTGGGTTGGTTTGGTTGGGTTTTGTTGTTTGGGTTTGGTTGATTTTCGTTGGGTTTTGTTGGGTTGGTTTGGTTGGGGTTTTTTTTGGGTGGGTTTGGTTGGGTTTTGTTGGGTTTTGTTGTGTGCGTTTTGTTGGGTTTTGTTGGGTGGGTTTGGTTGGTTGGGTTTGGTTGGATTTTGTTGGGTCGGTTTGGTTGGGTTTTGTTGGGTGGGTTTGGTTGGGTTTTGTTGGGTGGGTTTGGTTGGGTTTTGTTGGGTGGGTTTGGTTGGGTTTTGTTGGGTGGGTTTGGTTGGGTTTTGGTGGGTGGGTTTGGTTGGGTTTGGTTGGGTTTTGTTGGGTGGGTTTGGTTGGGTTTTGTTTTGTTTTTTTGGGTTTTGTTGGGTGGGTTTGGTTGGGTTTTTTGGGGTGGGTTTGGTTGGGTTTTGTTGGGTGGGTTTGGTTGGGTTTTGTTGGGTGGGTTTGGTTGGGTTTTGTTGGGTGGGTTTGGTTGGGTTTGTTGGGTTTGGTTGGGTGGGTTTGGTTGGGTTTTGTTGGGTTTTGTTGGGTGGGTTTGGTTGGGTTTTGTTGGGTGGGTTTGGTTGGGTTTTGTTGGGTTTTGTTGGGTGGGTTTGGTTGGGTTTTGTTGGGTTGGTTTGGTTGGGTTTTGTTGGGTGGGTTTGGTTGGGTTTTGTTGGGTGGGTTTGGTTGGGTTTTGTTGGGTTTTGTTGGGTGGGTTTGGTTGGGTTTTGTTGGGTTTTGTTGGGTGGGTTTGGTTGGGTGGGTTTGGTTGGGTTTGGTTGGGTTTTGTTGGGTGGGTTTGGTTGGGTTTTGTTGGGTGGGTTTGGTTGGGTTTTGTTGGGTTTTGTTGGGTGGGTTTGGTTGGGTTTTGTTGGGTTTTGTTGGGTGGGTTTGGTTGGGTTTTGTTGGGTTTTGTTGGTTGGGTTTTGTTGGGTTTTGTTGGGTGGGTTTGGTTGGGTTTTGTTGGGTGGGTTTTGTTGGGTGGGTTTGGTTGTTTTTGGTTGGGTGGGTTTGGTTGGGTTTTGTTGGGTGGGTTTGGTTGGGTTTGGTTGGGTTTTGTTGGGTTTTGTTGGGTGGGTTTGGTTGGGTTTTGTTGGGTGGGTTTGGTTGGGTTTTGTTGGGTGGGTTTGGTTGGGTTTGGTTGGGTGGGTTTGGTTGGGTTTTGTTGGGTGGGTTTGGTTGGGTTTTGTTGGGTGGGTTTGGTTGGGTTTTGTTGGGTATTGTTGGGTGGGTTTCGTTGGGTTTTGGTTGGTTTTGTTGGGTGGGTTTGGTTGGGTTTTGTTGGGTGGGTTTGGTTGGGTTTTGTTGGGTGGGTTTGGTTGGGTTTTGTTGGGTTTTGTTGTGTGGGTTTGGTTGGGTTTTTTGTGTTTGTTTGGTTGGGTTTCGTTGGGTTATTTTGGGTGGGTTTTGTTGGGTTTTGTTGGGTGGGTTTGGTTGGGTTTTGTTGGGTGGGTTTGGTTGGGTTTTGTTGGGTGGGTTTGGTTGTTTTCGGTTGGGTGGGTTTTGTTGGGTTTGTTGGGTGGGTTTGGTTGGGTTTTGTTGGGTTTTGTTGGGTTTTGTTGGGTGGGTTTGGTTGGGTTTTGTTGGGTTTTGTTGGGTTTTGTTGGGTGGGTTTGGTTGGGTTTGGTTGGGTTTTGTTGGGTGGGTTTGGTTGGGTTTTGTTGGGTTTGGTTGGGTTTTGTTGGGTTTTGTTGGGTGGGGTTTTTGGGTGTTGTTGGGTGGGTTTGGTTGGGTTTTGTTCGTTGGGTTTTGTTGGGTTTGGTTGGATTTTGTTGGGTGGGTTTGGTTGGGTTTTGCTGGGTGGGTTTGGTTGGATTTGGTTGGGATTCGTTGGTTGGGTTTGGTTGGGTTTTGTTGGTTGGGGGTTTTTCGTATTTTTGGTTGGGTTTGGTTGGGGTTTGTTGGGTGGGTTTTGTTGGGTGGGTTTGGTTGGGTCTCGTTGGGTTTTGTTGGGTTTTGTTCGGTGAAATTGGTTGGGTTTTGTTTTTTGTTTTGTTGTGTGGATTTGGTTGGGTTTTTTTGGGTATGTTTGGTTGGGTTTCGTTGGGTTTTGTTGGGTGGGTTTGGTTGGGTTTTGTTTAGTGGGTTTGGTTGGGTTTTGTTTGGTTTTGTTGTTTGGGTTTTGTTGGATGGGTTTGGTTGTTTTAGGTTGGGTGGGTTTGGTCGGGGTTTTTTGGGTGGGTTTCGTTGGGTTTTGTTGGGTGGGTTTGGTTGGGTTTTGTTGGGTGGGTTTGGTTGGGTTTTGTTGGGTTTTGTTGGGTGGGTTTGGTTGGGTTTGGTTGGGTTTTGTTGGGTGGGTTTGGTTGGGTTTTGTTGGGTGGGTTTGGTTGGGTTTTGTTGGGTTTTGTTGGGTGGGTTTGGTTGGGTTTTGTTGGGTGGGTTTGGTTGGGTTTTGTTGGGTGGGTTTGGTTGGGTTTTGTTGGGTTTGTTGGGTGGGTTTGGTTGGGTTTTGTTGGGTTTTGTTGGGTGGGTTTGGTTGGGTTTGGTTGGGTGGGTTTGGTTGGGTTTGGTTGGGTTTTGTTTGTTTTTGTTGGGTTTTGTTGGTTGGGGTTTTTTCGTGTTTTTGGTTGTGTTTGGTTGGGGTTTGTTGGGTGGGTTTTGTTGGGTGGGTTTGGTTGGGTTTGGTTGGGTTTGGTTGGGTTTTGTTGGGTTTTGTTGGGTTTTGTTGGGTGGGTTTGGTTGGGTTTTGTTAGGTGGGTTTGGTTGGGTTTTGTTGGGTGGGTTTGGTTGGGTTTTGTTGGGTTTTGTTGGGTGGGTTTGGTTGGGTTTTGTTGGTTGGGTTTTGTAGGTTTTGTTGGGTTTTGTTGGGTAGGTTTGGTTGGGTTTTATTGGGTTTTGTTGGGTGGGTTTGGTTGGGTTTTGTTGGGTGGGTTTCGTTGGGTTTTGATCGGTTTTGTTGGGTGGGTTTGGTTGGGTTTTTTGTGTGGGTTTGGTTGGGTTTGGTTGGGTTTTTTGGGTGGGTTTTGTTGGGTGGGTTTGGTTGGGTTTTGTTGGGTGGGTTTGGTTGGGTTTTGTTGGGTGGGTTTGGTTGGGTTTTGTTGGGTGGGTTTGGTTGGGTTTTGTTGGGTGGGTTTGGTTGGGTTTGGTTGGGTTTGGTTGGGTTTTGTTGGGTGGGTTTGGTTGGGTTTTGTTGGGTGGGTTTGGTTGGGTTTTGTTGGGTGGGTTTGGTTGGATTTGGCTGGGTTTCGTTGGGTGGGTTTGGTTGGGTTTTGTTAGTTGGGGTTTTTCGTGTTTTTGGTTGGGTTTGGTTGGGGTTTGTTGGGTGGGTTTGGTTGGGTTTTGTTGGGTTTTGTTGGGTGGGTTTGGTTGGGTTTTGTTGGGTGGGTTTCGTTGGATTTTGGGGTGTTTCTGGTTGTTTTTGGTTGGGTTTTGTTGGGTGGGTTTGGTTGGGTTTTGTTGGGTGGGTTTGGTTGGGTTTGGTTGGGTTTTGTTGGGTGGGTTTGGTTGGGTTTTGTTGTTTGGGTTTGGTTGGGTTTTGTTGGGTTTTGTTGGGTGGGTTTGGTTGGGGTTTGTTGGGTGGGTTTGGTTGGGTTTTGTTGGGTTTTGTTGGGTGGGTTTGGTTGGGTTTTGTTGGGTGGGTTTGGTTGGGTTTTGTTGGGTTTTGTTGGGTGGGTTTGGTTGGGTTTTGTTGGGTGGGTTTGGTTGGGTTTTGTTGGGTGGGTTTGGTTGGGTTTTGTTGGGTGGGTTTGGTTGGGTTTTGTTGGGTTTTGTTGCTTGGGTTTGGTTGGGTTTGGTTGGGTTTTGTTGGGTGGGTTTGGTTGGGTTTTTTGGGGTGGGTTTGGTTGGGTTTCGTTGGGTTTTGTTGGGTGGGTTTGGTTGGGTTTTGTTTTGTTTGGTTGGGTGGGTTTTGTTGGGTTTTGTTGGGTGGGTTTGGTTGGGTTTTGTTGGGTGGGTTTGTTTGGGTTTTGTTGGGTTTGGTTGGGTGGGTTTGGTTGTTTTTGGTTGGGATTTGTTGGGTGGGTTTGGTTGGTTGGGTTTGGTTGGGTTTTGTTGGGTGGGTTTTGTTGAGTTGTGTTGGGTGGGTTTGGTTGGGTTTTGTTGGGTGGGTTTGGTTGGGTTTTTGGGGTGGGTTTTGTTGGGATTTGTTGGGTGGGCTTGGTTGGTTTTTGTTGGGTTTGTTTGGCTGGATTTTGTTGGGTGGATTTGGTTGGGTTTGGTGGGGTTTTGTTGGGTGGGTTTGGTTGGGTTTTGTTGGGTTTTGTTGGGTGGGTTTGGTTGGGTTTGGTTGGGTGGGTTTGGTTGGGTTTTGTTGGGTTTTGTTGGGTGCGTTTGGTTGGGTTTTGTTGGGTGGGTTTGGTTGGGTTTTGTTGGGTTTTGTTGGGTGGGTTTGGTTGGGTTTTGTTGGGTGGGTTTTGTTGGTTGGGTTTGGTTGGGTTTTGTTTGGTGGGTTTGGTTGGGTTTTGTTGGGTGGGTTTGGTTGGGTTTTGTTTGGTTTTGTTGGGTGGGTTTGGTTGGGTTTTGTTTGGTTTTGTTGGGTGGGTTTGGTTGGGTTTTGTTGGGTGGGTTTGGTTGGGTTTGGTTGGGTTTTGTTGGGTGGGTTTGGTTGGGTTTTGTTGGGTTTGGTTGTGTTTTGTTGTGTTTTATTGGATGAGTTTGGTTTGGTTTTGTTGGGTTTTGTTGGCTGGGTTTTGGTTGGGTTTTGTTGGGTGGGTTTTGTTTCTGTTTTGTTGGGTGGATTTGGTTGGGTTTTGTTGGGTTTTGTTGGGTGGGTTTGGTTGGGTTTTGTTGGGTGGGTTTCGTTGGGTTTTGTTGGGTGGGTTTGGTTGGCTGGGTTTCGTTGGGTTTTGTTGGGTTTTGTTGGGTGTTTTTGGTTGGGTTTTGTTGGGTTTTGTTGGGTGGGTTTGGTTGGGTTTTGTTGGGTTTTGTTGGGTGGGTTTGGTTGGGTTTTGTTGGGTTTTGTTGGGTTTTATTGGGTGGGTTTGGTTGGGTTGCATTGGGTTTTGTTGGGTGGGTTTGGTTGGGTTTTGTTGGGTTTTGTTGGGTGGTTTTGGTTGGGTTTTGTTGGGTGGGTTTGGTTGGGTTTTGTTTGGTTTTGTTGGGTTTTGTTGGGTGGGTTTGGTTGGGTTTTGTTGGGTGGGTTTTGTTGGGTGGGTTTGGTTGGGTTTTGTTGGGTTTTGTTGGGTGGGTTTGGTTGGGTTTTGTTGGGTGGGTTTTGTTGGGTTTAGTTGGGTTTTGTTTGGTGGGTTTGGTTGGGTTTTGTTCGGTTTTTTGGGGTGGGTTTTGTTGGGTTTTGATGGGTGGGTTTGGTTGGGTTTGTTGGGTTTGGTTGGGTTTTGGTTGGGTTTTGTTGGGTGGGTTTAGTTGGGATTTTGGGGTGTTTTTGGTTGTTTTTGGTTGGGTTGTGTTGGGTGGGTTTTGTTGGGTTTTGTTAAGTGGGTTTGGTTGGGAGGGTTTGGTTGGGTTTGGTTGGGTTTTGTTGGGTGGGTTTGGTTGGGTTTTGTTTGGTGGGTTTGGTTGGGAGGGTTTGGTTGGGTTTGGTTGAGATTTGTTTGTTGGGTGGTTTTGGTTGGGTTTTGTTGGGTTTTGTTGGGTGGGTTTGGTTGGGCTTTGTTGTTTTTGTTGGGTGGGTTTGGTTTTGTGTTGTTGGGTTTTGTTGGGATTTGTTGGTTGGGTTTCGTTGGATTTTGTTGGATGGGTTTTGTTGGGTGGGTTTCGCTGGGTTTCGTTGGGTTTTGTTGGGTGGGTTTGGTTGGGTTTTGTTGGGTGGGTTTGGTTGGGATTTGTTGGGTTTTGTTGGGTGGGTTTGGTTGGGTTTTGTTGGGTTTTCTTGGGTGGGTTTGGTTGGGTTTGGTTGGGTGTGTTTGGTTGGGTTTTTTTGGGATTTGTTGTTTGGGTTTGGTTGGGTTTTGTTGGGAAGGTTTGGTTTGGTTTAATTGGGTTTTGTTGGGTTTGTTAGGTGGGTTTGGTGGGATTTGTTGGGTGGGTTTGGTTGGGTTTTGTTGGGTGGGTTTGGTTGGGTTTTGTTGGGTGGGTTTGGTTAGGTTTTGTTGGGTTTTGTTGGGTGGGTTTGGTTGGGTTTTGTTGGGTGGGTTTGGTTGGGTTTTGTTGGGTGGATTTTGTTGGGTTTTGTTGGGTTTTGTTGGGTTGTGTTGGGTGGGTTTGTTGGTGGGTTTGGTTGGGTTTTGTTTGGTGGGTTTGGTTGGGTTATGGTGGGTTGGGTTTTGTTGGCTGGGTTTGGTTGGGTTATTGGGGTGGGTTTGGTTGGCTTTCGTTTGGTTTTGTTGGGTGGGTTTGGTTAAGTTTTGTTTTGTTTGGTTGGGTTTTGTTGGGTTTTGTTCGGTGGGTTTGGTTGGGTTTTGTTGGGAGGGTTTGGTTGGATTTGGCTGGGATTCGTTGGGTGGGTTTGGTTGGGTTTTGTTTGTTGGGGTTTTTCCTTTTTTTTCGGTTGGGTTTGGTTGGGGTTTGTTGGGTGGGTTTTGTTGGGTGGGTTTGGTTGGGTTTGATTGGGATTGGTTGGGTTTTGTTGGGTTTTGTTGGATGTTTTTGGTTTGGGATTTTGTTGTGTTTTTGGTTGTTTTCGGTTGGGGTTTGTTGTGCGGGTTTTGTTTCGTGGGTTTTGCTAAGTTTGGTTGGGATTGGTTGGGTTTTGTTGGGTTTTGTTGGGTGGGTTTCGTTTGGGATTTTGGGGTGTTTTTGGTTGTTTTTGGTTGCGTTTTGTTGGGTGGGTTTTGTTGGGTGGGTTTTGTTGGATTTGGTTGGGATTCGTTGGGTGGGTTTGGTTGGGTTTTGTTGGGTGGGGTTTTTCGTGTTTTTGGTTGGGTTTGGTTGGGGTTTGTTGGGTGGGTTTGGTTAACTTTGTTTGGGATTGGTTGGGTGGGTTTGGTTTGGGATTTTGGGGTGTTTTTGGTTGTTTTTGGTTGGGTTTTGTTGGATGGATTTTGTTGGGTTTTGTTAAGTGGGTTTGGTTGGTATTGGTTGGGTTTTGTGGGGTGGGTTTGGTTGGGTTTTGTTGAGTGGGTTTGGTTGGGGGTTTTTTTGGGTGGGTTTGGTTGGGGGTTTTTTTGGGTGGGTTTGGTTACGTTTTGCTGGGTTCTGTTGGGTGGGTTTGGTCTTTTTTTTTTTTGGGTGGGTTTGGTTGGGTTTTGTTGGGTTTTGTTGGGTGGGTTTGGTTGGGTTTTGTTGGGTGGGTTTGGTTGGGTTTTGTTGGGTTTTGTTGGGTGGGTTTGGTTGGGTTTTGTTGGGTGGGTTTGGTTGGGATTTGTTGGGTTTTGTTGCTTGGGTTTGGTTGGGTTTGGTTGGGTTATGTTTGGTGGGTTTGGTTCTGTTATTGGAGTTGGGTTTCGCTGGGTTTCGCTGGGTTTTGTTGGGTGGGTTTGGTTGGGTTTTGTTTTGTTTGGTTGGGTTTTGTTGGGTGGGTTTGGTTCGGGTTTTTGGGGTGGGTTTAGTTGTGTTTTGTTGGGTGGGTTTGGATGGGTTTTGTTGGGTTTTCTTGGGTGGGTTTGGTTGGGTGCGTTTTGTTGGGTGGGTTTCGTTGGGTTTCGTTGGGTTTTGTTGGGTGGGATTGGTTGGGTTTGGTTGGGTGGGTTTGGTTGGGTTTTGTTGGGTTTTGTTGGGTGGGTTTGGTTGGGTTTTGTTGGGTTTTGTTGGGTGGGTTTGGTTGGGTTTTGTTTGGTTTTGTTGGGTGGGTTTGGTTGGGTTTTGTTGGGTGGGTTTGGTTGGGATTGTTTGGGTTTTGTTGAATGGGTTTGGTTGGGTTTTGTTGGGGTTTTGGGGGTTTTGTTGGGTTTTGTTTGGTTTTGTCTGGTTTTGTTGGGTGGGTTTTGTAGGTTGGGTTTGGTTGGGTTTTGTTGGGTGGGTTTGGTTGGGTTTTGTTGGGTGGGTTTGGTTGGGTTTTGTTTGGTTTTGTTGGGTGGGTTTGGTTGGGTTTTGTTGGGTGGGTTTGGTTGGGTTTTGTTGGGTTTGGTTGGGTGGGTTTGGTTGGGTTTTGTTGGGTTTTGTTGGGTGTTTTTGGTTGGGTTTTGTTGGGTTTTGTTGGGTGGGTTTGGTTGGGTTTTGTTGGGTTTTGTTGGGTGGGTTTGGTTGGGTTTTGTTGGGTGGGTTTGGTTGGGTTTGGTTGGGTGTGTTTGGTTGGGTTTGGTTGGGATTTGTTGGGTGGGTTTGGTTGGGTTTTGTTGGGTTTTGTTGGGTGGGTTTGGTTGGGTTTTGTTGGGTGGGTTTGGTTGGGTTTTGTTGGGTTTGGTTGGGTTTTGTTGGGTGGGTTTGGTTGGGTTTTGTTGGGTGGGTTTGGTTGGGTTTTGTTGGGTTTTGTTGGGTGGGTTTTGTTGGGTTTTGTTGGGTAGGTTTTGTTGGGTTTTGTTGGGTTTTGTTGGGTGGGTTTGGTTGGGTTTTGTTGGGTTTTGTTGGGTGGGTTTTGTTGGGTGGGTTTGGTTGGGTTTGTTGGGTGGGTTTGGTTGGGATTTGTTGGGTTTTGTTGTCTGGGTTTGGTTTGGGATTTTGGGGTGTTTTTGGTTGTTTTAGTTGGGCTTTGTTGGGTGGGTTTGGTTGGGTTTTGTTAAGTGTGTTTGGTTGGGTAGGTTTGGTTGGATTTGGTTGGGTTTTGTTGGGTGGGTTTGGTTGGGTTTTGTTGGGTGGGTTTGGTTGGGAGGGTTTGGTTGGATTTGGTTGAGATTTGTTTGTTGGGTGGGTTCGGTTGGGTTTGGTTGGGTTTTGTTGGGTGGGTTTGGTTAAGCTTTGTTGGGTTTTGTTGGGTGGGTTTGGTTGGGTTTTTAGGGTGGGTTTGGTTGGGTTTTTTTGGGATTGATTGGGCTGTCTTGGGTGGGTTTGGTTGGGTTTTGTTGGTTGAGTTTTGTTGGGTGGGTTTAGTTGGCTTTTGTTCGGTTTGGTTGGGTTTTGTTTGGTTTCGTTGGGTTTTGTTGGGTGGGTTTGGTTGGGTTTGTTGGGTTTGGTTGGGTTTTGATTGGGTTTTGTTGGGTGGGTTTGGTTGGTTTTGGTTGGGTTTTGTTGGGTGGGTTTGGTTGGGTTTTGTTGGGTTTGGTTGGGTTTTGTTGGGTTTATTGGGTGGGTTTCGTTGGGTGTTGTTGGGTGGGTTTGGTTAGGTTTGGTTGGGTTTTGTTTTGTGGTTTTGTTTGGGTTTGGTTGGGTTTTGTTGGTTGTGTTTGGTTGGGTGGATTTGGTTGGGTTTTCTTTGGTTTTCTTGGGTGGGTTTGGTTGGGTTGTGTTGGGTGGGTTTGGTTGGGTTTGTTTGGGTTTTGTTGAATGGGTTTGGTTGGGTTTTGGGTTTGGTTGGGTTTTGTTGGGTTTTATTAGGTGGGTTTCGTCTGGTTTTGTTGGGTGGGTTTTGTTGGTTGGGTTTGGTTGGGTTTTGTTGCTTGGGTTTGGTTTCTCTTTGTTGGGTGGGTTTGGTTAGGTTTTGTTTGGTTTTGTTGGGTGGGTTTGGTTGGGTTTTGTTTGGTGGGTTTGGTTGGGTTTTGTTGGGTGGAATTGGTTGATTGGGTTTTGTTGGGTTTTGTTGGGTGGGTTTTGTTGGGTTTTTGTTGGGTGGGTTTGGTTGGGTTTTGTTGGGTGGGTTTGGTTGGGTTTTGTTGGGTTTTGTTGGGTGGGTTTGGTTGGGTTTTGTTGGGTGGGTTTGGTTGGGTTTTGTTGGGTGGGTTTGGTTGGGTTTGGTTGGGATTTGTTGGGTGGGTTTGGTTGGGTTTTGTTGTGTTTTGTTGGGTGGGTTTGGTTGGGTTTTGTTGGGTGGGTTTGGTTGGGTTTTGTTGGGTGGGTTTGGTTGGGTTTTGTTGGGTGGGTTTGGTTGGGTTTTGTTGGGTGGGTTTTGTTGGGTGGGTTTTGTTGGGTTTTGTTGGGTTTTGTTGGGTGGGTTTGGTTGGGTTTTGTTGGGTGGGTTTGGTTCGGTTTTGTTGTTTGGGTTTTGTTGGGTGGGTTTGGTTAAGTTTTGTTGGGTTTTGTTGGGTGGGTTTTGTTGGGTGGGTTTGGTTGGGTTTTGTTGGGTGGGTTTGGTTGGGTTTTGTTGGGTTTTGTTGGGTGGGTTTGGTTTGGGTTTTTGGGGTGTTTTTGGTTGTTTTTGGTTGGGTTTTCTTGGGTGGGTTTTGTTGGTTTTTGTTAAGTGGGTTTGGTTGGGAGTGTTTGGTTGGGTTTGGTTGGGATTTGTTGGGTGGGTTTGGTTGGGTTTTGTTTGGTGGGTTTGGTTGGGAGGGTTTGGTTGGATTTGGTTGAGATTTGTTTGTTGCGTGGGTTTGGTTGGGTTTTGTTGGGATTTGTTGGGTGGGTTTTGTTGGGTGGGTTTGGTTGGGTTTTGTTGGGTGGGTTTGGTTGGGATTTGTTGGGTTTTGTTGGGTGGGTTTGATTAGGATTTGGGGGCGTTTTTGGTTGTTTTTGGTTGCGTTTTGTTGGGTGGGTTTGGTTGGTTTTGTTAAGTGGGTTTGGTTGGGAGGGTTTGGTTGGGTTTGGTTGGGATTTGTTGGGTGGGTTTGGTTGGGTTTTGTTGGGTGGGTTTGGGTGGGAGGGTTTGGTTGGATTTGGTTGAGATTTGTTTGTTGCGTGGGTATGGTTGGGTTTTGTTGGGTTTTGTTGGGTGGGTTAGGTTAAGTTTTGTTGGGTTTTGTTGGGTGGGTTTGGTTTTGTGTTTTGGGGTGGGTTTGGTTGGGTTTCGCTGGGTTTTGTTGGGTGGGTTTGGTTGGGTTTTGTTGGGTGGGCTTCGTTTGGTTTAGTTGGGTTTTGTTGGGTGGGTTTTGTTTGGTTTTGTTGTGTGGGTTTGGTAAGGTTTTGTTTGGTTTTGTTGGGTGGGTTTTTTGGGTTTTGTCTGGGTTTTGTTCGCTGGGTTTGGTTGGGCTTTGTTGGGTGGGTTTGGTTAAGTTTTGTTGGGTTTTGTGTAATGGGTTTGGTTCAGTTTTGTTGGGTGGGTTTTGTTGTTTTTGGTTGGGTTTTGTTGGGTGGGTTTTGCTGGGTTTTGTTGGGTTTTTGGGGGGGTTTTGTTGGGTGGGTTTGGTTGGGTTTTGTTGGGTGCGTTTGGTTTCTTTTTGTTGGGTGGGTTTGGTTAGGTTTGTTTGGTTTTGTTGGGTGGGTTTGGTTGGGTTTTGTTGGGTGGGTTTGGTTGGATTTTGTTGGGATTTGTTGGTTGGGTTTTGTTGGGTATTCTTGGGTTTTGTTGGGTGTTTTTGGTTGGGTTTTGTTGGGTTTTGTTGGGTGGGTTTGGTTGGGTTTTGTTGGGTTTTGTTCGGTGGGTTTGGTTGGGTTTTGTTGGGTTTTGTTGGGTTTTATTGGTTGGGAGGGTTTGGTTGGATTTGGTTGGGATTTGTTGGGTGGGTTTGGTTGGGTTTTGTTGTGTTTTGTTGGGTGGTTTTGGTTGGGTTTTGTTGGGTGGGTTTTGTTGAGTTTTGTTTGGTTTTGTTGGGTTTTATTGGGTTGGTTTCGTTGGGTTTTATTGGGTGGGTTTTGTTGGGTGGGTTTGGTTGGGTTTTGTTGGGTTTTGTGGGGTGGGTTTTGTTGGGTTTTGTTGGGTGGGTTTTGTTGGGTTTAGTTGGGTTTTGTTGGGTGGGTTTGGTTAAGTTTTGTTGGGTTTTGTTGGGTGGGTTTTGTTGGGTGGGTTTGGTTAAGTTTGTTTGGGATTGGTTGGGTTTTGTTGGGTTTTGATGGGTGGGTTTGGTTTGTTTTGGGATTTTGGGGTGTTTTTGGTTGTTTTTGGTTGGGTTTTGTTGGATGGATTTTGTTGGGTTTTGTTAAGTGGGTTTGGTTGGGAGGGTTTGGTTGGATTTGGTTGGGATTTGTTGGGTGGGTTTGGTTGGGTTTTGTTTTCTGGGTTTGGTTGGGAGGGTTTGGTTGGATTTGGTTGAGATTTGTTTGTTGCGTGGGTATGGTTGGGTTTTGTTGGGTTTTGTTGGGTGGGTTAGGTTAAGTTTTGTTGGGTTTTGTTGGGTGGGTTTGGTTTTGTGTTTTGGGGTGGGTTTGGTTGGGTTTCGCTGGGTTTTGTTGGGTGGGTTTTGTTGGGTTTTGTTGGGTGGGTTTTGTTGGGTGGGCTTCGTTTGGTTTAGTTGGGTTTTGTTGGGTAGGTTTGTTTGGGTTTTGTTGGGTGGGTTTGGTTAGGTTTTGTTTGGTTTTGTTGGGTGGGTTTTTTTGGGTTTTGTTTGGTTTTCTTGGGTGGGTTTGGTTGGGTTTGGTTGGGTGGGTTTGGTTGGGTTTGTTTGGGTTTTGTTGAATGGGTTTGGTTGGGTTTTGTTGGGTTTGGTTGGGTTTTGTTGGGTTTTATTAGGTGGGTTTCTTCTGGTTTTGTTGGGTGGGTTTTGTTGGTTGGGTTTGGTTGGGTTTTGTTTGGTGCGTTTGGTTTCTTTTTGTTGGGTGGGTTTGGTTAGGTTTTGTTTGGTTTTGTTGGGTTAGTTTGGTTGGGTTTTGTTTGGTGGGTTTGGTTGGGTTTTGTTGGGTGGAATTGGTTGGGTTTTGTTGGGTTTTGTTGATTGGGTTTTTGGGGGTTTTGTTTGGTTAAGTTTTGTTGGGTTTTGTTGGGTGGGTTTGGTTGGGTTTTGTTGGGTTTTGTTCGGTGGGTTTGGTTGGGTTTTGTTGGGTTTTGTTGGGTTTTATTGGTTGGGAGGGTTTGGTTGGATTTGGTTGGGTTTTGTTGGGTGGGTTTGGTTGGGTTTTGTTGGGTTTTGTTGGGTGGTTTTGGTTGGGTTTTGTTGGGTGGGTTTGGTTGGGTTTTGTTGGGTGGGTTTGGTTGGGTTTTGTTGGGTGGGTTTGGTTGGGTTTTTTTGACTGGGTTTTATTGGGTGGGTTTGGTTGGGTTTTGTTGGGTTTTGTGGGTTGGGTTTTGCTAGATGGGTTTGGTTGGGTGGGTTTTTTTTGGGGTTTTGTTGGGCCTTGTGGGGTGGGTTTGGTTGTTTTTTGTTTGGTTTTCTTGGGTGGGTTTTGTTGGGTGGGTTTGGTTAAGTGTTGTTGGGAAGATTTGGTTGGGTTTGGTTGGGCTTTGTTGGGTGGGTTTGGTTTGGGATTTTGGGGTGTTTTTGGTTGTTTTTGGTTGGGTTTTGTTGGGTGGGTTTTGTTGGTTTTTGTTAAGTGGGTTTGGTTGGGAGGGTTTGGTTGGATTTGGTTGGGATTTGTTGGGTGGGTTTGGTTGGGTTTTGTTTGGTGGGTTTGGTTGGGAGGGTTTGGTTGGATTTGGTTGAGATTTGTTTGTTGCGTGGGTATGGTTGGGTTTGTTGGGTTTTGTTGGGTGGGTTAGGTTAAGTTTTGTTGGGTTTTGTTGGGTGGGTTTGGTTCTGTGTTTTGGGGTGGGTTTGGTTGGGTTTCGCTGGGTTTTGTTGGGTGGGTTTTGTTGGGTGGGCTTCGTTTGGCATAGTTGGGTTTTGTTGGGTGGGTTTGGTTTGGGTTTTTTGGGTGTTCTTGGTTGTTTTTGGTTGGGTTTTGTTGTGTGGGTTTTGTTGGGTTTTGATAGGTGGGTTTTTTGGGGGGTTTGGTTTGGTTTTGTTGTGTGCGTTTGGTTGGGTTTTGTTGTTTGGGTTTGGTTGGGTTTCGTTGGGTTTGGTTGGGTTTTTTTTGGGGTTGGGTTTTGTTGGGTTTCGTTGGGTTTTGTTTTGTGGGGTTTGTTGGGTTTTGTTGGGTTTTGTTGGGTGGTTTTGGTTAAGTTTTGTTGGATCATGTCCCGTTCACGCCATGACGATAACCGCGTTGACTGTACCACTCTAAAATAGGTGCGTGGAATGAACGCTGTGTGAACGCAACGGAAGAGGGTGTACAGACATAACATTAGCTTCCACGGGAGTAAAAATTCAGCGTACTCGATGTCTACGGAAGCCTCGAATGTTCTGAATTGAAGGAAAAGTTAAGTCGTAATGGATTGCAAGCAAGTGACTGGCGCAAATCGCATAGCGTAGTATGAATCATAGTCAAAGTTGTGTGTGGATCTTTTCATGTAGCGAACTATGTTCAATGTTTGGTGATACATCTTAAAGTTATTGAATTCTAGTTTGTATGTAAAACCGACGTTACTGTAAATAACTGTTTATTTTTTTTTTACTCGTTCATTCATCATATAATTATGTAATGCGAAGGAAACAAAAAGTTGCAGTTCAATGAGCTTATATATTTCGTACGAGTTCTAACATATATCGCGAAAGTTTTAGAAACACTCGATTTATTACCGGAACTTTAAACAGCTTCGTACGAAAATGTACTTACACATTGCATGTGATGTCTAGGTCCAAAAATTAGAGATAACTTGCGCTCATGATTGAGATAACATACGAAAAAACTCAAATTAAAGGCAGACTACAACGTTGAGTTTCACTTCGTACGAAGTCGTCACTAGAATATGTTACAAACAGCTGAAATAATTAGCGTGCAACTTCGTACGAAACCGCACAAAGTATTGATTGTGATATATTGGTCTAAAATTGAACAAGTTGCTTTATTTTTATGTGAGATAACACATAAAAACAACAAGCTTTTAAAAGGCTATTGGACACTTAAGCTTGCTTGCGGGGTCACGCTCTACTGGAAAATGTTGGTTACCAAATATATACATACTTCAAAGACCAATGCATATCGTCCAGCCAGGGAGTTGCAACTCCCTGGTCCAGCAACGATTTAAATTCTTTTCGTAGAAAGTATATAACAATTATGATCTATATCTTGCTAAAGTTAGCGAACGTAGAGTATCCCGGTACTGGAAACTTGACCAAACTTTGCCTTTTCTCCTTCCAATGGGCCATGGTAGCCTTCATAGGGAGGCGGTCGAAAATGGACCTCAAAATTGGTGTTACGGTAAAAGAAATTACTGTTACGGCATTACTGCGGTGGGTAAAAACCGCTTTTAGACTCTTGGGCTCTTATGCAACTTGTGGGAAGGGGGGGGGTAATATCACAACATCCATTTGGGAGTATTCCCACTAGTGTTCTCGATAGAGAAAATAGCGACTCTTTTCCCAGGTCCCTTCTCTTTGGCCTCCGTGGGCCCTTAATTAGAGGAGTCTTAGGATGAGACCATGGCTCTTTAGCAAACAAAGTTAAGTTAATTTGCTTACCAAAGAAAGTTCAAAGAAATCCATGCGCGGGGTATAGCTTTTCACTCGATTGTTTTGGCCATAGCAAATAGTGAGATTAAAGCACCTTTTCTGTTCCGATTTAAAGTCAACAACAATTTAATATTATTTCGCACGAAGTAGAACTTGAACGTGTGTACAAGCTACTCATATCGCTATTGGCGCATGAATACATCTTTTTACAAAATGTACGAAATATTGTTTGGTGATATAAACTTAGCGATTGAAGTTCCCTTTAATTTGTGAAATGATGCACCCGAGGAAAAGTCAAGACATTTCAATGTAGTAGCTTTTAAGTGGAGTCTCGATTGGTTTGTTTAAGAAATAGATCGAGAACTTTCTATGCACTGTGTCGATCCCGGCTAGACGCGAAAAACTTAAACATTTTATGTTTCGCACGAAGTTGTAGTAATGTATGTTTACAAAGCGCTAAAATCATTTATACGCATATATACAGCTTTGTACGGAAACGTACGAAGTAAATTATTTATTATATATATTGAAAAACTGAGTTATTAGTTTCTTAATTTTAAGTTAAGTTGCTTACAATAGAAAGTCAAAAAAATGAGTTTCAACTTGAGAGGAAGCTTTTCACTCGACTGGTTTCGTCAGCAAATGGATCCAGTATAAGATACATTTTGTGTGCCCAAGCATTAAGGCGACAACAGTTAAATACTACTTCGTGCGAAGTAAAACAAAGATATGTTTACCGGCTACTCAGTTGTCCTGATTTAAGTTGAGGTAACGCCATAAACAAATTTACATTATAGCTATTGGACACTTCAGTTTGAGGGGTAGAGCTTTACTGGAAAATAATGGTTACCAAATCAAGAAAGATCACGTAAGACCAATGCATATCGCGACCGACAACGATTTAAATTATCTTGAATTCGTAAAAATTATATTACAAATATGGACCTATATCTTGCTAAAAGTAAACTGTTGAATCCATTCACTCCAAAAATATTTCACAAATATTCGCAGGTATCCGCGTATGTGACCGCAAAAATAAGTTTTGTTTTAAAAAACAATTGTGCTACGTATTATGAAGAAAACACGCTTATTAACTTTTTCTGTAAGGAGTGGGCAGGTTCATATATATACCGCAAAACCCACTTTGGGGTATCCGCGCATGTGTCGTCCATCAATAGCAGAGGTAACTTTTCCAAGGTCCTTTTCACTTGGCCTCGATGGGCCTTTAAAAGAGGATTAGGGTCAGTCTTTGATTGCTTTCACCAAAACCGTCGATTAAGACCTAAAACTTAGCGACAAGTTGTCTTCATTTTTTTTTTTGAGATTGTTGACGGGAGAAAGTAAAAAAATGACATTTGAACGTGAGGGGAACTTGAGGTCTCCAATCGATTGGTTTCATCAAGTAAAAGATTCAGTAAGATTAAACATTTTCGTCTGTCCCGGCTTAAGGACGACTGTATTTTTAGTTTGGTTCGCACAAAAGAAAACTATAAATGTTTACGAGCTACCCAAATTATTATTACGCATGGACACAGCTCCTTCGTACGAAAGAGTACGAAGTACTTTATCGATATAGTCCTAAATTCGGCGATAATTTCACTTCAGTTTGTGTGATGTTGCACCCGGGAGAAAGTTAAAATAATAATATTCTATTTTTGTAGTAGCTTTTTACTCGATTGGTTTGTTTAGCAAATAGATCCAGTAAGATAAGGCATTTTGTCTGTACATTGTAAAATGCGACAACACTTCAATTCTGTTTCGTACGAAGTTCATTAATCTATGATTACGAGCGCTTCAAATTTTTGTTACGCAGGAATGCGGCTCCGTACAAAACTGTACGAAATGATGTTTGGGGATATGAAATCAAATTGAACAACAATTAAAGTTGTCCTAATTTTTTTATGAGACTGAACTGATAAGGCGAGAAAGCCCGAAAAAAAGGCATTTTAACTTTAGAGGTAGCTTTCACTCGATTGGTTTCGTCGATAAATGGATCTCTTTGGAAGAAGGCATTTTGTCTGTCCAGGTCTAGGGCGACAGCAGTTTAAGTGTGTTTCGTACGAAGTAGAACTAATGTATGTATGTTTACGAGCTACCAGTAACTAGTAACCATGCATGCAGCTTCGCACGAAAAGGTACTAAATATTGCTTAATGATACATACCTTAAATATTGCAATAAGCCTCATTCATTTTTTGTGATGGTGCAACCGATTGAGAAAAAAAGAAGGACGTTTTAATATCGAAGCTTTACACCCGATAGGCTTGTTAGATAAATAAATATGTAAACCCAACGCATTATGTCAGGTCTGGATAAAGGCGAATTATTAATGTTTATATTTCGTACGGATTAGTAGTGATACGCTTACAAAGTACTCTCATTAGTATAACGCATTTATACAGTTTCGTACGGAAATGTACAAAGTATATTCTTTTAAGACATTATATTTAAAAAATGAGTGATAAGTTCCTTGATTCTGAATTTAAGTTGCTCACAAGAAAAGGTCAAAAGAAATGATATTTTAACTTGACAGGTAGCTTTTCACTCGATCGATTTCGTCAATAAATAGATCTCTTTGAAGAAGGCATTTTGACTGTCCAGGTTTAGGGCGACAGCAAGTTAAGTGTGTTTCGTACGAGGTAGAACTAATATATGTATGTTCACGAGCTACCAGTAACTAGTATCCATGCATGCAGCTTCGCACGGAAATGTACTTAATATTTCTAAATGATACAGACCTGAAATTTTGCAATTAGACTCTTTCATTTTTTTTGATGGTGCAACCGAGGGAAATTAAAAAAGGAGGACATTTTAATGTCGAAGCTTTACACTCCATAGGCTTGTTTAATAAATATTGTAAAAGCCAACGCATTATGTCAGGTCTGGCTAAAGGCGAATTAGTAAAGTTTATATTTCGTACGGAGTAGTAGTAATACGTTAACAAGGTACTTTCATTATTATTACGCATTTATACAGTTTCGTACGGAAATGTACAAGGTATATTCTTTTAAGACAAATATTGAAAAACTGAGTGATATTTTCTTTGATTTTTAAGTAAAGTTGCTTACAAGAGAAAAGTCAAAAGAAATGATATTTTAACTTGAAAGGTACCTTTCTACTCGATTGGTTTCGTCAATAAATAGATCTCTTTGGAAGAAGGCATTTTGTCTGTCCAGGTCTAGGGCGACAGCAATTTGAGTGTGTTTCGTACGAAATAGAACTAATACATGTATGTTAACGAGTAACCAGTAACTAGTATCCATGCATGCAGCTTCGCACGAAAATGTTCGTAATATTGTTTAATGAAACAGACCTTAAATTTTGCAATAAGACTCCTACCCTTTTTGTGATGGTGCAACCGAGGGAAAGTAAAAAAGAGGACATTTTAATGTCGAAGCTTTACACTCGATAGGCTTGTTAAATAAATATTAAAAAAAGCCAACGCATTATGTCAGACCTGGCTAAAGGCGAATTATTAAAGTTTATATTTCGTACGGAGTAGTAGTAATACGTTAACAAGGTACTTTCATTATTATTACGCATTTATACAGTTTCGTACGGAAATGTACAAGGTATATTTTTTTAAGACAAACATTGAAAAACTGAGTGATATTTTCTTTGATTTTTAAGTAAAGTTGCTTACAAGAGAAAAGTCAAAAGAAATGATATTTTAACTTGAAAGGTACCTTTCTACTCGATTGGTTTCGTCAATAAATAGATCTCTTTGGAAGAAGGCATTTTGTCTGTCCAGGTCTAGGGCGACAGCAATTTGAGTGTGTTTCGTACGAAATAGAACTAATATATGTATGTTAACGAGTTACCAGTAACTAGTATCCATGCATGCAGCTTCGCACGAAAATGTACTTAATATTGTTTAATGAAACAGACCTTAAATTTTGCAATAAGACTCCTACCCTTTTTGTGATGGTGCAACCGAGGGAAAGTAAAAAAGAGGACATTTTAATGTCGAAGCTTTACACTCGATAGGCTTGTTAAATAAATATTAAAAAAGCCAACGCATTATGTCAGACCTGGCTAAAGGCGAATTAGTAAAGTTTATATTTCGTACGGAGTAGTAGTAATACGTTAACAAGGTACTTTCATTATTATTACGCATTTATACAGTTTCGTACGGAAATGTACAAGATATATTCTTTTAAGACAAATATTGAAAAACTGAGTGATATTTTCTTTGATTTTTAAGTAAAGTTGCTTACAAGAGAAAAGTCAAAAGAAATGATATTTTAACTTGACAGGTAGCTTTTCACTCGATTGGTTTCGTCAATAAATAGATCTCTGTGGAAGAAGGCATTTTATCTCTCCAGGTCTAGGGCGACAGCAATTTGAGTGTGTTTCGTACGAAATAGAACTAATATATGTATGTTTAAGAGCTATGAGTAGCTAGTATCAATGCATGCAGCTTTGCACGAAAACGTAGTTAATATTGCTTAATGATACAGACCTTAAAGGTAAAGAGCAGTCCCCCCAAACCTATTTTGAAGAAACAGCTAAATAACACAATTTTCATCTTCTTTCTCTTCAAAGTATCATTCACAACATTTTATTGTAAAGCTATTTTCAAGGTAAACCAAGCAGAAATTACATATAACTTTCAAATTTGAAGAGAACAAAAAATGTTGTCACATGACTCCCAACAGCCAATCATGAAACTGAACAGCCTACAACACTACTTCAGTTTGGGTTGTCTGTTCTTGCCCTTTAAATTTTGCAATAAGACTCCTTCACTTTTTGTGATGGTGCAACCAAGGGAAAGTAAAAAAGAGGACATTTTAATGTCGAAGTTATACACTCGATAGGCTTGTTTAATAAATAAATATTGTAAAAGCCAACGCATTATGTCAGGTCTGGCTAAAGGCGAATTATTAAAGTTTATATTTCGTACGGAGTAGTAGTAATACGTTAACAAAGTACTTCCATTATTATTATGCATTTATACAGTTTCGTACGGAAATGTACAACGTATGTTCTTTTAAGACATATATAGAAAAAAATGAGTGATAATTTTCTTGATTTTAAAGTAAAGTTGCTTACAAGAGAAAAGTCAAAGGAAATGATATTTTAACTTGACAGGTAGCTTTTCACTCGATTGGTTTCGTCAATAAATAGATCTCTTTGGAAGAAGTCATTTTATCTCTCCATGTCTAGGGCGACAGCAATTTGAGTGTGTTTCGTACAAGTAGAACTAATAAATGTATGTTTACGAGCTACCAGTAACTAGTATCAATGCATGCAGCTTCGCACGAAAATGAACTTAATATTCCTTAATGATACATGCCTTAAATTTTGCAATAAGACGATTTCACTTTTTGTGATTGTGCAACCGATTGAGAAAAAAAAGAAGGACTTTTTAATATCGAAGCTTTACACCCGACAGGCTTGTTAGATAAATAAATGCTTGTTAGATAAATAAATGTGTAAACCCAACGCATTATGTCATGTCTGGATAAAGGCGAATTATTAATGTTTATATTTCGTAAGGAGTAGTAGTGATACGCTTACAAAGTACTCTCATTAGTATAACGCATTTATACAGTTTCGTACGGAAATGTACAAAGTATATTCTTTTAAGACATATATTGAAAAAATGAGTGATAAGTTCCTTGATTCTGAATTTAAGTTGCTCACAAGAAAAGGTCAAAAGAAATGATATTTTAACTTGACAGGTAGCTTTTCACTCGATTGATTTCGTCAATAAGTAGATCTCTTTGAAGAAGGCATTTTGACTCTCCAGGTCTAGGGCGACAGCAAGTTAAGTGTGTTTCGTACGAAGTAGAACTAATATATGTATGTTCACGAGCTACCAGAAACTAGTATTCATGCATGCAGCTTCGCACGGAAATGTACTTAATATTGCTAAATGATACAGACCTGAAATTTTGCAATAAGACTCATTCACTTTTTGTGATGATGCAACCGAGGGAAAGTAAAAAAGGGGGACATTTTAATGTCGAAGCTTTACACTCGATAGGCTTGTTTAATAAATATTGTAAAAGCCAACGCATTATGTCAGGTCTGGCTAAAGGCGAATTTTTAAAGTTTATATTTCGTACGGAGTAGTAGTAATACGTTCACAAAGTACTTTCATTATTATTACGCATTTATACAGTTTCGTACGGAAATGTACAAAGTATGTTCTTTTAAGACATATACAGAAAAACTAAGTGATAATTTTCTTGATTTTTAAGTAAAGTTGCTTACAAGAGAAAAGTCAAAAGAAATGATATTTTAACTTGAAAGGTACCTTTCTACTCGATTGGTTTCGTCAATAAATAGATCTCTGTGGAAGAAGGCATTTTATCTCTCCAGGTCTAGGGCGACAGCAATTTGAGTGTGTTTCGTACGAAGTAGAACTAATATATGTATGTTTAAGAGCTATGAGTAGCTAGTATCAATGCATGCAGCTTCGTACGAAAATGTACTTAATATTGCTTAATGATACAGACCTTAAAGGTACAGAGCAGTCCCCCCAAACCTATTTTGAAGAAACAGCTAAATAACACAATTTTCATCTTCTTTCTCTTCAAAGTATCATTCATTACATTTTATGATTAAACTATTGCATATTCAAGGTAAACCAAGCAGAAATTTCATATAACTTTCAAATTTGAAGAGAACAAAAAATGTTGTCACATGACTCCCAACAGCCAATCATGAAACTGAACAGTGTACAACACTACTTCAGTTTGGGTTGTCTGTTCCTGCCCTTTAAATTTTGCAATAAGACTCCTTCACTTTTTGTAATGGTGCAACCGATTGAGAAAACAAAAGAAGGACGTTTTAATATCGAAGCTTTACACCCGACAGGCTTGTTAGATAAATAAATATGTAAACCCAACGCATTATGTCATGTCTGGATAAAGGCGAATTATTAATGTTTATATTTCGTACGGAGAAGTAGTGATACGCACACAAAGTACTTTCATTAGTATAACGCATTTATGCAGTTTCGTACGGAAATGTACAAAGTATATTCTTTTAAGACATATATTGAAAAAATGAGTGATAAGTTCCTTGATTCTGAATTTGAGTTGCTCACAAGAAAAAGTCAAAAGAAATGATATTTTATCTTGACAGGTAGCTTTTCACTCGATTGATTTCGTCAATAAATAGATCTCTTTGAAGAAGGCATTTTGACTGTCCAGGTCTAGGGCGACAGCAAGTTAAGTGTGTTTCGTACGAAGTAGAACTAATATATGTATGTTCACGAGCTACCAGAAACTAGTATTCATGCATGCAGCTTTGCACGGAAATGTACTAAATATTGCTTAGTGATACAGACCTTAAATATTGCAATAAGACTCCTTCACTTTTTGTGATGGTGCAACCGAGGGAAAGTAAAAAAGGGGGACATTTTAATGTCGAAGCTTTACACTCCATAGGCTTGTTAAATAGGTAAATATTGTAAAAGCCAACGCATTATGTCAGGTCTGGTTAAAGGCGAATTATTAAATGTGCAAAGTATGTTCTTTTAAGACATATATAGAAAAAAATGAGTGATAACTTTCTTGATTTTTAAGTAAGGATGCTTACAAGAGAAAAGTCAAAGGAAATGATATTTTAACTTGAAAGGTACCTTTCTACTCGATTGGTTTCGTCAATAAATAGATCTCTGTGGAAGAAGGCATTTTATCTCTCCAGGTCTAGGGCGACAGCAATTTGAGTGTGTTTCGTACGAAGTAGAACTAATATATGTATGTTTAAGAGCTATGAGTAGCTAGTATCAATGCATGCAGCTTCGCACGAAAATGTACTTAATATTGCTTAATGATACAGACCTTAAAGGTAAAGAGCAGTCCCCCCCCCCCCCCAAACCTATTTTGAAGAAACAGCTAAATAACACAATTTTCATCTTCTTTCTCTTCAAAGTATCATTCACAACATTTTATTGTAAAGCTATTGCATATTCAAGGTAAACCAAGCAGAAATTACATATAACTTTCAAATTTGAAGAGAGCAAAAAATGTTGTCACATGACTCTCAACAGCCAATCATGAAACTGAACAGCCTACAACACTACTTCAGTTTGGGTTGTCTGTTCTTGCACCTCTAATTTTGCAATAAGACGATTTCACTTTTTGTAATGGTGCAACCGATTGAAAAAAAAAAGAAGGACGTTTTAATATCGAAGCTTTACACCCGACAGGCTTGTTAGATAAGTATGTAAACCCAACGCATTATGTCATGTCTGGATAAATGCGAATTATTAATGTTTATATTTCGTAAGGAGTAGTAGTCATACGCTTACAAAGTACTCTCATTAGTATAACGCATTTATACAGTTTCGTACGGAAATGTACAAAGTATATTCTTTTAAGACATATATTGAAAAAATGAGTGATAAGTTCCTTGATTCTGAATTTAAGTTTCTCACAAGAAAAAGTCAAAAGAAATGATATTTTAACTTGACAGGTAGCTTTTCACTCGATTGATTTCGTCAATAAGTAGATCTCTTTGAAGAAGGAATTTTGACTGTCCAGGTCTAGGGCGGCAGCAAGTTAAGTGTGTTTCGTACGAAGTAGAACTAATATATGTATGTTCACGAGCTACCAGTAACTAGTATCAATGCATGCAGCTTCGTACGAAAATGTACTTAATATTGCTTAATGATACAGACCTTAAAGGTACAGAGCAGTCCCCCCAAACCTATTTTGAAGAAACAGCTAAATAACACAATTTTCATCTTCTTTCTCTTCAAAGTATCATTCATTACATTTTATGATTAAACTATTGCATATTCAAGGTAAACCAAGCAGAAATTTCATATAACTTTCAAATTTGAAGAGAACAAAAAAATGTTGTCACATGACTCCCAACAGCCAATCATGAAAGTAAACAGTATACAACACTACTTCAGTTTGGGTTGTCTGTTCTTGCCCTTTAAATTTTGCAATAAGACTCCTTCACTTTTTGTAATGGTGCAACCGATTGAGAAAACAAAAGAAGGACGTTTTAATATCGAAGCTTTACACCCGACAGGCTTGTTAGATAAATAAATATGTAAACCCAACGCATTATGTCATGTCTGGATAAAGGCGAATTATTAATGTTTATATTTCGTACGGAGAAGTAGTGATACGCACACAAAGTACTTTCATTAGTATAACGCATTTATGCAGTTTCGTACGGAAATGTACAAAGTATATTCTTTTAAGACATATATTGAAAAAATGAGTGATAAGTTCCTTGATTCTGAATTTGAGTTGCTCACAAGAAAAGGTCAAAAGAAATGATATTTTAACTTGACAGGTAGCTTTTCACTCGATTGATTTCGTCAATAAATAGATCTCTTTGAAGAAGGCATTTTGACTGTCCAGGTCTAGGGCGACAGCAAGTTAAGTGTGTTTCGTACGAAGTAGAACTAATATATGTATGTTCACGAGCTACCAGTTACTAGTATTAATGCATGCAGCTTCGCACAAAAATGTACTTAATATTCCTTAATGATACATACCTTTAATTTTGCAATAAGACTCTTTCACTTTTTGTGATGGTGCAACCGATTGAGAAAAAAAAAAGAAGGATGTTTTAATATCGAAGCTTTACACCCGACAGGCTTGTTAGGTAAATAAATATGTAAACCCAACGCATTATGTCATGTCTGGATAAATGCGAATTATTAATTTTTATATTTCGTAAGGAGTAGCAGTGATACGCTTACAAAGTACTCTCATTAGTATAACGCATTTATACAGTTTCGTACGGAAATGTACAACGTATGTTCTTTTAAGACATATATAGAAAAAAATGAGTGATAATTTTCTTGATTTTAAAGTAAAGTTGCTTACAAGAAAAAAGTCAAAGGAAATGATATTTTAACTTGACAGGTAGCTTTTCACTCGATTGGTTTCGTCAATAAATAGATCTCTTTGGAAGAAGTCATTTTATCTCTCCATGTCTAGGGCGACAGCAATTTGAGTGTGTTTCGTACAAGTAGAACTAATAAATGTATGTTTACGAGCTACCAGTAACTAGTATCAATGCATGCAGCTTCGCACGAAAATGAACTTAATATTCCTTAATGATACATGCCTTAAATTTTGCAATAAGACGATTTCACTTTTTGTGATTGTGCAACCGATTGAGAAAAAAAAAGAAGGACTTTTTAATATCGAAGCTTTACACCTGACAGGCTTGTTAGATAAATAAATATGTAAACCCAACGCATTATGTCATGTCTGGATAAAGGCGAATTATTAATGTTTATATTTCGTAAGGAGTAGTAGTGATACGCTTACAAAGTACTCTCATTAGTATAACGCATTTATACAGTTTCGTACGGAAATGTACAAAGTATATTCTTTTAAGACATATATTGAAAAAATGAGTGATAAGTTCCTTGATTCTGAATTTGAGTTGCTCACAAGAAAAGGTCAAAAGAAAAGATATTTTAACTTGACAGGTAGCTTTTCACTCGATTGATTTCGTCAATAAATAGATCTCTTTGAAGAAGGCATTTTGACTGTCCAGGTCTAGGGCGACAGCAAGTTAAGTGTGTTTCGTACGAAGTAGAACTAATATATGTATGTTCACGAGCTACCAGTAACTAGTATTCATGCATGCAGCTTCGCACGGAAATGTACTAAATATTGCTTAGTGATACAGACCTTAAATATTGCAATAAGACTCCTTCACTTTTTGTGATGGTGCAACCAAGGGAAAGTAAAAAAGGGGGACATTTTAATGTCGAAGCTTTACACTCCATAGGCTTGTTAAATAGGTAAATATTGTAAAAGCCAACGCATTATGTCAGGTCTGGTTAAAGGCGAATTATTAAATGTGCAAAGTATGTTCTTTTAAGACATATATAGAAAAAAATGAGTGATAACTTTCTTGATTTTTAAGTAAGGATGCTTACAAGAGAAAAGTCAAAGGAAATGATATTTTAACTTGAAAGGTACCTTTCTACTCGATTGGTTTCGTCAATAAATAGATCTCTGTGGAAGAAGGCATTTTATCTCTCCAGGTCTAGGGCGACAGCAATTTGAGTGTGTTTCGTACGAAGTAGAACTAATATATGTATGTTCACGAGCTATGAGTAGCTAGTATCAATGCATGCAGCTTCGCACGAAAATGTACTTAATATTGCTTAATGATACAGACCTTAAAGGTAAAGAGCAGTCCCCCCAAACCTATTTTGAAGAAACAGCTAAATAACACAATTTTCATCTTCTTTCTCTTCAAAGTATCATTCACAACATTTTATTGTAAAGCTATTGCATATTCAAGGTAAACCAAGCAGAAATTACATATAACTTTCAAATTTGAAGAGAACAAAAAATGTTGTCACATGACTCCCAACAGCCAATCATGAAACTGAACAGCCTACAACACTACTTCAGTTTGGGTTGTCTGTTCTTGCCCTTTAAATTTTGCAATAAGACGATTTCACTTTTTGTGATGGTGCAACCGATTGAGAAAAAAAAAGAAGGACGTTTTAATATCGAAGCTTTACACCCGACAGGCTTGTTAGATAAATAAATATGTAAACCCAACGCATTATGTCATGTCTGGATAAATGCGAATTATTAATGTTTATATTTCGTAAGGAGTAGTAGTGATACGCTTACAAAGTACTCTCATCAGTATAACGCATTTATACAGTTTCGTACGGAAATGTACAAAGTATATTCTTTTAAGACATATATTGAAAAAATGAGTGATAAGTTCCTTGATTCTGAATTTAAGTTTCTCAAAAGAAAAAGTCAAAAGAAATGATATTTTAACTTGACAGGTAGCTTTTCACTCGATTGATTTCGTCAATAAGTAGATCTCTTTGAAGAAGGCATTTTGACTGTCCAGGTCTAGGGCGACAGCAAGTTAAGTGTGTTTCGTACGAAGTAGAACTAATATATGTATGTTCACGAGCTACCAGTAACTAGTATCCATGCATGCAGCTTCGCACGGAAATGTACTTAATATGGCTAAATGATACAGACCTGAAATTTTACGATAAGACTCCTTCACTTTTTGTGATGATGCAACCGAGGGAACGTAAAAAAGGAGGACATTTTAATGTCGAAGCTTTACACTCGATAGGCTTGTTTAATAAATATTGCAAAAGCCAACGCATTATGTCATGTCTGGCTAAAGGCGAATTTTTGAAGTTTATATTTCGTACGGAGTAGTAGTAATACGTTAACAAAGTACTTCCATTATTATTACGCATTTATACAGTTTCGTACGGAAATGTACAAAGTATGTTCTTTTAAGACATATACAGAAAAACTAAGTGATAATTTTTTTGATTTTTAAGTAAAGTTGCTTACAAGAGAAAAGTCAAAAGAAATGATATTTTAACCTGAAAGGTACCTTTCTACTCGATTGGTTTCGTCAATAAATAGATCTCTTTGGAAGAAGTCATTTTATCTCTCCATGTCTAGGGCGACAGCAATTTGAGTGTGTTTCGTACGATGTAGATGTATGTTTAAGAGCTATGAGTAGCTAGTATCAATGCATGCAGCTTCGTACGAAAATGTACTTAATATTGCTTAATGATACAGACCTTAAAGGTAAAGAGCAGTCCCCCCAAACCTATTTTGAAGAAACAGCTAAATAACACAATTTTCATCTTCTTTCTCTTCAAAGTATCATTCATTACATTTTATGATTAAACTATTGCATATTCAAGGTAAACCAAGCAGAAATTTCCTATAACTTTCAAATTTGAAGAGAACAAAAAATGTTGTCACATGACTCCCAACAGCCAATCATGAAACTGAACAGTATACAACACTACTTCCGTTTGGGTTGTCTGTTCTTGCCCTTTAAATTTTGCAATAAGACTCCTCCACTTTTTGTGATGGTGCAACCGAGGGAAATTAAGAAAGAGGACATTTTAATGTCGAAGCTTTACTTTCGATAGGCTTGTTTAATAAATAAATATTGCAAAAGCCAACGCATTATGTCATGTCTGGCTAAAGGCGAATTATTAAAGTTTATATTTCGTACGGAGTAGTAGTAATACGTTAACAAAGTACTTCCTTTATTATGTCGCATTTATACAGTTTCGTAAGGAAATGTGTTCCTTCACTTGAAATCAAGTCATTTACGAGAGAAAACGAAGATAAGTTATATCTCGATGTGCGAAGTTGCCTTCCTTCGATAATGTTGACCGAAAAATACTTGCAGTATAAATTAAGGCATTATGTCTCCCCCAGCTTAAAGTCGACAACAATTTTAAGCTGATTTCTTACAAAGTAGATGTATTACAATTTTATGAGCTAATAAAAATGTTTATACACAGTCATACAGCTTCGTAAGAAATATTGCTTGAAATTGTGCGAAAAAGTGCGAATAGTTCTTGTGATGTTATACACGAGAGAGGAGGAGAGCCCCCCCCCCGTCAGAAGGTCTGTATTATTAAGCAATATTAAGTTCATTTTCGTGCGAAGCTGCATGCATGGATACTAGTTACTGGTAGCTCGTAAGCATATATTTATTAGTTCTTCTTCGTACGAAACACACTTAAACTGCTGTCGCCCTAGACCTGGACAGAAAAAATGCCTTCTTCCAAAGGTATGTTTTTGTTTTATACAAAACTGGACCAATATGGACGTTACAAAGTTCTCGAGTTTCTATTAGCCATCAGACAACTTCGTTAGAAACTTAACCAAGCATAGAGTTCATGATCAATGTATGCATCTAGAAATTGCCGTTCACCGTCACACCAATCGAGTTAAAAAAAAACTACTTCACAAGCTGAAGAGACCATTTCCTTTTACTTTCTCCCGTGTACAATCAGTAAAGATGGAAACCAGAAAAAAAAATAATGCAATTTGTCACCAATTGTTATGTCTATATCACCTAGCAATATTTTGCACAACTTCGTAAGAAACAGTAGCCCTAGGCAAGCAAAATAACAGTTTGAGTGTGGCCCATATACAGACATACAAGTACCGCTTCGCATGGCATAAACCTAACCTTTTGTCGCATTTCGGTCGAAACAGACAAAATGCCTTAATCTACATTGGAACTATCATTTGTAGACGAAACCAATCGGATGAAAAGAGCTACCTATCACGTTGAAATTTAATTTATTTTTATTTTCTCTCGTGAGCGACTTCATTTAAAACAATATCAAACGAAGGAACATACCACTCAATCTTTAGATGTATTTGTCATGAGCATAATGCTTCGTTTATTTTCGCACGAAGCTGTCTGGATGCATAATTTGAGAAGTATGTAACACCCACAGTACTCTCTCGTGCGAAACATCAATAACATGTTTGCTGGGCTTTTGCACGGAAAAACGAAATGCTTTTATCATACTGGATAAATTTGTTAACCAAACCAAGAAAAAAGGCTACCTCGCACGTTGAAGAGTCATTTCTGTTAACTTAACCCCGTGTAATATTTGTAAAGAGGAAAAAGAGAGAAAAACAAAATACAATTTCTCATCAATTGTTAAGTCTCTATCACCAAGCAATATTTTGCACAACTTCGTAAGAAGGTATATGAACGCAAAATTACAGTTTGAGTGGCACATATACTGACATATGATGTAAGTACTACTTTTTCCGACACAAACTTAACCTCCACTTTGGCTCTCGATCACTAGGCAATGTTTCGCACAGTTTAGTACGAACTTATAGTTGCATGTATAAGTAACAACTTTCCGAGTAGCTCATAACTTCATACGAAACATAACGAAACCCAAGCAACTTTACAAAAGAAGAAGCTTTTCACTCAGTTTATACGTGTATATATAAAAAGCAATGCGTTTTCGTACGAAGCTGTATTCAAGCGTGATAATAGTTTGAATACTTTGTTACCAAAATTAGTACAACTTCGTAAGAAACATAAACTTTAGTTTTTGACGCCTTTAATCCGGGACCTGTACAACCAGAAAAGGGGAAAGGGAAGATAAATGTAATTCCATTCCACCTGACTTTCTCCGGGTACAACTTAAAAAAAAATCAAACTAACTCGCCTCTTCTCTTCTCCCGTGTGGAACAATACGAAACTTATACGCACTCTATCGCTCCATTTGAAGCAATACTCCGTACGAAGCTGTATGATTGCGTGTAAACGGTTTTGAGTGGCCCATAATCTTATATAAGATCTACTTTGAAAGAAACCAACATAAATTGTTTTCAGCCTATAAGCTGGGACAGATAGAATGCCTTAATCTATACTGCAACTATTTGTTGACCAATATAATCGAGTGAAATGCAACATCGCATATTGAGATTTTACTTATCTTCATTTTCTCTCGTTAGTGAATTCATTTCAATTTTCAATTTTAATCTGTAGTTTTATTTTAGATTTATATCACGACGCAATATTTCATACTCTTGCGTACGAAGAGTATGCATAAAAAATGAGTTTCAATTGCTCGTAAATATATATTACTACTATTTTTTACGACACAAACTTCATTGTTGTCACATTGCAACCGGAACAGACAGAATGCCTTTATCTACACTGAAATTATTTGTTGACTGTACCATTCCAGTGGTTAGCTACACAGCATACTGAAATGTCATTTCTGTGGACTTTCGATTGTGTACAATTAACTTTGAAAAAAAAGAACGATGAATACAATTTATCGCTCCATTTTCGGCTCTGTATCAATGTGAAATATTTCGCACGGTTTGGTACGAAGTTGTGGGCAAGTGTAAAAATATTTCGAGTAGCTAATAACTTCGTACGAGACATAAAGAACGCAAGCAACTTCAAAAAGAAGGAAGAAGCACACCACTCGGCTTTTTACGTGCGTATATACATAATAAGCAATTCGTGGTTTTTTGAATGAATCTGTCTAAATGCTTTACAATTTTTGAGTACTTTGTAAACACATGTTAGTAAAACCTCTGAAAGAAGTCAAAAGAAGTGAAATTTCAACTTGCGAGATAGCTTCTCATTCGATTGCTTTCGTAAGCAGATGTATCCAGTAAGATGAGGCACCTTGTCTGTCCAGGCTTACATGCGACAAAATTTTTTGTAATTTTGCAAGAAATAGAACTAATATATGCTAACGAGTGACTCAAACTATGATTACGTATAATTAAGGCTTCCTATGAAACTGTACGACATGGTGTTTACTGTTATAGACCTAGAGTTGAGCGACAAGTTGTCTTAAATTTTTATTCAATTGTCCGCGCGAGAAAGTTCAGGGAAACGACATTTCGACATGCGAGATAGCTTTTCAATCAATTGGTTTCCTTAACAAATAGAACTCGTAAAATTAAGGCATTTTGGGTGCCCATGTTTGTAGGCGACAAAATATTGCGTAGTGACAAAGACCTTAAATTGAGGGATAAGTTTCACCCATTTTTTGTGATGTTGTACACAAGGGAAAGTCAAAAAGGACATTTTAATGTAGTAGCTTTTCACTCGATTGGTTTGTTTAACAAATAGATCCAGTAAGACCAACGCAATATGTCAGTTCCTGCTCCGGCTATTTGCCAAAAAAAGTAAAGTTAATGTTTGCTTCGAAAAGGTATTAATATACTTCACAAACTAGTAAACATAAACATAAATGGCAAATTTCCGATTTTTCCAATTTTGAAGCCAGTGGGCAATCGCTTCCTGTAGCTACGCGGCTGCTTCTATCAGTGACACCTTATAAAAAGATGTCACTTTACGAGACGGGTTTAAGTGCATTGGCAGGTCGACTTATGCTGGGACATTCTTGCACTGCATCATTATGTAATTGAAAACAACCCATCTACCTGATTTTCATTACCGTTGCCCGAGTTTCGTCTAAATGGTTAGGATAGATCTATGTCAAAATAGTCAGCTAGTAGACACTGCAACTGGACGCCCTTCCGTCCGTCAGTAAAATTAATTCTTGCAATGGAAAACATCGTGCAATTTTTCACCCTTCTTCTGGGTATTTTACAGTTTTACGACTTAAAAATTTGAGGCGATGCTCACTACTTAACAAGAATTTCCTAACTGGCTGGCGATAACCTTATAACCCTAACCTAATCCCTAACCAGAACAAAGAATACAATCGATACAATTCAATGGCAACAGCCAATCAAGAAACACCTGGTTAAACAGTGCCCGAGGGGGCAAAAATTTTGCCAAACTACAGTATGAAGTGAGGCGTAGGAAAAATTTTTTTCGCAGGAAACCCGAATGTGTAGCAAATCTTAATTATTATTTTTATGTTCAAGAAAATTTCCCTTTTTTCCAGGCAAGGTATTAAAATAATCTGGAACTATGTAGCACAAGATTTAAAAACAAAAACATGCCGAACAAATAATTGTTTTTTTTTTTTTTTTTTTTAGCGGCAGTATCCCAAATTGTCGCGAATTTTGTATCTCTTTGATTTTTAGTAAATATGTTACCCTGGCAATTATACTTTTCTATTTTTTTGGCCAAATGTTTAAAAAAATTGGATATCCGACCATTTCCGTCAGTGTGTTGTAAAATACTTCAAAAAGCAGCGAACACATACGTATTCAACGTTATTGACATCACTCTACTTCAGGCTTCTGAGGAGTGAGAACCTACATTATTGGCCCTTACGAAACAGTTCTGTAAAGCTATGTTGTAAAAACCTATTGCAACCTTTTCAATATTACAGCTCCCTTCACAGGGCTGAACACTTTACCATTGCCTGGTTCACATTATTAATTACCTCTACTATTACGGCTATATATGTATATATACATATATAAAATAATGGCTGTTCGAGTTTCCAGAAAGGAAAGGCTGGCTTCATAGCCAAACTGGAAAGGCGTCTGCACATAGAGCAGAAGGTCTGCGTTCGAGTCCCAGTGGAGACGGTCAATTTTTCGTCGGGGAAGATTTTCAGTTTGATTTATTCTTTATATTATAAATTATTTTCACTTTGCATATACATGTTTATATTTCACTCTTCTATATATATATATATATATATATATATATATATATATATATATATATATATATATATATATATATATATATATATATATATATATATATATATATATATATATATATATATATATATATATATATATATATATATATATATATATATATATATATATATATATATATATATATATATATATATATATACATATATATACAACGGTAAAGAGTTCGAAACTTAAAAGTTTTAAAACGGCAAAGCTCAGATGTTAAAAACGCACTACGTTTCGGGGAGATACACTCCCCTTGCTCACGTGCTAAGAAATAACAGTAATGGAAAAAATACTAGCTATTAGGCAATGCTCTATTGAGGCTTACATCTTTTACGTTAAGACCTATAGGGGCAAGAGTATTCAACCGGTAAATCCATTTCAATTCAACCTCCTCCCTAGTTTTCTTATTATTGTTACGTAGCTTTTCGATACCTATTAATTCGAAGTTTTTACACACCTTAAAATGCTTACCAATGGGAGTTTGACCTTTTCTAAACTCCTGTCGGTGACCCCTATGTCTACTTCTAAGCTCTAATCCCGTTTCACCCACATACTGCTTATGGCAATCCAAACAATTAATCAAGTAGATTACGCCTTTGGTGGTACAGGTTAAATCCCCCCTCACCTGGAAATTCTGACCTGTGTTAAAACTTTGAACGACAGAAGTTTCACGTAAGACACTACAGGTGACACACCTTTTATCGTGTGTCTTGAAGCAACCTCTATTTTTGAACTTTGAATTATTTTTGAATTTGAAAATTAAAATGAATTCATTAACGAGAGAAAATGAATATAAGTAAGAGGTTGCATTTCACTCGATTATGTAAGTCAACAGATAGTTGCAGTATAGATTAAGACATTCTGTCTGTCCCAGGTTAAAGGCGAAAACAATTCAAGTTGGTTTCTTACAAAGTAGATCTAATATATATTGAGGGATATAGTGCATAAAGTTTTTGTGATGTTTCACACGAGAAAAGAAAAGAGAAAAGTTGTTTCTAATTTCTTTTTCTTAGGTTGTACACGGGATAAAGTCAGCAGAAATGAAATTTTAACGTGCAAGTTAGCTTTACACTGGATTGGTTCAGTCAGCAAATAGTTCCAGTGTAGATTTAGGCATTCTGTCTGTTCCGGCAGAAGGGCGACAATAATTTAAGTTTGTGTCGTACGAAATACACCTAATATATGTTTACGTGCAAGGGAAACTCATTTAACATTCAAACAGTTCCGTATGCATGGTGTACGAAATATTGCTTTGTGGTGTAAATCTAAAATTAAGCGACAAATAAAATAAATATTCCTTTTTCCCTTTTCTTGGTTGCACACGGGAAAAAAGATAAAAAAAAATGACATTTGAAGGTGGGAGATAGCTTTCACTTGATTGGGTTGTCCAATACATATACCCCCGCGAAATTAAGTTATTTTGTCTTTCCCGCCCTGAAGGCGACGAGAATTAAGGTATGTTTCCTTCAAAGTATTTTTGAAATATGTTTTTGAGCTACGAAAACTATTATCACGAATGCATTAACTTTCGTACGAAATTGTACGGAATATTGCTTGGTGTATTAGACCTAAAATTGAGCAACACGTTGCCTTTAACTTTTTTGATGATGCTCTCAGGAGAAAGTCACAGTAGCAGACATTTTTCTTTTCATTCCATTGTCCCCTGTGGGCTGGGGTTGTAGAATATGCCCCCGGTGTTCCCCGCCTGTCTTAACAGGCGACTAAAGAGGAGGAATTTAACAGTACTTGAACAGTATGACACTTTGTAACACATTCGTGTTTATATAACACATTCGTGTTGGTGTGTCGTAAAACCATAACTAACTAACTACCTAACAATTTTCATTCTATTGGTTTAGTTAAAAAGAAAAAAAAATGTAGGAAAAGCAACGCATTGTGTCGGTCTCGGCTGAAAGGCAACAAAATTTTAAGTTTACGTTTTGTGCGAAGTTGTACTAATTTTTGTAACAAAGTACTATAACTATAATCACGCATACATAAGGCTTCGTACGAAAACTCGCGAATCAATACTTTGTACCGTTCCTTCGTAGGAATCAGTATTAATGACTGTTGCACTTTGAAATATAACGCGTACCGTAATAGCTAATGTTTATATTCCTAAAGTGGAGGTATAGAACTTGTTACTTTATTTATATATTAACGCGTGATCGGCGAGGCAATTAACACTTTGAAGTGCAAATGTTTCTAACGTCAGGTGGTGTTAAAGCATGGGGTAAACACATGAATGTCTTCACATCAACAACACCTCAACAGTCATGATAATTGTCTCACTGATAACTCGTTCATGTGCTAATAAAGCAATAAGCCCCATACCGTAACTGTAAAAAATCAGCTATTTCAAGTGCTAATGACGTGTTATGCGTTATTTTTGAGTGTTGTAATTTGAGTGGTTTGCTTCATATTCTTGTACTTCCTCGTACGGAATGAAACGGAAATGAATTTTTTGATCCCCTATTATGCCCTGCTAGACTGTTCTGTGATCTTTTTGTGTACCTATTTGTAGTGGTAAAAATCTTTCTAGTGAAAAAGCTAACCCCAAGTTGTAGACAGACTTTATAATGAGTCTGTCTCGTTTCATATGAGGTGTCCAGTATGAAATTCAGTGTTTTGTCAACTTTCTGACATTATGTTAAAACAACCTCGACCGAAATCAGAGGCGTAGCCAGCAGTGGCGGAGCTAGGGATTTCAGTCAGAGTGGGCGAGAATGGTCTACAGGGCGCTTCGAAGCGGTAAATACCCTGAGTCTCAGCCCGATCGGAGCCACGGCTTTTCAGACTTTCCATTTAATTTTCCGCACCTGGTAGAAGACTATAATTTGCCATTTCTCCTCACCTGTCTCAGTAAGTTTTTCTATTTAAACATGTTTAAATTTTCTATCCATAGGACTCTGCAGGAGAAAATGGGTGGGGGGGGGGGAATTTCTCTTAGGGGGGAAAGCTTCGGGCCACCATGAATTGGCACGCAGCACAAGAAAATTTTGGCCCCAAATGCCTCTCAGATTGCTGGAAATGGCATTTTTAAAGCCTAGTTTACTGCATATAAATAGGGAAAACACTGAGTGAACTGTTAAGAAATATTGATGTTAATTTTTCTTCGTCTTTTTCTTTATGTTTTCTTCGTTTTTTCAGGTTTTTTATTTTCATTTGGAGGGCAAGTTCCCCTTGCCGCTACCAGTGGACGCCCATGTTTTTATCCGTCTCTTTCACATTCTAGCATGAAGCTTGTCATTATATTTTGTGTTATTGTCAGGTCTCTGATTAAGATTTTAATGTAATAATGTGCTACTTTGTGAAGATAAAGATTAAAGCCGCTAGAGCCAAATAACACGCAATCTTACAGAGGGAAAAGTTGTGGATTTTAATCATCGTTAGGTGTAAATTTTTGGTATCTGATCAATATTAATTGACGTTATTTACATCATGTGACAACTCTAAAAGAGCCATTAATTAAGTACATTGCAAGAAATAGTCAAGAAAAAGGTCTGTTTGGCTCTCTCGATACCGAATTCATAATAAATAGAAGGAGCGTAAACCTAGGCTTATTAGTTGCAATTTTCTGGCTTTTGAGGCCATGAAAGTACAGAAATAAGCATTTTCATTGGATTATCGTGCAGTGTCAGAAATAGCCATTTATCATGAGAATGGTCAATTGACGAAAGCGAAATGGAAACTGCTCATTAAAACTCTTAAACCACTACCACTATAACAGTTTTATTTTATTATAACATGAATGTTCTCTTCAAATGAGTTTGAAAAATGTTGTGGAAACTATTTTGGTATCTTTATAAGCTCTTTTTATTGTCAATGTTGGCAGTCATCCCCGACAACAAGAGGGCTATTTGCGCTACAATAATTGTTGCACCCTTTGCAATATCTTTTATTGGACGGGAGGGAAATTAAATGTCAGTCTGTAAATTTTATAAGCTTATAATCACGCTGGTTGTTGAAGCAATTAACTTAGCACAGCGACGACATTCATTAGTGCGTATAAAGCATGAAGATACGTTTCGGCAAACTAAACTTATCCCTATATCACAGAAGATGGTCCTTTTTATCAAAAGAAAGTGCAGATGGTACAGTTACTAGTGGCTCTTTGATCACTTTGTTATGTGGGCCTTAAAACAACACTATTTAATTATTTCTTTTGCCAATAATAATGCAGGAGTAAAGTATGCTAAAAACCTAAAAAGGGCGCCGAAAGACGATTTTGGTCCGTAAGGTGGGGCGAAAGCCTGGAAAAACAAAATGCCGTATCTTACTGGATCCATGTGCTGACGGATCGAGTGAGAAGCTATCAAACAAGTTGAAATCTCATTTCTTTCGACTTCCCCTTGTAAACAACTTAACTAATAATGAAATAACTTATCAATCAGTTTTTCAATGCATATACTTGGTACGTTTCCGTACAAAGCTGCATAACTGCGTAATAATGATTGGAGCACTTTGTAAACATACACTTCTACTTCGTACGAAACGTAAACTTCAAGTATTTCGCCTTTAGCCGGAATCTACATAGTGCATTGATCTTACTCGATCTATTTATAAAACAAACCAATCTATTGACAAGCTGCTACATTAATATGTCTTTTATTACTTTGACTTTCTCCTGAGTTCGTCATTACACCAATTAAAGGGAACTTAATCGCTCAAATTTAGGTCTGTATTACAAAAGCAATATTTCGCACAATAACGTACAAAACTGCATTCATGGAAAATAATAATAATGAATTAAGTAGCTGATAAATCTAGTGAAATGCTGCTTCATTAATATGTCTTTTATTATTTTGACTTTCTCCTAGGTGCGTCATTACACCAATTAAAGTGAACTTCAGTCGCTCAAATTATAAGGTCAATATCAACAAACAATAGTTCGTATATTTTGTAGTAAGATGTATTAATGCTTGTACTTCGTAAGAAATAATATCAAACTGCTGTCGCCTTTAAGCCGGAGCAGACAGTGTGCTTTAATTTCACTTGATCCATTTGCTGACCCTACAAATCGAGTGAAAGCTACCCCGCACGTTGAAGTGTCATATCTTTGGACTTTCTCTCGTAAGCAACTAAACTTAAGAATGGAGGAGCTTCTCACTCAATTTTTAAAAGTATATAACGTAAGCAATAAACTCCGCACATTTTCGTACGACACTGCCTAATTTTTCGCCTTCAGCCGGAACCGACGGAGTGCGTTGGTCTTACTGGATCTACTTGTTTAACAAACCAATTAAGTGAAAAGCTACTACATAAATATATCCTTTTCTTTTACTTTCTCTCAACGGGTGCAAGATCACAAAAATTGAAGGAAACGTTTCGATCAACTTAAGGTATTTATGACTAAGAAATATATTGGACAGTTTCATACCAAGCTGCATTCATAGATGATAATAATAGGTTGAGTATCTTGTAGACAAAAATAAGTTCAACTTCGTACGAACCCGAATTAAGTTGTTGCCCCCTTTAATCATGAACAGAATAGAGTCGTTATCTTACGAAATCTACTTGTTGACGAAACCAATAGATTGAAAAGCTACTTTTCACGTTGAAATGTCATTTCTTTTGCCAAATTTCCTCTGTGAATAACCCCATAAGTGGATAATTGAGGACAACCTGTCGCTCAAATTTAGATCTGTATCACCAAATCAACATTTCGCACATGTTCGTACGAAACTGCATGCATTAAAAATAATGATTTAATGATTGAGTAGCTGGTAAACATATCTTTGTTACGCTTAATACGAAACAATATTAAACTGTTGTCGCGTTTAAGGCCGGAAAAACAAAATGTCGTATCTTACTGGATCCATCTGCTGACGGATGAACAATCGAGTGAGAAGATATCCCGCAAGTTGAAATATCATTTCTTTAAACTTTCTCTTGTAAGCAACTTCACTTAAAATGAAGAAACTTATCACTCAGTTTTTCAATGTATATCATAAACAATAAACTTCGTACGTTTCCGTACAAAGCTGTATAAATGCGTAATAATAATTGGGGCACTTTGCAAACATTCACTTCTACCTCGTTCGAAACATAAACTTCAAGTATTTCGCCTTAAGCCGGAATCGACATAGTGCATTGATCTTACTCGATCTATTTATAAAACAAACCAATCTAGGGAAAAGCTGCTACATTAATATGTCTTTCATTATTTTGACTTTCTCCCGAGTTCGTCATTACACCAATTAAAGGGAATTTCAATCGCTCAAATTATAAGGTCAATAACAACAAACAATATTTCGTATATTTTGTAGTGAGATGTATTTGTGCTTGTACTTCGTAAGAAATAATATCAAATTGTTGTCGCCGGCCATTAAGTCGGTGCAGACAAGTTGCTTTAATCTCACTGGATCCATTTGCTGACCCTACAAATCGAGTGAAAAGGTACCCCGCACGTTGAAATGTCATTTCTTTGGAATTTCTCTCGTAGGCAACCAAACGTAAGAATGGAGGAGCTTCTCGCTCACCTTTTAAAAGTATATAACGTTAGCACTATACTCCGCACATTTTCGTTAGAAACTGTATGAATTCGTCATAATTATTAAGTACCCTGTAAAAGCTGTTTTTAGTAGCCTACTACTTCGTATAAAACATAAACTGTAATTCTTCCGCTTTATGACGGAATCGACACAGTACATTGATCTTACCCTATCTATTTGTAGAACAAACAAATCAAGTGAAAAGCCGCTACATGAAAATTTCCCTTTTGCCTTTTTCCTTGTGCAACATCACGAAAATTGAAGGCAACTATCGCTCAGTTTAAGGCATTTATCACTTAGCAATATTTCGCACAGTTTTGTAAGAAGCCCGAACATGGATAACTATTAAGTTGAGGAGCTGGCAAACAAATGTTAGTTAAACTTCGTACGAAACGAAGACTTCAATTTTTCCCTTCAGCCGGAACCGATAGAGTGCGTTGGTCTTACTGGATCTACTTGTTTAACAAACCAATTAAGTGAAAAGCTACTACATAAATATATCCTTTTTTTTACTTTCTCTCTCCGGGTGCAAGATCACAAGAATTGAAGGAAACGTTTCGATCAACTTAAGGTATTTATGACTAAGAAATATATCAGACAGTTTCATACCAAGCTGCATTCATAAATGATAATAATAGGTTGAGTATCTTGTAGACACAAATAAGTTCAACTTCGTACGAACCCGAATTAATTTGTTGCCCCCTGTAATCATGGACAGAACAGAGTCGTTATCTTACGAAATCTACTTGTTGACGAAACCAATCGATTGAAAAGCTACTTTTCACGTTGAAATGTCATTTCTTTTGCCAAATTTCTTCTGTGAATAACCCCATAAGTGAATAATTGAGGACAACCTATCCCTCAAATTTAGATCTGTAACACCAAATCAACATTTCGCACATGTTCGTACCAAACTGCAAGCATTAAAATAATGATTTAATTATTGAGTAGCTGGTAAACATATCTTTGTTTCACTTAGAACGAAATAATATTAAACTGTTGTCGCGTTTAAGCCTGGAAAAACAAAATGTCGAATCTTACTGGATCCATCTGCTGACGGATGAACATTCGAGTGAGAAGATATCCCGCACGTTGAAATATCATTTCTTTAAACTTTCTCTTGTTAGCAACTTCACTTAAAATGGAGAAACTTATCACTCAGTTTTTCAATGTATATCATAAACAATAAACTTCGTACATTTCCGTACAAAGCTGTATAAATGCGTAATAATAATTGGGGCACGTTGTAAACATACACTTCTACCTCGTTCGAAACGTAAACTTCAAGTATTTCGCCTTTAGCCGGAATCGACATAGTGCATTGATCTTACTCGATCTATTTATAAAACAAACCAATCTAGTGAGAAGTTGCTACATTAATATTTCTTTTATTACTTTGACTTTCTCCCGAGTTCGTCATTACACCAATTAAAGGGAACTTCAATCGATCAAATTCAGGTCGATATCAACAAACAATACTTCGTACATCTTGTAGTAAGCTGTATGCATGCGTAATAGTAATTTGTGTAGCTCGTTAACATGTTTTAGTTCTACTTCGTTCCAAATAACACTTGATTGTTGTCGTCTTTAAGACGGAACAGACAAGGTACCTTAATCTCACTGGATCTATATGCTATGACCAAACCAATCGAGTGAAAAGCTACCACGCACGTTGAAATATCATTTCTTTGAACTTTCTCTGAAAAGCAACTTTACTTAAAAATAAAGGAGTTGCACTAACTTTTTAAATATATACTGCACGCAACATATGCTCCGTATAATTTCGTACGAAACAGTATAAATTCGTCATTATCTTAGCACTTTGTAAAATATATTAGCATTTGTTCGTGCGAAACACAAACTTTAATTTTTCCTCTTGTAGCCGGAACCGATATAGTGCGTTGTTCTTACTGGATTTATTTGTTAAAAAAACCAATAAATAAACTGTTTCCCAGCTTCAGGTCTTAATGAATGTTTGTTTCCCTAAAACCATGGACTAACCCTAAGTCTCGTCTAAAGGCCCGCCGAGGGCAAATGGAAGGGACCTTGGAAACGAGTCATCATTTTCTGGATATGCCGTTAAAGTAATTTTTTACGGTAACACTAATCTTGAGGTCTGTTTTCGACTTGCCTCCGTATGAAGGAAAAAGTTGTCAAGTTTACCGGTAGGGGATACTCTACGTACACTACCCCCCCCCCCCCCCCAAGTGTTTGTGTAACTATTTTGAGTAAATGATTTAAGCAGTTTTTTTTGGCAAGATATAGATTCACAATTGTTATGTACTTTTTACGAAAAGAATTTAAATCGTTGCTGGACGCGATATCCATTGGTTTTTAATACATTTGGTAACAAACACTTTCCAGTAGAGCGCGACCCCGCACCCAGGCTAAAGTGTCCAATAGCCTATAACGAGTTTGTTTTTTATATTTAATGTTGTTTTTGTGTTATCTCACATAAAAATAAAGCAACTTGCTGTTCAATTTTAGATCAATATATCACAATGAATACTTTGTGTGTTTTCGTACGAAGTTGCATGCATGTCTAATATTAATTCTACAGGTTCAAGTTTGTACCATATAGCAGTTTGGCCTACTGCTTCGTACGAAATAAAACTCAACTGAAATGCTGGAATGTTTGCTAACCAAAATGCTCCGCTTTTTGTACATTTATTTGTTTGTTGAGTGCAAGGCAAACCCCACGTTAAAGCCAGCCTTTAATTTGAGCTTGTTTCGTAGGATATCTCAATCATGAACGCAATTTATCGCTTATGTTTTGGCTCTAGACATCACATGCAATTTGTACACTCTAAAATCAAGAGAGTGAACTTAGTCACTCTTTGATCGAGTGAAAAGGGTAAATTCGCTCCATTAGAGTGATAATTCACTCCAAGAGGAGTGAAGTTCCCTCCAAAAAGAGTGAAGTTCCCTCTAAAAATAGTGAAATTCACTAGAGGAAGAGGGAAAATTCACTCTTCCACGAGTGCCTGCAATGATCGCTCTTTTTTTAAGAGCGATCATCGTGGGCACTCCATCAAGAGTGAAACTTCGCTCGTTTTAAGGGAATTTCACTCTTTTTGGAGTGAACTTCACTCTTTTTGGAGTGAACTTCACTCCTTTTGGAGGGAACTTCACTTCTCTTGGAGTGAATTTACATTTTTCACTCGATCAAAGAGTGAATAAGTTCACACTTTTGATTTTAGAGTGTAAGTGCGCCTACATTTTCGTACGAAGCTGTTTGAACGTTGAATGTCCGGCAATAAATTGAGTGTTTCCTTTCTTCTTACTTAATATATGTTAGAACTCGTACGAAGCTCATTGGACTGCAACTTGTTTGTTTCCTTTGCATGACATAATTACGATGATCTAACGAGTAAATTGAACTTTCTCTCCTAAGAACTTTACTTAAATATATACTAAGGAGTTGCACTCACTTTTTAAATAGATACTGTAAGCAACATATACTCCGTATATTTTCGTACGAAACTGTTTGAATTCGTCATTATTATCTTAGCACTTTGTAAAATATATTAGTACTTGTTCGTACGAAACACAGACTTTAATTTTTCCACTTGTAGCCGGAACCGATATTGTGCGTTGTTCTTACTGGATCTATTTATTAAAAAACCAATAAATAACCTGTTCCATAGCTTTAGGTCTTAATGAATGTCTGTTTGCCTAAAACCATGGACTAACCCTAAGTCTCGTCTAAAGGCCCACAGAGGCCAAATGGAAGGGACCTTGGAAAAGTGTCGTCATTTTCTTGATATGCCGTTAGAGAAATTTTTTACGGTTACACTAATCTTGAGGTCTATTTTCGACTTGCCTCCGTATGAAGGCAAAAGTTGGTCAAGTTTCCGGTAGGGGATACTCTACGTACCCTAACCCCCTCCCCCCAAGTGTTTGTGTAACTATTTTGAGTAAATGATTAAAGCAGTTTTTTTTTTGGCAAGATATAGATTCATAATTGTTATGTACGTTTACGAAAAGAATATTAATCGTTGCTGGACGCGATATCCATTGGTTTTTAATACATTTGGTAACCAACACTTTCCAGTAGAGCGCGACCCCGCAACCAGGCTGAAGTGTCCAATAGCCTATTACGAGTTTTTTTTTTTTTTTTTTATGTTTTATGTTGTTTTTGTGTTATCTCACATAAAAATAAAGCAACTTACTGTTCAATTTTAGATCAATATATCACAATGAATACTTTGTGTGTTTTCGTACGAAGTTGCATGCATGTCTAATATTAATTCTACAGGTTCAAGTTTGTACCATATAGCAGTTTGGCCTACTGCTTCGTACGAAATAAAACTCAACTGAAATGCTGGTATGTTTGTTAACCAAAATGCTCCGCTTTTTGTACATTTATTTGTTTGTTGAGTGCAAAGCAAACCCCACGTTAAAGCCAGCCTTTAATTTGAGCTTGTTTCGTAGGATATCTCAATCATGAACGCAATTTATCGCTTATGTTTTGACTCTAGACATCACATGCAATTTGTACACTCTAAAATCAAAAGAGTGAACTTAGTCACTCTCGTTCGAGTCAAAAGTGTAAATTCGCTCAATTAGAGTGATAATTCACTCCAAGAAGAGTGAAGTTCCCTCCAAAAAGAATGAAGTTCCCTCTAAAAATAGTGAAATTCACTAGAGGAAGAGGGAAAATTCACTCTTCCACGAGTGCCTGCAATGATCGCTCTTTTTTTAAGAGCGATCATCGTGGGCACTCCATCAAGAGTGAAACTTCGCTCGTTTTAAGGGAATTTCACTCTTTTTGGAGTGAACTTCACTCTGTTTGGAGTGAACTTCACTCTTTTTGGAGGGAACTTCACTCTTTTTGGAGGGAACTTCACTCCTCTTGGAGTGAATTTACATTTTCACTCGATCAAAGAGTGAATAAGTTCACTCTTGATTTTGGAGTGTAAGTGCGCCTACATTTTCGTACGAAGCTGTTTGAACGTTGAATGTCCGGCAATAAATTGAGTGTTTCCTTTCTTCTTACTTAATATATGTTAGAACTCGTACGAAGCTCATTGGACTGCAACTTTTTTGTTTCCTTTGCATGACATAATTACGATGATCTAACGAGTAAATTGAACTTTCTCTCCTAAGAACTTTACTTAAATATATACTAAGGAGTTGCACTCACTTTTTAAATAGATACTGTAAGCAACATATACTCCGTATATTTTCGTACGAAACTGTTTGAATTCGTCATTATTATCTTAGCACTTTGTAAAATATATTAGTACTTGTTCGTACGAAACACAAACTTTAATTTTTCCACTTGTAGCCGGAACCGATATTGTGCGTTGTTCTTACTGGATCTATTTATTAAAAAACCAATAAATAATCTGTTCCATAGCTTTAGGTCTTAATGAATGTCTGTTTGCCTAAAACCATGGACTAACCCTAAGTCTCGTCTAAAGGCCCACAGAGGCCAAATGGAAGGGACCTTGGAAAAGTGTCGTCATTTTCTTGATATGCCGTTAGAGAAATTTTTTACGGTAACACTAATCTTGAGGTCTATTTTCGACTTGCCTCCGTATGAAGGCAAAAGTTGGTCAAGTTTCCGGTAGGGGATACTCTACGTACCCTAACCCCCTCCCCCCCCAAGTGTTTGTGTAACTATTTTGAGTTAATGATTAAAGCAGTTTTTTTTGGCAAGATATAGATTCATAATTGTTATGTACGTTTACGAAAAGAATATTAATCGTTGCTGGACGCGATATCCATTGGTTTTTAATACATTTGGTAACCAACACTTTCCAGTAGAGCGCGACCCCGCAACCAGGCTGAAGTGTCCAATGGCCTATTACGAGTTTGTTTTTTTTTTTATGTTTTATGTTGTTTTTGTGTTATCTCACATAAAAATAAAGCAACTTACTGTTCAATTTTAGATCAATATATCACAATGAATACTTTGTGTGTTTTCGTACGAAGTTGCATGCATGTCTAATATTAATTCTACAGGTTCAAGTTTGTACCATATAGCAGTTTGGCCTACTGCTTCGTACGAAATAAAACTCAACTGAAATGCTGGAATGTTTGTTAACCAAAATGCTCCGCTTTTTGTACATTTATTTGTTTGTTGAGTGCAAAGCAAACCCCACGTTAAAGCCAGCCTTTAATTTGAGCTTGTTTCGTAGGATATCTCAATCATGAACGCAATTTATCGCTTATGTTTTGGCTATAGACATCACATGCAATTTGTACACTCTAAAATCAAGAGAGTGAACTTAGTCACTCTTTGATCGAGTGAAAAGGGTAAATTCGCTCCATTAGAGTGATAATTCAGTCCAAGAGGAGTGAAGTTCCCTCCAAAAAGAATGAAGTTCCCTCTAAAAATAGTGAAATTCACTAGAGGAAGAGGGAAAATTCACTCTTCCACGAGTGCCTGCAATGATCGCTCTTTTTTTAAGAGCGATCATCGTGGGCACTCCATCAAGAGTGAAACTTCGCTCGTTTTAAGGGAATTTCACTCTTTTTGGAGTGAACTTCACTCTGTTTGGAGTGAACTTCACTCTTTTTGGAGGGAACTTCACTCTTTTTGGAGGGAACTTCACTCCTCTTGGAGTGAATTTACATTTTCACTCGATCAAAGAGTGAATAAGTTCACTCTTTTGATTTTGGAGTGTAAGTGCGCCTACATTTTCGTACGAAGCTGTTTGAACGTTGAATGTCCGGCAATAAATTGAGTGTTTCCTTTCTTCTTACTTAATATATGTTAGAACTCGTACGAAGCTCGTTGGACTTCAACTTTTTTGTTTCCTTTGCATGACATAATTACGATGATCTAACGAGTAAATTGAACTTTCTCTCCTAAGAACTTTACTTAAATATATACTAAGGAGTTGCACTCACTTTTTAAATAGATACTGTAAGCAACATATACTCCGTATATTTTCGTACGAAACTGTTTGAATTCGTCATTATTATCTTAGCACTTTGTAAAATATATTAGTACTTGTTCGTACGAAACACAAACTTTAATTTTTCCACTTGTAGCCGGAACCGATATTGTGCGTTGTTCTTACTGGATCTATTTATTAAAAAACCAATAAATAACCTGTTCCATAGCTTTAGGTCTTAATGAATGTCTGTTTGCCTAAAACCATGGACTAACCCTAAGTCTCGTCTAAAGGCCCACAGAGGCCAAATGGAAGGGACCTTGGAAAAGTGTCGTCATTTTCTTGATATGCCGTTAGAGAAATTTTTTACGGTAACACTAATCTTGAGGTCTATTTTCGACTTGCCTCCGTATGAAGGCAAAAGTTGGTCAAGTTTCCGGTAGGGATACTCTACGTACCCTAACCCCCTCCCCCCCAAGTGTTTGTGTAACTATTTTGAGTAAATGATTAAAGCAGTTTTTTTTGGCAAGATATAGATTCATAATTGTTATGTACGTTTACGAAAAGAATATTAATCGTTGCTGGACGCGATATCCATTGGTTTTTAATACATTTGGTAACCAACACTTTCCAGTAGAGCGCGACCCCGCAACCAGGCTGAAGTGTCCAATAGCCTATTACGAGTTTGTTTTTTATGTTTTATGTTGTTTTTGTGTTATCTCACATAAAAATAAAGCAACTTACTGTTCAATTTTAGATCAATATATCACAATGAATACTTTGTGCGTTTTCGTACGAAGTTGCATGCATGTCTAATATTAATTCTACAGGTTCAAGTTTGTACCAGATAGCAGTTTGGCCTACTGCTTCGTACGAAATAAAACTCAACTGCAATGTTGGAATGTTTTTTCCCCAAAATGCTCCGCTTTTTGTACATTTATTTGTTTGTTGAGTGCAAAGCAAACCCCACGTTAAAGCCAGCCTTTAATTTGAGCTTGTTTCGTAGGATATCTCAATCATGAACGCAATTTATCGCTTATGTTTTGGCTCTAGACATCACATGCAATTTGTAGGTGCGCCTACATTTTCGTACGAAGCTGTTTGAACGTTGAATGTCCGGTCATAAATTGAGTGTTCCCTTACTTCTAACTTAATATATGTTAGAACTCGTACGAAATATATAAGCTCATTGGACTGCAACTTTTTGTTTCCTTTCCATGACATAATTATGATGAATTAACGAGTACATTGAACTTTCTCTCCTAAGCAACTTTACTTAAATATATACTAAGGAGTTGCACTCACTTTTTAAATATATAATGTACGCAACATATACTCCGTATATTTTTGTATGAAACTGTATGTATTCGTCATTATTATCTTAGCGCTTTGTCAAATATATTAGTACTTGTTCGTACGAAACACAAACTTTAATTTTTCCACTTTTAGCCGGAACCGATATAGTGCGTTGTTCTTACTGGATCTATTTGCTAAAAAAAACCAATAAATAACCTGTTCCCCAGCTTTAGATCTTAATGAATGTTTGCTTGCCTAAAACCATGGACTTACCCTAAGTCTCGTCTAAAGGCCCACCGAGGGCAAATGGAAGGGACCTTGGAAAAGCGTCGTTGTTTTGTTGATATGCCGTTACAGTAATTTTTTACGGTAACACTAATCTTGAGGTCTATTTTCGACTTGCCTCCGTATGAAGGCAAAAGTTGGTCAAGTTTCCGGTAGGGGATACTCTACGTAGGCTCCCCCCCCCCCCCAAGTGTGTGTGTTACTATTTTGAGTAAATGGTTTAAGCAGCTCTTTTGGCAAGATATAGATTCATAATTGTTATGTACTTTTTACGAAAAGAATTTTATTCGTTGTTGGATGCGATATCCATTGGTTTTTAATACATTTGGTAACCAACACTTTCCAGCAGAGCGCGACCCCGCAACCAGGCTGACGTGTCCAACAGCCCATAACCAATTTTTTTTTTTTTTATATTTAATGTTGTTTTTGTGTTATCTCACATAAAAATAAAGCAACTTACTGTTCAATTTTAGATCAATATATCACAATGAATACTTTGTGTGTTTTCGTACGAAGTTGCATGCATGTCTAATGTTAATTCTACAGGTTCAAGTTTGTACCATATAGCAGTTTGGCCTACTGCTTCGTACGAAATAAAACTCAACTGAAATGCTGGAATGTTTGTTTACCAAAACGCTCCGCTTGTTGTACATCTATTTGTTTGTTGAGTGCAAAGCAAACCCCACGTTAAAGCCAGCCTTTAATTTGAGCTTGTTTCGTAGGATATCTCAATCATGAACGCAATTTATCGCTTATGTTTTGACTCTAGACATCACATGCAATTTGTACACTCTAAAATCAAAAGAGTGAACTTAGTCACTCTTCGTTCCAGTCAAAAGTGTAAATTCGCTCAATCAGAGTGATAATTCACTCCAAGAAGAGTGAAGTTCCCTCTAAAAATAGTGAAATTCACTAGAGGAAGAGGGAAAATTCACTCTTTCACGAGTGCCTGCAATGATCGCTCTTTTTTTTAAGAGCGATCATCGTGGGCACTCCATCAAGAGTGAAACTTCGCTCGTTTTAAGGGAATTTCACTCTTTTTGGAGTGAACTTCACTCTTTTTGGAGTGAACTTCACTCTTTTTGGAGGGAACTTCACTCTTTTTGGAGGGAACTTCACTCCTCTTGGAGTGAATTTACATTTTTCACTCGATCAAAGAGTGAATAAGTTCACTCTTTTGATTTTAGAGTGTAAGTGCGCCTACATTTTCGTACGAAGCTGTTTGAACGTTGAATGTCCGGCAATAAATTGAGTGTTTCCTTTCTTCTTACTTAATGTATGTTAGAACTCGTACGAAATACATAAGCTCATTGGACTGCAACTTTTTTGTTTCCTTTGCATGACATAATTATGATGAATTAACGAGTAAATTGAACTTTCTCTCCTAAGAACTTTACTTAAATATATACTAAGGAGTTGCACTCACTTTTTAAATAGATACTGTAAGCAACATATACTCCGTATATTTTCGTACGAAACTGTTTGAATTCGTCATTATTATCTTAGCACTTTGTAAAATATATTAGTACTTGTTCGTACGAAACACAAACTTTAATTTTTCCACTTGTAGCCGGAACCGATATAGTGCGTTGTTCTTACTGGATCTATTTGTTAAAAAACCCAATAAATAACCTGTTCCATAGCTTTAGGTCTTAATGCATGTCTGTTTGCCTAAAACCATGGACTAACCCTAAGTCTCGTCTAACGGCCCACAGAGGCCAAATGGAAGGGACCTTGGAAAAGTGTCGTCATTTCTTGATATGCCGTTACAGTAATTTTTTACGGTTACACCAATGTTGAGGTCTATTTTCGACTTGCCTCCGTATGAAGGCAAAAGTTGGTCAAGTTTCCGGTAGGGGATACTCTACGTACGCCACCACCCCCCCCCCCCCAAGTGTTTGTGTAACTATTTTGAGTTAATGATTTAAGCAGTTTTTTTGGCAAGATATAGATTCATAATTGTTATGTACTTTTTACGAAAAGAATTTTATTCGTTGTTGGATGCGATATCCATTGGTTTTTAATACATTTGGTAACCCACACTTTCCAGTAGAGCGCGACCCCGCAACCAGGCTAAAGTGTCCAATAGCCTATAACGAGTTTGTTCTTTTTTATATTTAATGTTGTTTTTGTGTTATCTCACATAAAAATAAAGCAACTTACTGTTCAATTTTAGATCAATATATCGCAATGAATACTTTGTGTGTTTTCGTACGAAGTTGCATGCATGTCCCATATTAATTCTACAGGTTCAAGTTTGTACCATATAGCAGTTTGGCCTACTGCTTCGTACGAAATAAAACTCAACTGAAATGTTGGAATGTTTGTTCCCCAAAATGCTCCGCTTTTTGTACATTTATTTGTTTGTTGAGTGCAAAGCAAACCCCACGTTAAAGCCAGCCTTTAATTTGAGCTTGTTTCGTAGGATATCTCAATCATGAACGCAATTTATCGCTTATGTTTTGACTCTAGACATCACATGCAATTTGTACACTCTAAAATCAAAAGAGTGAACTTAGTCACTCTTCGTTCGAGTCAAAAGTGTAAATTCGCTCAATTAGAGTGATAATTCACTCCAAGAAGAGTGAAGTTCCCTCCAAAAAGAGTGAAGTTCCCTCTAAAAATAGTGAAATTCACTAGAGGAAGAGGGAAAATTCACTCTTCCACGAGTGCCTGCAATGATCGCTCTTTTTTTTTTTAAGAGCGATCATCGTGGGCACTCCATCAAGAGTGAAACTTCGCTCGTTTTAAGGGAATTTCACTCTTTTTGGAGTGAACTTCACTCTTTTTGGAGGGAACCTCACTCCTCTTGGAGTGAATTTACATTTTTCACTCGATCAAAGAGTGAATAAGTTCACTCTTTTGATTTTAGAGTGTAAGTGCGCCTACATTTTCGTACGAAGCTGTTTGAACGTTGAATGCCCGGCAATAAATTGAGTGTTTCCTTTCTTCTTACTTAATATATGTTAGAACTCGTACGAAATACATAAGCTCATTGGACTGCAACTTTTTTGTTTCCTTTGCATGACAAAATTATGATGAATTAACGAGTAAATTGAACTTTCTCTCCTAAGAACTTTTCTTAAATATATACTAAGGAGTTGCACTCACTTTTTAAATAGATACTGTAAGCAACATATACTCCGTATATTTTCGTACGAAACTGTTTGAATTCGCCATTATTATCTTAGCACTTTGTAAAATATATTAGTACTTGTTCGTACGAAACACAAACTTTAATTTTTCCACTTGTAGCCGGAACCGATATAGTGCGTTGTTCTTACTGGATCTATTTGTTAAAAAAACCAATAAATAACCTGTTCCATAGCTTTAGGTCTTAATGAATGTCTGTTTGCCTAAAACCATGGACTAACCCTAAGTCTCGTCTAAAGGCCCACAGAGGCCAAATGGAAGGGACATTGGAAAAGTGTCGTCATTTCTTGATATGCCGTTACAGTAATTTTTTACGGTTACACCAATGTTGAGGTCTATTTTCGACTTGCCTCCGTATGAAGGCAAAAGTTGGTCAAGTTTCCGGTAGGGGATACTCTACGTACGCTCCCCCCCCCCCCAAGTGTTTGTGTAACTATTTTGAGTAAATGATTTAAGCAGTTTTTTTTGGCAAGATATAGATTCATTATTGTTATGTACTTTTTACGAAAAGAATTTTATTCGTTGCTGGATGCGATATCCATTCGTTTTTAATACATTTGGTAACCAACACTTTCCAGTAGAGCGCGACCCCGCAACCAGGCTGAAGTGTCCAATAGCCTATAACGAGTTTTTTTTTTTTTTTTATATATTTAATGTTGTTTTTGTGTTATCTCACATAAAAATAAAGCAACTTACTGTTCAATTTTAGATCAATATATCACAATGAATACTTTGTGTGTTTTCGTACGAAGTTGCATGCATGTCTAATATTAATTCTACAGGTTCAAGTTTGTACCATATAGCAGTTTGGCCTACTGCTTCGTACGAAATAAAACTCAACTGAAATGCTGGAATGTTTGTTTACCAAAATGCTCCGCTTTTTGTACATTTATTTGTTTGTTGAGTGCAAAGCAAACCCCACGTTAAAGCCAGCCTTTAATTTGAGCTTGTTTCGTAGGATATCTCAATCATGAACGCAATTTATCGCTTATGTTTTGGCTATAGACATCACATGCAATTTGTACACTCTAAAATCAAAAGAGTGAACTTAGTCACTCTTTGATCGAGTGAAAAGTGTAAATTCACTGCATTAGAGTGATAATTCACTCCAAAAAGGGTGAAGTTCCCTCCAAAAAGAGTGAAGTTCCCTCTAAAAATAGTGAAATTCACTAGAGGAAGAGGGAAAATTCACTCTTCCACGAGTGCCTGCAATGATCGCTCTTTTTTTAAGAGCGATCATCGTGGGCACTCCATCAAGAGTGAAACTTCGCTCGTTTTAAGGGAATTTCACTCTTTTTGGAGTGAACTTCACTCTTTTTTGGAGTGAACTTCACTCCTTTTGGAGGGAACTTCACTCCTCTTGGAGTGAATTTACATTTTTCACTCGATCAAAGAGTGAATAAGTTCACTCTTTTGATTTTAGAGTGTAAGTGCGCCTACATTTTCGTACGAAGCTGTTTGAACGTTGAATAAATAATAAATTATAAATTGAGTGTTTCCTTTCTTCTTACTTAATATATGTTAGAACTCGTACGAAATACATAAGCTCATTGGACTGCAACTTTTATGTTTCCTTTGCATGACATAATTATGATGAATTAACGAGTAAATTGAACTTTCTCTCCTAAGAACTTTACTTAAATATATACTAAGGAGTTGCACTCACTTTTTAAATAGATACTGTAAGCAACATATACTCCGTATATTTTCGTACGAAACTGTTTGAATTCGCCATTATTATCTTAGCACTTTGTAAAATATATTAGTACTTGTTCGTACGAAACACAAACTTTAATTTTTCCACTTGTAGCCGGAACCGATATAGTGCGTTGTTCTTACTGGATCTATTTGTTAAAAAAACCAATAAATAACCTGTTCCATAGCTTTAGGTCTTAATGAATGTCTGTTTGCCTAAAACCATGGACTAACCCTAAGTCTCGTCTAAAGGCCCACAGAGGCCAAATGGAAGGGACATTGGAAAAGTGTCGTCATTTCTTGATATGCCGTTACAGTAATTTTTTACGGTTACACCAATGTTGAGGTCTATTTTCGACTTGCCTCCGTATGAAGGCAAAAGTTGGTCAAGTTTCCGGTAGGGGATACTCTACGTACGCCACCCCCCCCCCAAGTGTTTGTGTAACTATTTTGAGTAAATGATTTAAGCAGTTTTTTTGGCAAGATATAGATTCATAATTGTTATGTACTTGTTACGAAAAGAATTTTATTCGTTGTTGGATGCGATATCCATTGGTTTTTAACACATTTGGTAACCAACACTTTCCAGCAGAGCGCGACCCCGCAACCAGGCTGACGTGTGCAATAGCCTATAACGAGTTTGTTTTTTTTTATATATTTAATGTTGTTTTTGTGTTATCTCACATAAAAATAAAGCAACTTACTGTTCAATTTTAGATCAATATATCGCAATGAATACTTTGTGTGTTTTCGTACGAAGTTGCATGCATGTCTAATATTAATTCTACAGGTTCAAGTTTGTACCATATAGCAGTTTGGCCTACTGCTTCGTACGAAATAAAACTCAACTGAAATGCTGGAATGTTTGTTTACCAAAATGCTCCGCTTTTTGTACATTTATTTGTTTGTTGAGTGCAAGGCAAACCCCACGTTAAAGCCAGCCTTTAATTTGAGCTTGTTTCGTAGGATATCTCAATCATGAACGCAATTTATCGCTTATGTTTTGGCTATAGACATCACATGCAATTTGTACACTCTAAAATCAAAAGAGTGAACTTAGTCACTCTTTGATCGAGTGAAAAGTGTAAATTCACTCCATTAGAGTGATAATTCACTCCAAAAAGGGTGAAGTTCCCTCCAAAAAGAGTGAAGTTCCCTCTAAAAATAGTGAAATTCACTAGAGGAAGAGGGAAAATTCACTCTTCCACGAGTGCCTGCAATGATCGCTCTTTTTTTAAGAGCGATCATCGTGGGCACTCCATCAAGAGTGAAACTTCGCTCGTTTTAAGGGAATTTCACTCTTTTTGGAGTGAACTTCACTCTTTTTTGGAGTGAACTTCACTCCTTTTGGAGGGAACTTCACTCCTCTTGGAGTGAATTTACATTTTTCACTCGATCAAAGAGTGAATAAGTTCACTCTTTTGATTTTAGAGTGTAAGTGCGCCTACATTTTCGTACGAAGCTGTTTGAACGTTGAATGTCCGGCAATAAATTGAGTGTTTCCTTTCTTCTTACTTAATATATGTTAGAACTCGTACGAAATACATAAGCTCATTGGACTGCAACTTTTATGTTTCCTTTGCATGACATAATTATGATGAATTAACGAGTAAATTGAACTTTCTCTCCTAAGAACTTTACTTAAATATATACAAAGGAGTTGCACTCACTTTTTAAATAGATACTGTAAGCAACATATACTCCGTATATTTTCGTACGAAACTGTTTGAATTCGCCATTATTATCTTAGCACTTTGTAAAATATAATAGTACTTGTTCGTACGAAACACAAACTTTAATTTTTCCACTTGTAGCCGGAACCGATATAGTGCGTTGTTCTTACTGGATCTATTTGTTAAAAAAACCAATAAATAACCTGTTCCATAGCTTTAGGTCTTAATGAATGTCTGTTTGCCTAAAACCATGGACTAACCCTAAGTCTCGTCTAAAGGCCCACAGAGGCCAAATGGAAGGGACATTGGAAAAGTGTCGTCATTTCTTGATATACCGTTACAGTAATTTTTTACGGTTACACCAATGTTGAGGTCTATTTTCGACTTGCCTCCGTATGAAGGCAAAAGTTGGTCAAGTTTCCGGTAGGGGATACTCTACGTACGCTCCCCCCCCCCCCCAAGTGTTTGTGTAACTATTTTGAGTAAATGATTTAAGCAGTTTTTTTTTGTTTTTTGGCAAGATATAGATTCATTATTGTTATGTACTTTTTACGAAAAGAATTTTATTCGTTGCTGGATGCGATATCCATTGGTTTTTAATACATTTGGTAACCAACACTTTCCAGTAGAGCGCGACCCCGCAACCAGGCTGACGTGTCCAATAGCCTATAACGAGTTTTTTTTTTTTTTTTTTTATATTTAATGTTGTTTTTGTGTTATCTCACCATAAAAATAAAGCAACTTACTGTTCAATTTTAGATCAATATATCACAATGAATACTTTGTGTGTTTTCGTACGAAGTTGCATGCATGTCCCATATTAATTCTACAGGTTCAAGTTTGTACCATATAGCAGTTTGGCCTACTGCTTCGTACGAAATAAAACTCAACTGAAATGTTGGAATGTTTGTTCCCCAAAATGCTCCGCTTTTTGTACATTTATTTGTTTGTTGAGTGCAAAGCAAACCCCACGTTAGAGTCAGTCTTTAATTTGAGCTTGTTTCGTAGGATATCTCAATCATGAACGCAATTTATCGGTTATGTAAGTGCGTCTACATTTTCGTACGAAGCTGTATGAACGTTGAATGTCCGACAATAAATTGAGTGTTTCCTTCCTTCTTACTTAATATATGTTAGATCTCGTACGAAATATATAAGCTCATTGGACTGGAACTTTTTGTTTCCTTTGCATGACATAATTATGATGAATTAACGAGTAAATAAAATAAACACTTATTTACAATAACGTCAGTATTACACACAAACTCGAATTCGATCACTAGGTTGTTTTACCCAACATTTAACATAGTTCGTTACCTGAAAAGAGAGAAAACTGAATGCAGTACAGATACATTGCTATTTCGTTGGTTCGGGACGCGATACTCACATATTAAAAACACATGATATAATCTTTCTTCCCCACACAATCCCCACAAATCTTTGACTACATATATATATATATTCATATATATATATATATATATATATATATATATATATATATATATATATATATATATATATATATATATATATATATATATATATATATATATATATATATATATATATATATATATATATATATATATATATATATATATATATATATATATATATATATATATTCATTCCTCTCTGCGATCCACTCCAGTGACTTGCTCGCAATTACGATTGAACTTTTCCTTCAATTCAGAACATTAAAGGCTTCCGTAGTCATCGATCAGGCTGAAATTTTCATTCCAGTGGAGGCTAATGTTATGTCTATACACCCTCTTCCCTTTCGTTCGCACAGCGTTCATTCCATGCACCTATTTTAGAGTGGAACAGTCAACGCGGTTATCGTCATGGCGTGAACGGGACATGTTCCGTTTTGTTTTGTTGGGTGGGTTTGGTTCTGTTTTTTGGGGGTGGGTTTGGTTGGGTTTCGTTGGTTTTTGTTGGGTGGGTTTTGTTGGGTTTTGTTGGGTGGTTTTGGTTAAGTATTGTTGGTTTTTGTTGGGTTTTGTTGGGTGGGTTTGGCTGGGTTTGGTTGGGTTCTGTTGGGTGGGTTTGGTTGTATTTTGTTGGGTGGGTTTAATTGGGTTTTGTTGGGTTTTGTTGCTTAGGTTTTGTTGGGTTTTGTTGGGTTTTGTTTCTTGGGTTTGGTTGGGTTATGTTTGGTGGGTTTGGTTCTGTTATTGAGGGTGGGTTTGGTTGGGTTTCGTTGGGTTTTGTTGGGTGGGTTTGGTTAAGTTTTGTTTTGTTTGGTTGGGTTTTGTTTGGTGGGTTTGGTTGGGTTTTGTTTTGTGGGTTTGGTTGGGTTTTGTTTTGTGGGTTTGGTTGGGTTTTGTTGGGTTTTGTCGGGTTGGGTTTTGTTGGGGTTTTGTTGGGTTGGGTTTTGTTGGGTTTTGTTGGGTGGGTTTGGTTGGGTTTTAATGGGTTTTGTTGGGTGGGTTTGGTTGAGTTTTGTTTAGTTTTGTTGGGTTTTGTTGGTTGGGAGGGTTTGGTTGGATTTGGTTGGGATTTGTTGGGTGGGTTTGGTTGGGTTTTGTTAAGTGGGTTTGGTTGGGAGGGTTTTGTTGGATGGGTTTTGTTGGGTGGGTTTTGTTGGGTGCGCTTTGTTTGGTTTAGTTGGGTTTTGTTGGGTGGGCTTCGTTTGGTTTAGTTGGGTTTTGTTGGGTGGGTTTGGTTTGGGATTTTTGGATGTTCTTGGTTGTTTTTGGTTGGGTTTTGTTGTGTGCGTTTTGTTGGGTTTTGCTAGGCGGGATTTTCTTGGGTTTGGTTTGGTTTTGTTGTGTGGATTTGGTTGGGTGTTGTTGTTTGGGTTTGGTTGGGTTTCGTTGGGTTTGGTTGGGTGGGTTTGGTTGGGTTTTTTTTGGGGGGTGGGTTTTGTTGGGTTGCGTTGGGTTTTGTTTTGTGGGGTTTGTTGGGTTTTGTTGGGTGGGTTTGGTTAAGTTTTGTTGGGTGGGTTTGGTTGGGTTTTGTTGGGTGGGTTTGGTTTGGTTTGGTTGGGTTGTGTTGCGTGGGTTTGGTTGGGTTACGTTGGGTTTTGTTGGGTGGGTTTGGTTGGGTTTTGTTGGGTTTCGTTGCTTAGGTTTTGTTGGGTTTTGTTTGGTGGGTTTGGTTTGGTTTTGTTGGGTGGGTTTGGTTGGGTTTTGTTTGGCTTTGTTGGGTTTTATTGGGTGGGTTTCGTTGGGTTTTGTTGGGTGGGTTTTGTTGAATGGGTTTGGTTGGGTTTTGTTGGGTTTGGTTGGGTTTTTGTTGGGTTTTGTTGGTTTGGGTTTTGTGTGATTTTGGTTTGGTTTCGTTGGGCTTTGTTGGGTGGACATTGTTGGGTTTGGTTGGGTTTTGTTGGGTTTTGTTCGTTGGGTTTGGTTGGGTTTTGTTGGGTGGGTTTGGTTGGGTTTTGTTGGGATTCGTTGGGCGGGTTTGGTTGGGTTTTGTTGGGTTTTTTTTGGGTGGGTTTGATTGGGTTTTTTTGGGTTTTGTTGGGTGAGTTTCGTTGGGGTTTGTTGGGTGGGTTGTGTTGGGTTGGTTTGGTTGGGTTTTCTTGGCTAGGTTTGGTTGGGTTTCGTTGGGTTGGTAGAGTTGGGTTTTTTTTGGGTGGGTTTGGTTGGGATTTGTTGGGTTTTGTTGGGTGGGTTTGGTTTGGTTTCGTTGGGTTTCGTTGGGTTTTGTTGGGTTTTGTTGGGTTTGGTTGGGTGGGTTTGATTGGGTTTTGTTGGGTTTTCTTGGGTGGGTTCGGTTGGGTTTGGTTGGGTTTTGTTGAATGGGTTTGGTTGAATTTTGTTGGGTTTGGTTGGGTTTTGTTGGGTTTTGTTGGTTGGGGTTTTTTGGGTGTTTTTGGTTGGGTTTGGTTGGGCTTTGTTGGGTGGGTTTGGTTGGGTTTCGTTGGGTTTGGTTGGGTTTTGTTCGGTGGGTTTGGTTGGGTTTTGTTGGGTGGGTTTGGTTAGATTTGGTTGGGATTCGTTGGGTGGGTTTGGTTGGGTTTTGTTGGGTCTTTTGGGTGGGTTTGATTGGGTTTTCTGGGTTTTGTTGGGTGAGTTTCGTTAGGGTTTGTTGGATGGGTTTTGTTGGGTTGGTTTCGTTGGCTTTTCTTGGGTGGGTTTGGTTGGGTGTTTGTTGGGTTGGTTTTGTTGGGTTTTCTTGGGTGGGTTTGGTTGTTTTTTTGTTGGGTTTTTTTGGTTGGGTTTGGTTTGGTTTCGATGGCTTTTGTTGGGTTTTGTTGCCTCTGGTTGGGAGGGTTTGGTTGGGTCTTGTTGGGTTTTCTTTCGTGGGTTCGGTTGGGTTTGGTTGGGTTTTGTTCAATGGGTTTTGTTGGGTTTTGTTGGGTTTGGTTGGTTGGGGTTTTTTGGGTGTTTTTGGTTGGGTTTGGTTGGGCTTTGTTGGGTGGGTTTGGTTAAGTTTGGTTGGGTTTTGTTGGGTGGGTTTGGTTGGATTTGGTTGGGATTCGTTGGGTGGGTTTGGTTGGGTTTTGTTGGGTTTTGTTGGGTTTTGTTGGTTGGGGTTTTTTCGTGTTTTTGGTTGGGTATGGTTGGGATTTGTTGGGTTTTGTTGGGTGGGTTTGGTTGGGTTTGGTTGGGTTTGTTAGGTTTTGTTGCTTGGGTTTGGTTGGATTTGGTTTGGTTTTTGGTGGGTTTGGTTTGGTTTTGTTGGGTGGGTTTGGTTGGGTTTTGGGTTTTATTGGTTGGGTTTCGTTGGGTTTTGTTGGGTGGGTTTTGTTGGGTTTGGTTGGGTTTTGTTGGGTTTTGTTCGTTGGGTTTGGTTGGGTTTTGTTGGGTGGGATTGGTAGGGTTTTGCTGGGATTTGTTGGGTGGGTTTCGTTGGGTTTTGTTGGGTTTTGTTGGGTGGGTTTGATTGGGTTTTTTTGGGTTTTGTTGGGTGAGTTTCGTTGGGGTTTGTTGGATGGGTTTTGTTGGGTTGGTTTGGTTGGGTTTTCTTGGGTGGGTTTGGTTGGGTTTTTGTTGGGTTGGTTTTGTTGGGTTTTGTTGATTGGGTTTTGTTGGGTTTGGTTGGGTTTTGTTGGGTGGGTTTGGTTTGGTTTCGTTGGGTTTGGTTGGGTTTTGTTGGGTTTTGTTGGGTTTGGTTGGGTGGGTTTGGTTGGGTTTTGTTGGGTTTTCTTGGGTGGGTTCGGTTGGGTTTGGTTGGGGTTTGTTGAATGGGTTTGGTTGGGTTTTGTTGGGTTTGGTTAAGTTTTGTTTCGTTTTGTTGGTTGGGGTTTGGTTGGGTTTTGTTGGGATTTGTTGGGTGGGTTTGGTTGGGTTTCGTTGGGTTTGGTTGGGTTTTGTTCGGTGGGTTTGGTTGGGTTTTGTTGGGTGGGTTTGGTTAGATTTGGTTGGGATTCGTTGGGTGGGTTTGGTTGGGTTTTGTTGGGTCTTTTTGGGTGGGTTTGATTGGGTTTTCTGGGTTTTGTTGGGTGAGTTTCGTTAGGGTTTGTTGGATGGGTTTTGTTGGGTTGGTTTCGTTGGGTTTTCTTGGGTGGGTTTGGTTGGGTGTTTGTTGGGTTGGTTTTGTTGGGTTTTCTTGGGTGGGTTTGGTTGTTTTTGTTGGGTTTTTTGGTTGGGTTTGGTTTGGTTTCGTTGGGTTTTGTTGGGTTTTGTTGAGTTTGGTTGGGTGGGTTTGGTTGGGTTTTGTTGGGTTTTCTTTCGTGGGTTCGGTTGGGTTTGGTTGGGTTTTGTTGAATGGGTTTTGTTGGGTTTTGTTGGGTTTTGTTGGTTGGGGTTTTTTGGGTGTTTTTGGTTGGGTTTGGTTGGGCTTTGTTGGGTGGGTTTGGTTAAGTTTGGTTGGGTTTTGTTGGGTGGGTTTGGTTGGATTTGGTTGGGATTCGTTGGGTGGGTTTGGTTGGGTTTTGTTGGGTGGGTTTGGTTGGGTTTTGTTGGTTGGGGTTTTCGTGTTTTTGGTTGGGTATGGTTGGGATTTGTTGGGTTTTGTTGGGTGGGTTTGGTTGGGTTTGGTTGGGTTTTGTTGGGTTTTGTTGCTTGGGTTTGGTTGGATTTGGTTTGGTTTTTTTTGGTGGGTTTGGTTTGGTTTTGTTGGGTGGGTTTGGTTGGGTTGTGTTGGGTGGGTTTGGTTGGGTTTTGTTGGGTGGGTTTTTTTGGGTTTTCTTGGGTTTTCTTGGGTGGGTTTGGTTGGGTTTGGTTGGGTGGGTTTGGTTGGGTTTGTGGGTTTGGTTGGGTTTTGTTGAATGGGTTTGGTTGGGTTTTGTTGGGTTTGGTTGGGTTTTTGTTGGGTTTTGTTGGTTCAGGTTTTTGTGTGATTTTGGTTGGGTTTGGTTGGGGTTTGTTGGGAAGGTTTGGTTGGGTTTGGTTGGGTTTTGTTGGGTTTTGTTCTTTGGGTTTTGTTGGGTTTTGTTGGGTGGGTTTGGTTGGGTTTTGTTGGGATTCGTTGGGTGGGTTTGGTTGGGTTTTGTTGGGTTTTTGGGTGGGTTTGGTTTGGTTGGGTTTTGTTGGGTGGGTTTGGTTGGGATTTGTTGGGTGGGTTTTGTTGGGTGGGTTTGGTTGGGTTTTCTTGGCTAGGTTTGGTTGGGTTTCGTTGGGTTGGTAGAGTTGGGTTTTTTTTGGGTGGGTTTGGTTGGGATTTGTTGGGTTTTTTTGGTTGGGTTTGGTTGGGTGGGTTTGGTTGGGTTTTGTGGGTTTTCTTGGGTGGGTTCGGTTGGGTTTGGTTGGGTTTTGTTGAATGGGTTTGGTTGGGTTTTGTTGGGTTTGGTTGGGTTTTGTTGGGTTTTGTTGGTTGGGGTTTTTGCGTGTTTTGGTTGGGTTTGGTTGGGCTTTGTTGCGTTTTTTTGGGTGGGTTTGATTGGGTTTTTTTGGGTTTTGTTGGGTGAGTTTTGTTGGGGTATGTTGGATGGGTTTTCTTGGGTTGGTTTGGTTGGGTTTTCTTAGGTGGGTTTGGTTGGGTTTTTGTTGGGTGGGTTTTGTTGGGTTTTGTTGGGTGGGTTTGGTTGGGTTTTGTTGGGTGGGTTTGGTTGAGTTTCGTTGGGTTTTGTTGGGTTTTGTTGGGTTTTGTTGGGTGGGTTTGGTTGGGTTTTGTTGGGTTTTGTTGGGTGGGTTTGGTTGGGTTTGGTTGGGTTTTGTTGATTGGGTTTGGTTGGGTTTTGTTGGGTTGGGTTTTGTTGGGTTTTGTTGGTTGGGGTTTTTTTGGTGTTTTTGGTTGGGTTTTGTTGGGTTTTCTTGGGTGGGTTTGGTTGGGTTTGGTTGGGTGGGTTTGGTTGGGTTTTGTTGGGTGGGTTTGGTTGGGTTTTGTTGGGTTGGATTTGGTTGGGATTCGTTGGGTGGGTTTGGTTGGGTTTTGTTGGGTTTTTTTGGGTTTTGTTGGTTGGGGATTTTTCGTGTTTTTGGTTGGGTTTGGCTGGGATTTGTTGGGTGGGTTTTGTTGGGTGGGTTTGGTTAAGTTTTGTTGCAAATGGTTGGGTTTTGTTGGGTTTTGTTTGGTGGGTTTGGTTCTGTTTTTGGGGTGGGTTTGGTTGGGTTTTGTTCGGTTTTGTTGGGTGGGTTTGGTTGGGTTTTGTTCGGTTTTGTTGGGTGGGTTTGGTTGGGTTTGTTGTTTGGGTTTGGTTGGGTTTGTTCCCTTTTGTTTCTTGGGTTTGGTTGGGTTTTGTTTGGTTTTGTTGGGTGGATTTTGTTGGGTTCAGTTGCTTGGGTTTGGTTGGGTTTGGTTGGGTTATGTTTGGTGGGTTTGGTTCTGTTATTGGGGGTGGGTTTGGTTGGGTTTTGTTGGGTGGGTTTTGTTGGGTTTTGTTGTTTGTGTTTGGTTAAGTTTTGTTTTGTTTGGTTGGGTTTTGTTGGGTTTTGTTGGGTGGGTTTGGTTGGGTTTGGTTGGGTTTGGTTGGGTTTTGTTGGGTTTTGTTGCTTGGGTTTGGTTGGATTTATTTTGGTTTTGTTGGGTGGGTTTGGTTGGGTTTTGTTTGGTTTTTTTGGGTTTTATTGGTTGGGTTTCGTTGGGATTTGTTGGGTGGGATTTGTTGGGTTTTGTTGGGTTTTCTTGGGTGGGTTTGGTTGGGTTTGGTTGGGTGGGTTTGGTTGGGTTTGTGGGTTTGGTTGGGTTTTGTTGAATGGGTTTGGTTGGGTTTTGTTGGGTTTGGTTGGGTTTCGTTGGTTTGGGTTTTTTGTGTGATTTTGGTTGGGTTTGGTTGGGCTTTGTTGGGTGGGTTTGGTAGGGTTTGGTTGGGTTTTGTTGGGTTTTCTTGGTTGGGTTTGGTTGGGTTTTGTTGGGTGGGTTTGGTTGGGTTTTGTTGGGTTTTGTTGGGTTGGTTTCTTTGGGTTTTGTTGGGTTTTTTGGGTGGGTTTGATTGGGTGTTATTGGGATTTGTTGGGTGAGTATTGTTGGGGTTTGTTGGATGGGTTTTGTTGGGTTGGTTTGGTTGGGTTTTCTTGGGTGGGTTTGGTTGGGTTTTTGTTGGGTTGGTTTTGTTGGGTTTTCTTGGGTGGTTTTGGTTGGGTTTTTGTTGGGTTTTTTTGGTTGGGTTTGGTTTGGTTTCGTTGGGTTTTGTTGGGTTTTGTTGGGTGGGTTTGGTTGGGTTTGGTTGGGTGGGTTTGGTTGAGGTATGTTGTGTTTGGTTGGGTTTTGTTTAATGGGTTTGGTTGGGTTTTGTTGGGTGGGTTTCGTTAGGTTTTGTTGTGTGGGTTTTTGTGTGATTTTGGTTGGGTTTGGTTGGGCTTTGTTGGGTGGGTTTGGTTGGGTTTGGTTGGGTTTTGTTGGGTTGTGTTGGGTTTTCTTGTTTGGGTTTGGTTGGGTTTTGTTGGGTGGGATTGCGAGGGTTTTGTTGGGCTTTCTTGGTAGGGTTTGCGTGGGTTTTCATGGGTTTTCTTGGGTGGGTTTGATTTGGTTTTTTTTGGGTTTTGTTGGGTGAGTTTTGTTGGGGTATGTTGGATGGGTTTTGTTGGGTTGGTTTGGTTGGGATTTCTTGGGTGGGTTTGGTTGGGTTTTGTTTTGATTTGTTGGGTGGGTTTGGTTGGGTTTTGTTGGGTTTTGTTGTTTGGGATTGGTTTGGTTTCGTTGGGTTTTGTTGGGTTTTGTTGGGTTTGATTGGGTGGGTTTGGTTGCTATTTGTTGGGTTTTCTTGGGTTTGTTCGGTTGGGTTTGGTTGGGTTTTGTTGAATGTTTTTGGTTGTTTTTTGTTGGGTTTTGTTGGGTGGGTTTTGTTGGGGTTGGTTAAGTGGATTTGGTTGGTATTGGTTGGGTTTTGTGGGGTGGGTTTGGTTGGGTTTTGTTGTTTGGGTTTGGTTGGGTTTCGCTGGGTTTTGTTGAGTGGGTTTGGTTGGGGGTTTTTTTGGGTGGGTTTGGTTACGTTTTGTTGGGTTCTGTTGGGTGGGTTTGGTTCTGTTTTTTGGGGTGGGTTTGGTTGGGTTTGGTTGGGTGGGTTTGGTTGGGTTTTGTTGGGTGGGTTTGGTTGGGTTTTGTTGGGTTTTGTTTCTTGGGTTTGGTTGGGTTTTGTGTGGTGGGTTTGGTTTGGTTTTGTTGGGTGGGTTTCGTTGGGTTTTGTTGCTTGGGTTTGGTTGGGTTTGGTTGGGGTATGTTTGGTGGGTTTGGTTCTGTTATTGGGGGTGGGTTTGGTTGGGATTCGTTGGGTGGGTTTTGTTGGGTTTTGTTGTTTGGGTTTGGTTAAGTTTTGTTTTGTTTGGTTGGGTTTTGTTGGGTTTTGTTGGGTGGGGTTGGTTTGGTTTGGTTGGGTTTTGTTGCTTGGGTTTGGTTGGGTTTTGTTTGGTGGGTTTGGTCTGGTTTTGTTGGGTGGGTTTGGTTGGGTTTTGTTTGATTTTGTTGGGTTTTATTGGTTGGGTTTCGTTGGGTTTTGTTGGGTGGGTTTTTTGGTTTGGTTGGGTGGGTTTGGTTGGGTTTTGTTCGGTTTTCTTGCTTGGGCTTGGTTGGGTTTGGTTGGTTGGGTTTGGTTGGTTGGGTTTGGTTGGTTGGGTTTGGTTGGTTGGGTTTGGTTGGGTTTCGTTTCGTTATGTTTGGTGGGTTTGGTTCTGTTATTGGGGGTGGGTTTGGTTGGGTTTATTTGGGTGGGTTTGGTTGGGTTTTGTTGGGTTTGTTGGGTCGGTTTCGTTCTGTTTGTTTGGTTGGGTTTGGTTGGGGTTTGTTGGGTGAGTTTGGTTGGGTTTGGTTGGGTATTGTTGGGTTGCTTGGGTTTGGTTGGATTTGGTTTGGTTTTGTTTGGTGGGGTTTGTTGGGTTTTGTTGGGTGGGTTTGGTTGGGTTTGGTTGGGTTATGTTTGGTGGGTTTGGTTCTGTTATTGGGGGTGGTTTTGGTTGGGTTTCGTTGGGTGGGTTTTGTTGGGTTTTGTTGTTTGGGTTTGGTTAAGTTTTGTTTTGTTTGGTTGGGTTTTGTTGGGTTTTGTTGGGTGGGGTTGGTTTGGTTTGGTTTTGTTGGGTTTTGTTGCTTGGGTTTGGTTGGGTTTTGTTTTGTGGGTTTGGTTTGGTTTTGTTGGGTGGGTTTGGTTAAGTTTTGTTTGATTTTGTTGGGTTTTTTTCGTTGGGTTTGGTTTGGTTTTGTTGGGTGGGTTTTTTGGTTTGGTCGAATGGGTTTGGTTGGGTTTTGTTCGGTTTTTTTGGGTGGGCTTGGTTGGGTTTGGTTGGTTGGGTTTGGTTGGGTTTGGTTGGGCTTTCTTGAGTGGGTTTTGGTTGGGTTTTGTTGGGTGGGTTTGGTTAACTTTTGTTTTGTTTGGTTTGGTTTTGTTGGGTTTTGTTGGGTTTGTTTGGTTCTGTTTTTTGGGTGGGTTTGGTTGGGTTACGTTGGGTTTTGTTTGGTGGGTTTGGTTGGGTTGTGTTGGGTTTTGTTGGGTTTTGTTTCTTGGGTTTGGTTGGGTTTTGTTGGGTGGGTTTGGTTTGGTTTTGTTGGGTGGGTTTGTTGGGTTTTGTTGCTTGGGTTTGGTTGGGTTTGGTTGGGTTATGTTTGGTGGGTTTGGTTCTGTTATTGACGTTGGGTTTGGTTGTGTTTTGTTGGGTGGGCTTGGTTGGGTTTTATTTGGTGGGTTTTGTTGCGTTTTGTTGGGTGGGTTTGGTTGGGTTTTGCTTGGTTTTGTTGGGTTTTATTGGTTGGGTTTCGTTGGGTTTTGTTGGGTTTGGTTGGGTGGGTTTGGTTGGGTTTTGTTCGGTTTTCTTGGGTGGGTTTGGTTGGGTGGGTTGGGCTGGATTTGGTTGGGTTTTGTTGAATGAGTTTGGTTGGGTTTTGTTGGTTGGGGTTTTTTGGGTGTTTTTGGTTGGGTTTCGTTGGGTTTTGTTGGGTTTTGTTGGGTTTTGTTCCTTGGGTTTGGTTGGGTTTTGTTGTGTTTGTTTGGTTGAATTTGGTTGGGAATCGTTGTGTGGGTTTGATTGGGTTTTGTTGGGTTTTGTTGGTTGGGGTTTTTTCGTGTTTTTGGTTGGGTTTGGTTGGGGTTTGTTGGGTTGGTTTTTTTGGGTGGGTTTGGTTAAGTTTGGTTGGGATTGGTTGGGTTTTGTTGGGTGGGTTTGGTTGGGGTTTGTTGGGTGGGTTTGGTTTGGTTTTGTTGGGTTTTGTTGCTTTGGGTTTGGTTGGGTTTGGTTGGGTTATGTTTGGTGGGTTTGGTTCTGTTATTGGGGGTGGGTTTGGTTGGGTTTCGTTGGGTTTTGTTGGGTGGGTTTGGTTGGGTTTTGTTGGGTTTTGTTCGTTGGGTTTGGTTGGGTTTTGTTGGGTGGGTTTGGTTGGGTTTTGTTCGGTTTTGTTGGGTTATATTGGTTGGGTTTCGTTGGGTTTTGTTGGATGGGTTTTGTTGGGTTTGGTTGGGTGGGTTTGGTTCTGTTTTGTTCGGTTTTCTTGGGTGGGTTTGGTTGGGTTTTGGTTGGGTGGGTTTGGTTGGGTTTGTTTGGGTTTTGTTGAATGGGTTTAGTTGGGTTTTGTTGGGTTTGGTTGGGTTTTGTTGGGTTTTATTGGGTGGGTTTCGTTTGGTTTTGTTGGGTGGGTTTTGTTGGTTGGGTTTGGTTGGGTTTTGTTTGGTGCGTTTGGTTTGGTTTTGTTGGGTGGGTTTGGTTAGGTTTTGTTGGGTGGGTTTGGTTGGGTTTTGTTGGGATTTGTTGGATGGGTTTTGTTGGGTTTTGTTGGGTGGGTTTGGTTGGGTTTTGCGGGTGTGTTTGGTTGGGTTGTGTTGCGTTTCGTTCGATGGGTTTGGTTGGGTTTTGTTGGCTGGGTTTGGTTGGGTTTTGTTTTGGTGGTTTGGTTTGCTTTTGTTGGGTGGGTTTGGTTGATTATTCTTGGGTTTTGCTGCTTGGGTTTGGTTGGGTTTTGTTTAATGGGTTTGGTTTGATTTTGTTGGGTGTGTTTGGTTGGGTTTTGTTGGGTGGGTTTTGTTGGGTGGGTTTGGTTGGGTTTTGTTGGATGGGTTTTGTTGGGTTTTGTTGGGTGGGTTTGGTTGGGTTTTGTTGGGTGGGTTTGGTTGGGTTTTGTTGGGTGGGTTTGGTTGATTTTTGTTGGGTTTTGTTGCTTGGGTTTGGTTGGGTTTTGTTGGGTGGGTTTGGTTGGGTTTTGTTGGGTGGGTTTGGTTGGGTTTTGTTGGGTTTTGTTGGGTGGGTTTGGTTGGGTGGGTTTTGTTGGGTGGGTTTGGTTGGGATTTGTTGGGGTTTGTTGGGTTTTGTTGGGTGGGTTTGGTTCTGATTTGTTGGGTTTTGTTGCTTGGGTTTGGTTTGGGTGGGTTTCGTTGGGTTTTGTTGGGTGGGTTTGGTTGGGTTTTGTTGGGTTTTGTTGGGTTTTGTTGGGTGGGTTTGGTTGGGTTTTGTTGTTTGGGTTTCATTGGGTTTTGTTCTTTTGGGTTGGGTTGTGTTGGGTTTTGTTCGGTGGGTTTGGTTTTGTTTGGTTTGGTTGGGTTTTGTTGCGTGGGTTTGGTTCGGTTTTGTTGGGTTTCGTTTTGCTTTGTTGGGTGGGTTTGGTTAAGTTTTGTTTGATTTTGTTGGGTTAGTTGGGTTTCGTTGGGTTTTGTTGGGTGGGTTTGATTGGGTTTTGTTTGGTGGGTTTGGTTGGGTTTTGTTGGGTTTTGTTTTTGGGTTTGGTTGGGTTTCGTTGCATGGGTTTGGTTGGTTGGGTTTGGTTGGTTGGGTTTGGTTGGTTGGGTTTGGTTGGGTTTCGTTTCGTTATGTTTGGTGGGTTTGGTTTTGTTGGGTGGGTTTTGTTGGGTTTTGTTGGGTGGGTTTTGTTGGGTTTTGTTGGGTGGGTTTGGTTAAGTTTTGTTTTGTTTGGTTGGGTTTTGTTGGGTTTTGTTGGGTGGGTTTGGTTGGGTTTGGTTGGGTTTTGTTGGGTTTTGTTGCTCGGGTTTGTTTGGGTTTTGTTGGGCTTTTTTGGATGGGTTTTGTTGGGTTTTGTTGGGTTAGTTTGGTTGGGTTTTGTTGGGTTTTGTTGGGTGGGTTTGGTTGGGTTATTGGGGGTGGGCTTGGTTTGGTTTTGTTAGGTGGGTTTGGTTGGGTTTTGTTGTGTGGGTTTGGTTGGGTTTTGTTTTGTGGGTTTTGTTGGGTTTTGTTGGGTGGGTTTGGTTGGGTTTGGTTGGGTTTTGTTGGGTTTTGTTGGTTGGGTTTGGTTGGGTTTTGTTGGGTGGGTTTCGTTGGGTTTTGTTGGGTGGGTTTGGTTGGGTTTTGTTGGGTTTTGTTGGGTTTGTTTCTTTGGGTTTTGTTGAGGTGGGTTTGGTTGGGTTTTGTTGGGTGGGTTTGGTTGGGTTTTGTTGGGTTTGTTGGGTGGGTTTCGTTGGGTTTGGTTGGGTGTGTTTGGTTTGTTTTTATTGGGTTTTGTTGGGTTGGTTTTGCTCGGTTTTGTTGGGTGGGTTTGGTTAACTTTTGTTTTGTTTGGTTTGGTTTGTTGGGTTTTGTTGGGTTTGTTTGGTTCTGTTTTTGGGTGGGTTTGGTTGGGTTTTGTTGGGTTTTGTTGGGTGGGTTTGGTTGGGTGGGTTCGGTTGGGTTTTGTTGGGTTTTGTTTCTTGGGTTTGGTTGGGTTTGTTTGGTGGGTTTGGTTTGGGTTTGTTGGGTGGGTTTGGTTGGGTTTTGTTGATTGGGTTTTGTTGGGTTTGGTTGGGTTATGTTTGGTGGGTTTGGTTCTGTTATTGGGGGTGGGTTTGGTTGGGTTTTGTTGGGTGGGCTTGGTTGGGTTTTATTTGGTGGGTTTTGTTGCGTTTTGTTGGGTGGGTTTGGTTGGGTTTTGCTGGGATATGTTGGGTTTTGTTGTTTGGGTTTCGTTGGGTTTTGTTGGGTTTTGTTGGGTGGGTTTGGTTGGGTTTTGTTGGGTTTTGTTGGGTGGGTTTGGTTGGGTGGGTTTGGTTTGATTTGGTAGGAATTTGTTGAATGGGTTTGGTTGGATTTTGTTGGTTGGGGTTTTTGGGTGTTTTTGGTTGGGTTTCGTTGGGTTTGTTGGGTTTTGTTGGGTTTTGTTCCTTGGGTTTGGTTGGGTTTTGTTGGGTTTGTTTGGTTGGGTTTGGTTGGGTTTTGTTGGGTGGGTTTGGTTGGGTTTTGTTGGGTTTTGTTGGTTGGGGTTTTTCGTGTTGTTGGGTGGGTTTGGCTGGGTTGTGTTGGGTTTTTTTGGGTGGGTTTGGTTAAGTTTGGCTTGGGTTTGTTGGGTTTTGTTTGGTGGGTTTGGTTGGGTTTTGTTTGGTGGGTTTGGTTGGGTTTTGTTGGGTTTTGTTGCTTGGGTTTGGTTGGGTTATGTTTGGTGGGTTTGGTTCTGTTATTGGGGGTGGGTTTGGTTGGGTTTCGTTGGTTTTTGTTGGTTGGGTTTGGTTGGGTTTTGTTGGGTTTTGTTCGTTGGGCTTGGTTGGGTTTTGTTGGTGGGTTTTGTTGGGTTTTGTTGGGTGGGTTTGGTTTCGTTTTGTTGGGTGGGTTTCGTTGGGTTTTGTTGGGTGGGATTGGTTGGGTTTGGTTGGGTGGGTTTGGTTGGGTTTTGTTGGGTTTTGTTGGGTGGGTTTGGTTGGGTTTTGTTGGGTGGGTTTATTTGGGTTTCTTTGGGTTTTGTTGGGTGGGTTTGGTTGGGTTTTGTTGGGTGGGTTTGGTTAGGTTTTGTTGGGTTTTGTTTGGTGGGTTTGGTTTGGGTTTTGTTGGGTGGGTTTTGTTGATTAGGTTTGGTTGGGTTTTGTTGGGTGGGTTTGGTTTGGTTGGGTTTTGTTGGGTGGGTTTGGTTGGTTTTTGTTAGGTTTATTGGGTGGGTTGGGTTGGGTTTTGTTGGGAAGGTTTGTTGGGTGGGTTTGGTTGGGTTTTGTTGGGTGGGTTTCGTTGGGTTTGGTTGGGTGTGTTTGGTTGGGTTTGGTTGGGATTTGTTGGGTGGGTTTGGTTGGGTTTTGTTAGGTAGGTTTGGTTGGGTTTGGTTGGGTTTTGTTGGGTGGGATTGGTTGAGGTTTGTTGGGTTTGTTGCTTGGGTTTGGTTGGGTTTTGTTGAGTGGGTTTCGTTGGGTTTTGTTGGGTGGGTTTGGTTGGGTTTTGTTGGTGGGTTTTGTTGGGTGGGTTTGGTTGGGTTTTGTTGGGTGGGTTTGGTTGGGTTTTGTTGGGTGGGTTTGGTTGGGTTTGGTTGGGTGGGTTTGGTTGGGTTTTGTTGGGTGGGTTTGGTTGATTTTTGTTGGGTTTTGTTGCTTGGGTTTGGTTGGGTTTTGTTTGTTGGGTTTGGTTTGATTTTGTTGGGTGGGTTTGGTTGGGTTTGTTTGGTTTGGTTGTTTCTTGTTGGGTGGGTCTTGTTGGGTGGGTTTGGTTGGGTTTTGTTGGGTTTTGTTGGGTTTTGTTGGGTGGGTTTCGTTGGGTTTTGTTGGGTGGGTTTGGTTGGGGTTTTTTGGGTTCGTTTGGTTTGGTTTTTTGGGTGGGTTTGGTTGGGTGTTGTTGGGTTTTGTTGGGTGGGTTTGGTTGGGGTTTGTTGGGTGGGTTTGGTTGGGGTTTGTTGGGTGGGTTTGGTTGGGTTTGGTTGGGTTTTGTTGGGTGGGTTTGGTTGTTTTTGGTTGGGTGGGTTTGGTTGGGTTTTGTTGGGTGGGTTTGGTTGGGTTTTGTTGGGTGGGTTTGGTTGGGTTTTGTTGGGTGGGTTTTGTTGTTTTTTGTTGGGTTCTATGGGGTGGGTTTCGTTGGGTTTTGGTTGGTGGGTTTTGTTGGGTGTTTTGGGTTGGGTTCTGTTGGGTGGGTTTGGTTGGGTTTTGTTGGGTTTAGTTGGGTTTTGTTTGGTGGGTTTGGTTGGGTTTTGTTGGGTGGGTTTTGTTGGGTGGGTTTGGTTGGGTTTTGTTGGGTGGGTTTGGTTTGGTTTGGTTTTGTTGGTGGGTTTGGTTGGGTTTTGTTGGGTGGGTTTGGTTGGGTTTTGTTGGGAAGGTTGGTTGGATGGGTTTGGTTGGGTTTTGTTGGGTGGGTTTTGTTGTTTTTCGTGGGTTTGGTTGGGTTTCGTTGGGTTTTGTTGGGTGGGTTTTGTTGGGTTTTGTTGGATGGGTTTGGTTGGGTTTTGTTGGGTGGGTTTGGCTGGGTTTTGTTGGGTTTTGTTGTTTGGGTTTGGTTGGGTTTTGTTGGGTGGGTTTGGTTTTGCTTTGCTGGGTGTTTTTGGTTAGGTTTTGTTGGGCTTGGTTTCGTGGGTTTGGTTGGGTTTTGTTGGGTGGGTTTGGTTGGGTTGTGTTGGGTTGGTTTTGTTGGGTTTTGTTGGGTGGGTTTGGTTGGGTTTTGTTGGGTTTTGTTGGATGGGTTTGGTTGGGTTTTGTTGTTTGGGTTTGGTTGGGTTTTGTTGGGTGCGTTTGGTTGGGTTTCGTTGGGTTTTGTTGGGTGGGGTTTGTTGGGTTTTGTTGGGTGGGTTTGGTTGGGTGGGTTTGGTTGGGTTTTGTTGGGTGGGTTTAGTTGATTTTTGTTGGGTTTTGTTGGGTTTGTTGGATGGGTTTTGTTGGGTGGGTTTGGTTGGGTTTGGTTGGGTTTTGTTGGGTGCGTTTGGTTGGGTTTCGTTGGGTTTTGTTGGGTGGGTTTTGTTGGGTTTTGTTGGGTGGGTTTGGTTGGGTTTTGTTGGGTGGGTTTGGTTGGGTTTTGTTGGGTGGGTTTGGTTGGGTTTTGTTGGGTTTTGTTGCTTGGGTTTGGTTGGGTTTTGTTGGGTGGGTTTGGTTGGGTTTTGTTGGGTTGGTTTGGTTATGATTTGTTGGGTTTTGTTGGGTTTTTTGGGGTTTTGTTGGGTGGGTTTGGTTGGGTTTTGTTGGTTTTTGTTAGGTTTTTTGGGTGGGTTTGGATGGGTTTGGTTGTTTTTGGTTGGGTGGGTTTGGTTGGGTTTTTGGGGGTGGGTTTGGTTGGGTTTCGTTGGGTTTTTTTCTGTGGGTTTTGTTGGGTTTTGTTGGGTGGGTTTGGTTGGGTTTTGTTGGATGGGTTTTGTTGGGTGGGTTTTGTTGGGTTTTGTTGGGTGGGTTTTTTGGGTGTTTTTGGTTGTGTTTGGTTGGGCTTTCTTGGGTGGGTTTGGTTGGGTTTCGTTGGGTTTTGTTGGGTTTTGTTCGGTGGGTTTGGTTGGGTTTTGTTGGGTGGGTTTGGTTGGGGTTTGTTGGATGGGTTTTGTTGGGTGGGTTTGGTTGGGTTTTGTTGGGTGGGTTTGGTTGGGTTTTGTTGGGTTGGTTTTGTTGGGTTTTGTTGGGTGGGTTTGGTTGGGTTTTGTTGTTTGGGTCTTGTTGGGTTTGGTTTCGTGGGTTTGGTTGGGTTTTGTTGGCTGGGTTTTGTTGGGTTTGGTTGGGTGGGTTTGGTTGGGTTTTGTTGGGTTTTGTTGGGTGGGTTTGGTTGGGTTTGGTTGGGATTTGTTGGGTGGGTTTGGTTGGGTTTTGTTGGGTGGGTTTGGTTGGGTTTTGTTGGGTTTGGTTGGGTTTGGTTGGGTTTGTTGGGTGGGTTTGGTTGGGTTTTGTTGGGTTTTGTTGGGTGGGTTTGGTTGTGTTTCGGTGGGTTTTGTTGGGTTTTGTTGGGTGGGTGTTGTTGGGTTTTGTTGGGTGGGTTTGGTTTGGTTTGGTTGGGTTTTGTTGGGTGGGTTTGGTTGGGTTTTGTTGGGTTTTGTCGGGTTAAGTTGGTTGATGTTTTTCCGTGTTTTTGGTTGGGTTTGGTTGGGATTTGTTGGGTGGGTTTTGTTGTTTGGGTTTGGTTAAGTTTGGTTGCAATTGGTTGGGTTTTGTTGGGTTTTGTTGGGTGGGTTTGGTTTGGGATTTTGGGGTGTTTCTGGTTGTTTTTTGTTGGGTTTTGTTGGGTGGGTTTTGTTGGGGTTTGTTGGGTGGGTTTGGTTGGGTTTGGTTGGGTTTTGTTGGGTGGGTTTGGTTGGGTTTTGTTGTTTGGGTTTGGTTGGGTTTGGTTGGGTTTTGTTGGGTGGGTTTGGTTGGGTTTTTGGGTTTGGTTGGGTTTTGTTGGGTTCTGTTGGGTGGGTTTGGTTGGGTTTTGTTGGGTGGGTTTGGTTGGGTTTTGTTGGGTGGGTTTGGTTGGGTTTTGTTGGGTGGGTTTGGTTGGGTTTTGTTGGGTTTTGTTTCTTGGGTTTGGTTGGGTTTTGTTGGGTGGGTTTGGTTGAGTTTTGTTGGGTGAGTTTGGTTGGGTTTTGTTGCTTGGTTTGGTTAGGTTTGGTTGGGTTATGTTTGGTGGGTTTGGTTCTGTTATTGGGGGTGGGTTTGGTTGGGTTTTGTTGGGTGGGTTTCGTTGGGTTTTGTTGGGTGGGTTTGGTTGGGTTTTGTTTTGTTTGGTTGGGTTTTGTTGGGTGGGTTTGGTTGGGTTTGTTGGGTGGGTTTCGTTGGGTTTTGTTGGGTTTTGTTGGGTGGGTTTGGTTGGGTTTTGTTGGGTGGGTTTGGTTGGGTTTTGTTGGGTTTTGTTTCTTGGGTTTGGTTGGGTTTTGTTGGGTGGGTTTGGTTGGGTTTTGTTGGGTGGGTTTGGTTGGGTTTTGTTGGGTGGGTTTGGTTGGGTTTGGTTGGGTTTGGTTGGGTTTTGTTGGGTGGGTTTGGTTGCGTATTTTTTGTGGGTGGGTTTAGTTGGGTTTTGTTGGGTTTTGTTGTTTGGGTTTGGTTGGGTTTAGTTGGGTTTTGTTGGTTGGGTTGTGTTGGGTTTTGTTGGGTGGGTTTGGTTTGGTTTGGTTTGGTTGGGTTTTGTTGGGTGGGTTTGGTTGGGTTTTGTTGGGTGGGTTTGGTTGGGTTTTGTTGGGTGGGTTTGGTTAAGTTTTGTTGGGTTTTGTTGGGTTTTTTTCGTTGGGTTTGGTTTGGTTTCGTTGGGATTTGTTGGGTTTTTTTGGTTGGGTTTGGTTTGGTTTCGTTGGGTTTTGTTGGGTTTTGTTGGGTTTGGTTGGGTGGGTTTGGTTGGGTTTTGTTGGGTTTTCTTGGGTGGGTTCGGTTGGGTTTGGTTGGGGTTTGTTGAATGGGTTTGGTTGGGTTTTGTTGGGTTTGGTTGGGTTTTGTTGGGTTTTGTTGGGTGGGTTTGGTTGGGTTTTGTTGGGTTTTGTTGGGTGGGTTTGGTTGGGTTTTGTTGGGTTTTGTTGGGTTTGGTTGGGTGGGTTTCGTTGGGTTTGGTTGGGTGTGTTTGGTTGGGTTTGGTTTTGATTTGTTGGGTGGGTTTGGTTGGGTTTTGTTGGGTTTGTCTTGTTTTGTTGGTTGGGGTTTTTTCGTGTTTTTGGTTGGGTTTGGTTGGGTTTTGTTGGGTGGGTTTGGTTGTTTGGGTTTGGTTGGGTTTGTTTGCAATTGGTTGGGTTTTGTTGGGTGGGTTTGGTTTGGGATTTTGGGGTGTTTTTGGTTGTTTTTGTTGGGTTTTGTTGCGTGGGTTGGTTGGGGTTTGTTGGGTGGGTTTGGTTGGGTTTGGTTGGGTTTTGTTGGGTGGGTTTGGTTGGGTTTGTTGGGTTTTGTTGGGTTTTGGTTGGGTTTGGTTGGGTTTTTTGGGTTGGTTTGGTTGGGTTTTGTTGGGTGAGTTTGGTTGGGTTTTGTTGGGTTGGTTCGGTTGGGTTTCGTTGGGTTTTGTTGGGTGGGTTTGGTTGGGTTTTGTTGGGTGGGTTTGGTTGGGTTTGGTTGGGTGGGTTTGGTTGGGTTTTGTTGGGTGGGTTTGGTTGGGTTTTGTTGGGTTTTGTTGGTTGGGTTTGGTTGGGTTTTGTTGGTTGGGTTTTGTTGGGTTTGGTTGGGTGTGTTTGGTTGGGTTTGGTTGGGATTTGTTGGGTGGGTTTGGTTGGGTGGGTTTGGTTGGGTTTTGTTGGGTGGGTTTGGTTGGGTTTTGTTGGGTGGGTTTGGTTGGGTTTTGTTGGGTTTTGTTGGGTGGGTTTGGTTGGGTTTTGTTTTGTGGGTTTGGTTAGGTTGTGTTGGGTGTGTTTGGTTGGGTGTTGTTGGGTTTTGTTGGGTGGGTTTGGTTTGGTTTGGTTTGGCTGGGTTTTCTTGGGTGGGTTTAGTTGGGTTTTGATGGGTGGGTGTGGTTGGGTTGTGTTGGGTTTTGTTGGTTGGGTTTGGTTGGGTTTTGTTTGTTGGGTTTGGTTGGGTTTTGTTGGGTGGGTTTGGTTGGGTTTTGTTGGGTTTTGTTGGGTGGGTTTGGTTGGGTTTTGTTGGGTGGGTTTGGTTGGGTTTTGTTGGGTGGGTTTGGTTGGGTTTTGTTGGGTTTTGTTGGGTGGGTTTGGTTGGGTTTGGTTGGGATTCGTTGGGTGGGTTTGGTTAAGTTTTGTTTGATTTTGTTGGGTTTTTTTCGTTGGGTTTGGTTGGGTTTTGTTGGGTAGGTTTGGTTGTGTTGTTGGGTATCGTTGGTTGGGTTTTGGTGGGTTTGGTTGGGTTTTGTTGGGTTTTGTTGGGTTTTGTTGATCATGTTTGGTTGGGTGGGTTTGGTTGGGTTTTGTTGGGTTTTGTTGGGTGGGTTTGGTTGGGTTTGGTTGGGCTTTGTTGGGTGGGTTTGGTTGGGTTTACTTGGGGTTTTGTTGGGTTTCGTTTGGTTTCGTTGGGCTTTGTTGTTTGGGTGTGGTTGGGTTTTGTTGGGTGGGTTTGGTTGGGTTTTGTTGGGTGGGTTTGGTTGGGTTTTGTTGGGTTTTGTTGGGTTTTGTTGGGTGGGTTTCGTTGGGTTTGGTTGGGTGTGTTTGGTTGGGTTTGGTTTTGATTTGTTGGGTGGGTTTGGTTGGGTTTTGTTGGGTGGGTTTGGTTGGGTTTGGTTGGGTTTTGTTGGGTTTGTTGGGTGGGTTTGGTTGGGTTTTGTTGGGTGGGTTTTGTTGTTTGGGTTTGGTTAAGTTTGGTTGCAATTGGTTGGGTTTTGTTGGGTGGGTTTGGTTTGGGATTTTGGGGTGTTTTTGGTTGTTTTTGTTGGATATTGTTGGGTGGGTTTGGTTGGGGTTTGTTGGGTGGGTTTCGTTGGGTTTCGTTGGGTTTTGTTGGGTGGGATTGGTTGGGTTTGCTTGGGTGGGTTTGGTTGGGTTTTGTTGGGAAGGTTTGGTTGGGTTTTGTTGGGTTTTGTTGGGTGGGTTTGGTTCTGTTTCTGCGGGTGTGTTTGGTTGCGTTTGGTTGGGATTTGTTGGGTGGGTTTGGTTGGGTTTTGTTGGGTGGGTTTGGTTGGGTTTGGTTGGGTGGGTTTGGTTGGGTTTTGTTGGGTGGGTTTGGTTGGGTTTTGTTGGGTTTTGTTGCTTGGGTTTGGTTGGGTTTTGTTGGGTGGGTTTCGTTGGGTTTTGTTGGGTGGGTTTGGTTGGGTTTCGTTGGGTTTTGTTTGATGGGTTTTGTTGGGTGGGTTTGGTTGGGTTTTGTTGGGTGGGTTTGGTTGGGTTTTGTTGGGTGGGTTTTGTTGGGTTTTGTTGTTTGGGTTTGGTTGGGTTTTGTTGGGTGGGTTTGTTGGGTTTTGTTTTGTTTTGTTGGCTGGGTTTTGGTGGGTTTCGTTGGGTTTTGTTGGGTGGGATTTGTGGTTTTTGTTGGGTGGGTTTCGCTGGGTTTCGTTGGGTGGGTTTCGTTGGGTTTTGTTGGGTGGGTTTGGTTGGGTTTTGTTGGGTTTTGTTGCTTGGGTTTGGTTGGGTTTTGTTTGTTGGGTTTGGTTGGGTTTTGTTGGGTGGGTTTGGTTGGGTTTTGTTGGGTTTTGTTGGGTTTTGTTGGGTGGGTATCGTTGGGCTTTGTTGGGTGGGTTTGGTTGAGGTTTGTTGTTTGGGTTTGGTTGGGTTTTGTTGGGTGGGTTTGATTGGGTTTTGTTGGGTGGGTTTGGTTGGGGTTTTTGGGGTTCGTTTGGTTTGGTTTTTGGGGGTGGGTTTGGTTGAGTTTCGTTGGGTTTTGTTGGGTGGGTTTGGTTGGGTTTTATTGGGTAGGTTTGGTTGGGTTTTGTTGGATTTTGTTGGGTGGGTTTGGTTGGGTTTTGTTGGGTGGGTTTGGTTGGGTGTTTTTGGTTGGGTTTGGTTGGGTTTTGTTGGGTGGGTTTGGTTGGGTTTTGTTGGGTTTTGTTGGGTTTTGTTGGGTGGGTTTGGTTGGGTTTTGTTGGGTGGGTTTGGTTGGGTTTTGTTGGGTTTTGTTGGGTGGGTTTGGTTGGGTTTTGTTGGCTGGGTTTCGTTGGGTTTTGTTGGGTTGGTTTAGTTGGGTTTTGTTGGGTGGGTTTGGTTGGGTTTTGTTTGGTGGATTTGGTTGGGTTTTGTTGGGTTTTTTGGGTGGGTTTTGTTGGGTTTTGTTGGGTTTGGTTGGGTGGGTTTGGTTGGGTTTGGTTGGGTTTTGTTGGGTGGGTTTGGTTGGGTTTGGTTTGGTTTTGTTGGGTGGGTTTGGTTGGGTTTTGTTGGGTGGGTTTGGTTGGGTTTTGTTGGGTTTGGTTGGGTGTGTTTGGTTGGGTGTGTTTGGTTGGGTTTGGTTGGGTTTTGTTGGGTGAGTTTGGTTGGGTTTGGTTGGGTTTTGTTGGGTATTGTTGGGTGGGTTTGGTTGGGGTTTGTTGGGTGGGTTTGGTTGGGTTTGGTTGGGTTTTGTTGGGTGTTTTTGGTTGGGTTTTGTTGGGTTTTGTTGGGTTAAGTTGGTTGATGTTTTTCGTGTTTTTGGTTGGGTTTGGTTGGGATTTGTTGGGTGGGTTTTGTTGTTTGGGTTCGGTTGGGTTTGGTTGGGTTTGGTTGGGTTTTGTTGGGTTTTCCTGGGTGGGTTTGGTTTGGGTTTTGTTGGGTGTTTTTGGTTGTTTTTTGTTGGGTTTTGTTGGGTGGGTTTGGTTGGGGTTTGTTGGGTGGGTTTGGTTGGGTTTGGTTGGGTTTTGTTGGGTGGGTTTGGTTGGGTTTTGTTGTTTGGGTTTGGTTGGGTTTTGTTGGGTTTTGTTTGGTGGGTTTGGTTGGGTTTTTTGGGGGGGCGGGTTTGGTTGTGTTTTGTTGGGTTTTGTTGGGTGGGTTTGGTTGGGTTTTGTTGGGTGGGATTGGTTGGGTTTTGTTGGGTGGGTATTGTTGGGTTTTGTTGGGTTGGTTTGGTTGGGTTTTGTTGGGTTTTGTTTCTTGGGTTTGGTTGGGTTTTCATTGGTTTTCTTGGGTTTTGTTGGGTGATTTTGGTTGGGTTTTGTTGGGTAGGTTTGGTTGGGTTTGGTTGGGTTTTGTTTGGTGGGTTTGGTTCTGTTATTGGGGGTGGGTTTGGTTGGGTTTTGTTGGGTGGGTTTGGTTGGGTTTTGTTGGGTGGGTTTGGTTGGGTTTTGTTTTGTTTGGTTGGGTTTTGTTGGGTGGGTTTGGTTGGGTTTTGTTGGGTGGGTTTGGTTGGGTTTTGTTGGGTTTTGTTGGGTGGGTTTGGTTGGGTTTTGTTGGGTGGGTTTGGTTGGGTTTTGTTGGGTTTTGTTTCTTGGGTTTGGTTGGGTTTTGTTTGGTGGGTTTGGTTTGGTTTTGTTTCGTGGGTTTTGTTGGGTTTTGTTGCGTGGGTTTGGTTGGGTTTGGTTGGGTTTGGTTGGGTTATGTTGATTGGGTTTGGTTCTGTTATTGGGTGGGTTTGGTTGGGTTTTGTTGGGTTTTGTTGTTTGGGTTTGGTTGGGTTTTGTTGGGTGGGTTTGGTTGGGTTTTGTTGGGTTTTGTTGGGTGGGTTTGGTTTGGTTTGGTTTTGTTGGGTTTTGTTGGGTTTTGTTGGTTGGGTTTGGTTGGGTTTTGTTTGGTGGGTTTGGTTGGGTTTTGTTGGGTGGGTTTGGTTGGGTTTTGTTGGGTGGGTTTGGTTGGGTGGGTTTGGTTGGGTTTCGTTGGGTTTTGTTGGGTGGGTTTGGTTGGGTTTGGTTGGGTTTTGTTGGGTTTTGTTGGGTGGGTTTGGTTGGGTTTTGTTGGGTGGGTTTGGTTGGGTTTTGTTGGGTTTTGTTGGGTGGGTTTGGTTGGGTTTGGTTGGGGTTTGTTGGGTGGGTTTGGTTGGGTTTTGTTGGGTGGGTTTGGTTGGGTTTTGTTGGCTGTTTTTCGTTTGCGTTTTGTTGGGTTTTGTTGGGTTGGTTGGGTTTGGTTGGGTTTTGTTGGGTGGGTTTGGTTGGGTTTTGTTGGGTTTTGTTGGGAGGGTTTGGTTGGGTTTTGTTGGGTGGGTTTGGTTGGGTTTGGTTTTGATTTGTTGGGTGGGTTTGGTTGGGTTTTGTTGGGTTTTGTCTTGTTTTGTTGGTTGGGGTTTTTTCGTGTTTTTGGTTGGGTTTGGTTGGGATTTGTTGGGTGGGTTTTGTTGTTTGGGTTTGGTTAAGTTTGGTTGCAATTGGTTGGGTTTTGTTGGGTGGGTTTGGTTTGGGATTTTGGGGTGTTTTTGGTTGTTTTTTGTTGGGTTTTGTTGGGTGGGTTTTGTTGGGGTTTGTTAAGTGGATTTGGTTGGTATTGGTTGGGTTTTGTTGGGTGTGTTTGGTTGGGTTTTGTTTGGTTTTGTTGGGTTTTGTTGGGAAGGTTTGTTGGATGGGTTTTGTTGGGTTTTTTGGGGTGGGTTTGGTTCTGTTTTTGCGGGTGTGTTTGGTTGGGTTTCGTTGGGTTTTGTTGGATGGGTTTTGTTGGGTTTTGTTGGGTGGGTTTGGTTGGGTTTGGTTGGGTGGGTTTGGTTGGGTTTTGTTGGGTGGGTTTGGTTGATTTTTGTTGGGTTTTGCTGCTTGGGTTTGGTTGGGTTTTGTTTGTTGGGTTTGGTTGGGTTTTGATGGGTGGGTTTGGTTGGGTTTTGTTGGGTTTTGTTGGATGGGTTTTGTTGGGTGGGTTTGGTAGGGTTTGGTTGGGTGGGTTTCCTTGGGTTTTGTTGGGTGGGTTTGGTTAAGTTTTGTTGTTTGGGTTTGGTTGGGTTGTGTTGGGTGGGTTTGGTTTGGTTGGGTTTGGTTGGGTGTGTTTGGTTGGGTTTCGTTGGGTTTTGTTGGGTGGGTTTGGTTGGGTTTTGTTGGGTTTGTTGGGTGGGTTTGTTTGGGTTTTGTTGGGTGGGTTTGGTTGGGTTTTGTTGGGTTTTGTTGCTTGGGTTTGGTTGGGTTTTGTTTGGTGGGTTTGGTTGGGTTTTGTTGGGTGGGTTTGGTTGGGTTTTGTTGGGTTTTGTTGGGTTTTGTTGGGTGGGTATTGTTGGGTAGGTTTGGTTGGGTTTTGTTGGCTTTTGGTTGGGTTTTGTTGGGTGTGTTTGGTTGGGCTTGGTTTTGATATGTTGGGTGGGATAGGTTGAGTTTTGCTGGGTTTTGTTGGGTTTTTTCGTTGGGTTTGGTTGGGTTTCGTTGGGTTTTTGTTGGGTTTTTTTGGTTGGGTTTGGTTTGGTTTCGTTGGGTTGATGGTTTGGGTTTTGTTTGGTTTTGTTGGGTGGGTTTGGTTGGGTTTTGTTGGGTTTTGTTGGGTGGGTTTGGTTGGGTTTGGTTGGGTTTGTTGGGTGGGTTTCGTTGGGTTTTGTTGGGTGGGTTTGGTTGGGTTTTGTTGGGTTTGTTGGGTGGGTTTGGTTGGGTTTTGTTGGGTGGGTTTGGTTGGGTTTGGTTGGGTTTTGTTGGGTGGGTTTGGTTGGGTTTTGTTGGGTTTTGTTGGGTTTTGTTGGGTGGGTTTGGTTGGGTTTTGTTGGGTGGGTTTAGTTGGGTTCGGTTGGATTTGTTGGGTGGGTTTGGTTGGGTTTTGTTGGGTGGGTTTGGTTGGGTTTTGTTGGGTTTGTTGGGTGTGTTTGGTTGGGTTTGGTTGGGATTTGTTGGGTGGGTTTTGTTGGGTAGGTTTGGTTGGGTTTGGTTGGGTTTTGTTGGGTTTTGTTGGGTGGGTTTGGTTTGGGATTTTAGGGTGTTTCTGGTTGTTTTTTGTTGGGTTTTGTTGGGTGGGTTTGGTTGGGTTTTGTTGGGTGGGTTTGGTTGGGTTTGGTTGGGTTTTGTTGGGTGGGTTTGGTTGGGTTTTGTTGGGTTTTGTTGGGTTTTGTTGGGATTTGTTGGGTGGGTTTGGTTGGGTTTTGTTGGGTGGGTTTGCGTCTGTTTTGTTGGGTGGGTTTGGCTGGGTTTCGTTGGGTTTTGTTGGGTGGGTTTGGTTGGGTTTTGTTGGGTGGGTTTGGTTGGGTTTGGTTGGGTGGGTTTGGTTGGGTTTTGTTGGGTGGGTTTGGTTGATTGTTGTTGGGTTTTGCTGCTTGGGTTTGGTTGGGTTTTGTGGGGTGGGATTGGTTGGGTTTGGTTGGGTGTGTTTGGTTGGGTTTGGTTGGGATTTGTTGGGTGGGTTTGGTTGGGTTTTGTTGGGTTTGTTGGGTGGGTTTGGTTGGGTTTTGTTGGGTGGGTTTGGTTGGGTTTTGTTGGGTTTTGTTGGGTGGGTTTGGTTGGGTTTTGTTGGGTGGGTTTGGTTTGGTTTAGTTTTGTTGTGTGGGTTTGGTTGGGTTTCGTTGGGTTTTGTTGGGTGGGTTTGGTTGGGTTTTGTTGGGTGGGTTTGGTTGGGTTTGGTTGGGTGGGTTTGGTTGGGTTTTGTTGGGTGGGTTTGGTTGGGTTTTGTTGGGTTTTGTTGGGTGGGTTTGGTTGGGTTTTGTTGGTTGGGTTTGGTTGGGTTTTGTTGGGTGGGTTTGGTTGGGTTTTGTTGGGTTTTGTTGGGTTTTGTTGGGTGGGTATTGTTGGGTAGGTTTGGTTGGGTTTTGTTGGGTTTTGTTGGGTTTTGTTGGGTGGGTTTGGTTGGGTTTTGTTGGGTGGGTTTGGATGGGTTTTGTTGGGTTTGGTTGGGTGTGTTTGGTTGGGTTTGGTTGGGTATTGTTGGGTGGGTTTGGTTGGGGTTTGTTGGGTGGGTTTGATTGGCTTTCGTTGGGTATCTTTTGTTGGGTTTGGTTGGGTGGGTTTGGTTGGGTTTTGTTGGATTTTGTTGGGTGGGTTTGGTTGGGTTTCGTTGGGTTTTGTTGGGTGGGTTTGGTTGAGGTTTGTTGGGTATTGTTGGTTGGGTTTGGTTGGTTTTTGTTGGGTTTGGTTGGGTGTGTTTGGTTGGGTTTGGTTTTGATTTGTTGGGTGGGTTTGGTTGGGTTTTGTTGGGTGGGTTTGGTTGGGTTTTGTTGGGTGGGTTTGGTTGGGTTTTGTTGGGTTTGGTTGGGTGTGTTTGGTTGGGTTTGGTTTTGATTTGTTGGGTGGGTTTGGTTGGGTTTTGTTGGGTTTTGTCTTGTTTTGTTGGTTGGGGTTTTTTCGTGTTTTTGGTTGGGTTTGGTTGGGATTTGTTGGGTGGGTTTTGGTGGGTTTCGTTGGGTTTTGTTGGGTTTTGTTGGGTGGGTTTGGTTGGGTTTTGTTGGGTGGGTTTGGTTGGGTTTTGTTGGGTGGGTTTGGTTGGGGTTTGTTGGGTGGGTTTGATTGGCTTTCGTTGGGTTTTGTTGTGTGGGATTGGTTGGGTTTGGTTGGGAGGGTTTGGTTGGGTTTTGTTGATTTTGTTGGGTGGGTTTGGTTGGGTTTTGTTGGGTGGGTTTGGTTGGGTTTTGTTGGGTGTGTTTGGTTGGGTTTTGTTGGGTTTTGTTGGGTGGGTTTGGTTGGGTTTTGTTGGGTGGGTTTGGTTGGGTTTGGTTGGGTTTTGTTGGGTTTGGTTGGGTGGGTTTGGTTGAAGTTTGTTGGGTCGGTTTCGTTTGGTTTGGTTGGTTGGGTTTGGTTGGGTTTGGTTGGGTGTGTTTGGTTGGGTTTGGTTGGGATTTGTTGGGTGGGTTTTGTTGGGTGGGTTTGGTTGGGTTTGGATGGGTTTTGTTGGGTTTTGTTGGGTGGGTTTGGTTGGGTTTCGTTGGGTTTTGTTGTTTGGGTTTGGTTGGGTTTTGTTTGGTGGGTTAGGCTTGGTTTGGTTTTGTTGGGTGTTTTTGGTTGAGTTTCGTTGGGTTTTGTTGGATGGGTTTGCTTGGGTTTTGTTGGGTGGGTTTGGTTGGGTTTGGTTGGGTGGGTTTGGTTGGGTTTTGTTGGGTGGGTTTGGTTGGGTTTTGTTGGGTTTTGTTGGGTGGGTTTGGTTGGGTTTTGTTTGGTGGGTTTGGTTGGGTTTTGTTGGGTGGGTTTGGTTGGGTTTTGTTTGGTTTTGTTGGGTTTGGTTGGGTGGGTCTTGTTGGGTGGGTTTGGTTGGGTTTTGTTGGCTTTGGTTTGGTTGGGTTTGTTGGGTGGGTTTCGTTGGGTTTTGTTGGGTGGGTTTGGTTGGAGTTTTTGGGGTTCGTTTGGTTTGGTTTTTGGGGGTGGGTTTGGTTCGGATTCGTTGGGTTTTGTTGGGTGGGTTTGGTTGGGGTTTGTTGGGTGGGTTTGGTTGGGTTTTGTTGGGTGTGTTTTGTTGGGTTTTGTTGGGGGGTTTTTTGGGCGTTTTTGGTTGGGTTTGGTTGGGCTTGGTTGGGTGGGTTTCGTTGGGTTTTGTTGGGTTTTGTTCGGTGGGTTTGGTTGGGTTTTGTTGGTTGGGTTTGGTTGGGTTTTGTTGAGTTTTGTTCAGGGGGTTTGGTTGGGTTTTCTTGGGTTTTCTTGGGTGGGTTTGGTTGGGTTTTGGTTGGGTGGGTTTGGTTGGGTTTGTTTGGGTTTTGTTGAATGGGTTTAGTTGGGTTTTGTTGGGTTTGGTTGGGTTTTATTTGGTGGGTTTCATTTGGTTTTCTTGGGTGGGTTTTGTTGGTTGGGTTTGGATGGGTTTTGTTTGGTGGGTTTGGTTTGGTTTGGTTTTGTTGGGTGGGTATGGTTGGGTTTTGTTTTGTTTTGTTGGGTGGGTTTGGTTGGGTTTTGATGGGATTTGTTTGGTGGGTTTGGTTCTGTTTGTTTGGGTGTGTTTGGTTGGGTTTCGTTGGGTTTTGTTTAATGGGTTTTGTTGGGGTTTGTTGTGTGGGTTTGGTTGGGTTTTGTTGGGTGGGTTTGGTTGATTTTTGCTGGGTTTTGCTGTTTGGGTTTGGTTGGGTTTTGTTTGGTGGGTTTGGTTTGGTTTGGTTTTGTTGAGTGTGTTTGGTTTGGTTTCGTTGGGTTTTGTTGGATGGGTTTTGTTGGGTTTTGTTGGGTGGGTTTGGTTGGGTTTGGTTGGGTGGGTTTGGTTGGGTTTTGTTGGGTGGGTTTGGTTGGGTTTTGTTGGGTTTTGCTGATTGGGTTTGGTTGGGCTTTGTTGGGTGGGTTTGATTGGGTTTGATTTTGTTGGGTGTGTTTGGTTGGGTTTCGTTGGGCTTTGTTTGATGGGTTTTGTTGGGTGGGGTTGGTTGGGTTTGGTTGGGTGGGTTTGGTTGGGTTTTGTTGGGTGGGTTTGGTTGATTTTTGTTGGGTTTTGCTGTTTGGGTTTGGTTGGGTTTTGTTTGGTGGGTTTGGTTTGGTTTGGTTTTGTTGGGTGTGTTTGGTTGGGTTTGGTTGGGTTTTGTTGTTTGGGTTTGGTTGGGTTTTGTTGGGTGGGTTTGGTTGGGTTTTGTTGGGTGGGTTTGGTTGGGTTTTGTTGGGTGGGTTTGGTTGGGTTTTGTTGGGTTTTGCTGCTTGGGTTTGGTTGGGTTTTGTTTGGTTGATTTGGTTTGGTTTTGTTGTGTGGGTTTGGTTCAGATCTCTTCAGTTTTGTTGTTTGGGTTTTGTTGGGTTTCGTTGGGTGGGTTTTGTTGGGTAGGTTTGGTTGGGTTTGGTTGGGTTTTGTTTGGTTTTGTTGGGTGGGTTTCGTTGGGTTTTGTTGGGTTTTGTTGGGTGGGTTTGGTTGGGTTTTGTTGGGATTTGTTGTACGGGTTTCGTTGGGTTTTGTTGGGTTTTGTTGGGTTTTGTTGGGTTTTGTTGGGTGGGTTTGGTTGGGTGTTTTTGGTTGGGTTTGGTTGGGCTTTGTTGCGTGGGTTTGGTTGGGTTTCGGTGGGTTTTGTTGGGTTTTGTTCGGTGGGTTTGGTTGGGTTTTGTTGGGTGGGTTTGGTTGGGTTTTGTTGGGATTTGTTGGGTGGGTTTGGTTGGGTTTTGTTGGGTTTTGTCGGGTTAAGTTGGTTGATGTTTTTCCGTGTTTTTGGTTGGGTTTGGTTGAGTTTTGTTGGTTGGGTTTTGTTTTTTGGGTTTTGTTGGGTGGGTTTGGTTGGGTTTTGTTGCATGGGTTTGGTTGGGTTACGTTGGGTTTTGTTGGGTGGGTTTGGTTGGGTTGTGTTGGGTTTTGTTGGGTGGGTTTGGTTGGGTTTTGTTGCATGGGTTTGGTTGGGTTACGTTGGGTTTTGTTGGGTGGGTTTGGTTGGGTTGTGTTGCGTGGGTTTGGTTGGGTTTTGTTGGGTGGGTTTGGTTGGGTTTTGTTGGGTTTTGTTGGGTAGGTTTGGTTGGGTTTTGTTGGGTTGGTTTGGCTGGGTTTTGTTGGGTGGGTTTGGTTGAGTTGAGTTGGGTTTTGTTGGGTGGGTTTGGTTGGGTTTTGTTGCGTGGGTTTGGTTGGGTTACGTTGGGTTTTTGTTGGGTGGGTTTTGTTGGGTGGGTTTGGTTGGGTTTTGTTGCATGGGTTTGGTTGGGTTACGTTGGGTTTTGTTGGGTGGGTTTGGTTGTGTTGTGTTGCATGGGTTTGGTTGGGTTACGTTGGGTTTTGTTGGGTGGGTTTGGTTGGGTTGTGTTGGGATTTGTTGGGTGGGTTTGGTTGGGTTGTGTTGGGTTTTGTTGGGTGGGTTTGGTTGGGTTTTGTTGGGTGGGTTTGGTTGGGTTTTGTTGGGTGGGTTTGGTTGGGTTTTGTTGGGTGGGTTTCCTTGATTTTTGTTGGGTTTCGTTGGGTTTTGGTGGGTGTGTTTGGTTGGGTTTTGTTAGGTGGGTTTGGTTGGGTTGTGTTGGGTTTTGTTGGGTGGGTTTGGTTGGGTTTTGTTGGGTTTTGTTGGGTGGGTTTGGTTGGGTTTTGTTGCATGGGTTTGGTTGGGTTACGTTGGGTTTTGTTGGGTGGGTTTGGTTGGGTTGTGTTGGGTTTTGTTGGGTGGGTTTGGTTGAATTTTGTTGGGTTTTGTTGGGTTTTGATTGGTGTGTTTGGTTGGGTTTTGTTACAGGGGTTTGGTTGGGTTGTGTTGGGTTTTGTTGGGTGGGTTTGGTTGTTTTTTGTTGGGTTTTGTTGGGTGGGTTTGGTTGGGTTTTGTTGCATGGGTTTGGTTGGGTTACGTTGGGTTTTGTTGGGTGGGTTTGGTTGGGTTGTGTTGGGTTTTGTTGGGTGGGTTTCCTTGATTTTTGTTGGGTTTCGTTGGGTTTTGGTGGGTGTGTTTGGTTGGGTTTTGTTACAGGGGTTTGGTTGGGTTGTGTTGGGTTTTGTTGGGTGGGTTTGGTTGTTTTTTGTTGGGTTTGGTTGGGTGGGTTTGGTTGGGTTTTGTTGGGTGGGTTTGGTTGGGTTTGGTTGGGTTTTGTTGGGTGTGTTTGGTTGGGTTTTGTTGGGTGGGTTTGGTTGGGTTTTGTTGGGTGGGTTTGGTTGGGTTTTGTTGGGTTGGTTTGGTTGGGTTTTGTTGCATGGGTTTGGTTGGGTTTCGTTGGGTTTTGTTGGGTGGGTTTGGTTTGGTTGTGTTGGGTTTTGTTGGGTAGGTTGGGTTGGGTTTTGTTGGGTTGGTTTGGTTGGGTTTTGTTGGGTGGGTTTGGTTTGGTTTTGTTGGGTGGGTTTGGTTGGGTTTTGTTGGGTTTTGTTGGGTTTTGTTGGGTGGGTTTGGTTGGGTTTTGTTGGGTGGGTTTGGTTGGGTTGTGTTGGGTTTTGTTGGGTGGGTTTGGTTGGGTTTTGGTGTGTGTGTTTGGTTGGGTTTTGTTGGGTGGGTTTGGTTGGGTTATGTTGGGTTTTGTTGGGTGGGTTTGGTTGGGTTTAGTTGGGTTTTGTTGGGTGGGTTTGGTTGGGTTTTGTTGCATGGGTTTGGTTGGGTTACGTTGGGTGGGTTTGGTTGGGTTTTGTTGGGTTTTGTTGGGTGGGTTTGGTTGGGTTTTGTTGCATGGGTTTGGTTGGGTTACGTTGGGTTTTGTTGGGTGTTTTTGGTTGGGTTTCGTAAGGTTTTGTTTGGGTGGTTTTGTTGGGTGGGTTTGGTTGGGTTTGGTTGGGTGGGTTTGGTTGGGATTGGTTGGGTGGGTTTGGTTGGGTTTTGTTGGGTTTTGTTGTTTGGGTTTGGTTGGGTTTTGTTGGGTGGGTTTGGTTGGGTTTTGTTGGGTGGGTTTGGTTGTGATTTGTTGGGTTTTGGTGGGTGGGTTTGGTTGGGTTTTGTTGGGATTGGTTGGGTGGGTTTCGTTGGGTTTTGTTGGGTGGGTTTGGTTGATTTTTGTTGGGTTTTGCTGCTTGGGTTTGGTTGGGTTTTGTTTGTTGGATTTGGTTTGGTTGGGGTTTGTTGGGTGGGTTTGGTTGGGTTTTGTTTGGTTTTGTTGGGTTTTATTGGGTGGGTCTTGTTGGGTGGGTTGGGTTGGGTTTTGGTGGGTTTTGTTGGGTTTTGTTGGGTGGGTTTGGTTGGATTTGGTTTTGATTCGTTGGGTGGGTTTGGTTGGGTTTTGTTTGATTTTGTTGGGTTTTTTTCGTTGGGTTTGGTTTGGTTTCGTTGGGTTTTTGTTGGGTTTTTTTTGGTTGGGTTTGGTTTGGTTTCGTTGGGTTTTGTTGGGTTTTGTTGGGTTTGGTTGGGTGGGTTTGGTTGGGTTTTGTTGGGTTTTGTTGGGTGGGTTTCGTTGGGTTTTGTTGGGTTTTGTTGCTTGGGTTTGGTTGGGTTTTGTTGGGTTTTGTTGTGTGGGTTTTGTTGGGTGGGTTTGGTTGGGATTTGTTTGGTTTTGTTGGGTTTCATTTTGTGGGTTTTGTTGTGATTTGGTGGGTTTTGGTGGGCGGGTTTGGTTGGGTTTTGTTGGGATTTGTTGGGTGGGTTTCGTTGGGTTTTGTTGGGTTTTGTTGGGTTTTGTTGGGTTCGTTTGGTTTGGTTTTTTGGGTGGGTTTGGCTCGGATTCGTTGGGTTTTGTTGGGTGGGTTTGGTTGGGGTTTGTTGGGTGGGTTTGGTTGGGTTTTGTTGGGTGTGTTTTGTTGGGTTTTGTTGGGGGTTTTTGGGCGTTTTGATTGGGTTTGGTTGGGTTTGGTTGGGTGGGTTTCGTTGGGTTTTGTTGGGTTTTGTTGGGTGGGTTTGGTTGGGTTTTGTTGGTTGGGTTTGGTTGGGTTTTGTTGAGTTTTGTTCAGGGGTTTGGTTGGGTTTTGTTGGGTTTTGTTTGGTGGGTTTCGTTGGGTTTTGTTGGGTGTGTTTGGTTGGGTTACTTTGGGTTTTGTTGGGTGGGTTTGGTTGGGTTTATTGGGTTCTGTTGGTTGTGTTTTATTTGGTGTGTTTCATTTGGTTTTCTTGGGTGGGTTTTGTTGGTTGGGTTTGGATGGGTTTTGTTTGGTGGGTTTGGTTTGGTTTGGTTTTGTTGGGTGGGTATGGCTGCGTTTTGTTTGGTTTTGTTGGGAAGGTTTGTGGGATGGGTTTTCTTGGGTTTTTTGGGGTGGGTTTGGTTCTGTTTTTGCGGGTGTGTTTGGTTGGGTTTCGTTGGGTTTTGTTTAATGGGTTTTGTTGGGTTTTGTTGGGTGGGTTTGGTTGGGTTTTGTTGGGTGGGTTTGGTTGATTTTGCTGGGTTTTGTTGTTTGGTTTTGGTTGGGTTTTGTTTGGTGGGTTTGGTTTGGTTTGGTTGGGTTTTGTTGATTGGGTTTGGTTTGGTTTCGTTGCGTTTTGTTGGATGGGTTTTGTTGGGTTTTGTTGGGTGGGTTTGGTTGGGATTGGTTGGGTGGGTTTGGTTGGGTTTTGTTGGGTGGGTTTGGTTGATTTTTGTTGGGTTTTGCTGCTTGGGTTTGGTTGGGTTTTGTTTGTTGGATTTGGTTTGATTTTGTTGGGTGTGTTTGGTTGGGTTTCGTTGGGTTTTGTTTGATGGGTTTTGTTGGGTGGGTTTGGTTGGGTTTGGTTGGGTGGGTTTGGTTGGGTTTTGTTGGGTGGGTTTGGTTGATTTTTGTTGGGTTTTGCTGTTTGGGTTTGGTTGGGTTTTGTTTGGTGGGTTTGGTTTGGTTTGGTTTTGATGGGTGGGTTTGGTTGGGTTTTGTTGGGTTTTGTTGGATGGGTTTTGTTGGGTTTTGTTGGGTGGGTTTGGTTGGGTTTGGTTGGGTGGGTTTGGTTGGGTTTTGTTGGGTGGGTTTGGTTGATTTTTGTTGGGTTTTGCTGCTTGGGTTTGGTTGGGTTTTGTTTGTTGGGTTTGGTTTGATTTTGTTGGGTGGGTTTGGTTGGGTTTTGTTTGGTTTTGTTGGGTTTTATTGGGTGGGTCTTGTTGGGTGGGTTTGGTTGGGTTTTGTTGGCTTTTGTTGGGTTTTGTTGGGTGGGTTTCGTTAGGTTTTGTTGGGTTTTCTTGGGTGGGTTCGGTTGGGTTTGGTTGGGGTTTGTTGAATGCGTTTGGTTGGGTTTTGTTAGGTTTGGTTGGGTTTTGTTGGGTTTTGTTGGTTGGGGTTTTTTGGGTGTTTTTGGTTGGGTTTGGTTGGGCTTTGTTGGGTGGGTTTGGTTGGGTTTCGTTGGGTTTTGTTGGGTTTTGTTCGGTGGGTTTGGTTGGGTTTTGTTGGGTGGGTTTGGTTGGATTTGGTTGGGATTCGTTGGGTGGGTTTGGTTGGGTTTTGTTGGGTTTTGTCGGGTTAAGTTGGTTGATGTTTTTTCGTGTTTTTGGTTGGGTTTGGTTGGGATTTGTTGGGTGGGTTTTGTTGTTTGGGTTTGGTTGGGTGGGTTTGGTTGTTTTTTGTTGCATGGATTTGGTTGGGTTACGTGGGGTTTTGTTGGGTGGGCTTGGTTGGGTGTGTTGGGTTTTGTTGGGTGGGTTTGGTTGGGTTTTGTTGCATGGGTTTGGTTGGGTTACGTTGGGTTTTGTTGGGTGGGTTTGGTTGGGTTGTGTTGCGTGGGTTTGGTTGGGTTTTGTTGGGTGGGTTTGGTTGGGTTGTGTTGGGTTTTGTTGGGTGGGTTTGGTTGGGTTTTGTTGGGTGGGTTTGGTTGGGTTTTGTTGGGTGGGTTTGGTTGTTTTTAGTTGGGTTTTGTTGGGTGGGTTTGGTTGGGTTTTGTTGCATGGGTTTGGTTGGGTTACGTTGGGTGTTTTTGGTTGGGTTTTGTTGGGTGGGTTTGGTTGGGTTTTGTTGCATGGGTTTGGTTGGGTTACGTTGGGTTTTGTTGGGTGGGTTTGGTTGGGTTTTGTTGCATGGGTTTGGTTGGGTTACGTTGGGTTTTGTTGGGTTGGTTTGGTTGTTTTGTGTTGCATGGGTTTGGTTGGGTTACGTTGGGTTTTGTTTTGTGGGTTTGGTTGGGTTGTGTTGGGATTTGTTGGGTGGGTTTGGTTGGGTTGTGCTGGGTTTTGTTGGGTGGGTTTGGTTGGGTTTTGTTGGGTGGGTTTGGTTGGGTTTTGTTGGGTGGGTTTGGTTGGGTTTTGTTGGGTGGGTTTCCTTGATTTTTGTTGGGTTTCGTTGGGTTTTGGTGGGTGTGTTTGGTTGGGTTTTGTTGGGTGGGTTTGGTTGGGTTGTGTTGGGTTTTGTTGGGTGGGTTTGGTTGTTTTTTGTTGGGTTTTGTTGGGTGGGTTTGGTTGGGTTTTGTTGCATGGGTTTGGTTGGGTTACGTTGGGTTTTGTTGGGTGGGTTTGGTTGGGTTGTGTTGGGTTTTGTTGGGTGGGTTTCCTTGATTTTTGTTGGGTTTCGTTGGGTTTTGATTGGTGTGTTTGGTTGGGTTTTGTTACAGGGGTTTGGTTGGGTTGTGTTGGGTTTTGTTGGGTGGGTTTGGTTGTTTTTTCTTGGGTTTGGTTGGGTGGGTTTGGTTGGGTTTTGTTGCATGGGTTTGGTTGGGTTACGTGGGGTTTTGTTGGGTGGGTTTGGTTGGGTTGTGTTGGGTTTTGTTGGGTGGGTTTCCTTGATTTTTGTTGGGTTTCGTTGGGTTTTGATTGGTGTGTTTGGTTGGGTTTTGTTACAGGGGTTTGGTTGGGTTGTGTTGGGTTTTGTTGGGTGGGTTTGGTTGTTTTTTGTTGGGTTTTGTTGGGTGGGTTTGGTTGGGTTTTGTTGGGTGGGTTTGGTTGGGTTTGGTTGGGTTTTGGTGGGTGTGTTTGGTTGGGTTTTGTTGGGTGGGTTTGGTTGGGTTTTGTTGGGTGGGTTTGGTTGGCTTTTGTTGGGTGGGTTTGGTTGGGTTTTGTGGCATGGGTTTGGTTGGGTTTCGTTGGGTTTTGTTGGGTGGGTTTGGTTTGGTTGTGTTGGGTTTTGTTGGGTAGGTTGGGTTGGGTTTTGTTGGGTTGGTTTGGTTGGGTTTTGTTGGGTGGGTTTGGTTTGGTTTTGTTGGGTGGGTTTCCTTGATTTTTGTTTGCTTTCGTTGGGTTTTGCTGGGTGTGTTTGGTTGGGTTTTGTTGCGTGGGTTTGGTTGGGTTTAGTTGGGTTTTGTTGGGTGGGTTTGGTTGGGTTTTGTTGGGTGATTTTGGGTGGGTTTTGTTGGGTGGGTTTGGTTGGGTTATGTTGGGTTTTGTTGGGTGGGTTTGGTTGGGTTTAGTTGGGTTTTGTTGGGTGGGTTTGGTTGGGTTTTGTTGCATGGGTTTGGTTGGGTTACGTTGGGTGTTTTTGGTTGGGTTTTGTTGGGTTTTGTTGGGTGGGTTTGGTTGGGTTTTGTTGCATGGGTTTGGTTGGGTTACGTTGGGTTTTGTTGGGTGGGTTTGGTTGGGTTGTGTTGGGTTTTGTTGGGTTTTGGTGGGTGTGTTTGGTTGGGTTATGTTGGGTTTTGTTGGGTGGGTTTGGTTGGGTTTTGTTGGGTGGGTTTGGTTGATTTTTGTTGGGTTTTGCTGTTTGGGTTTGGTTGGGTTTTGTTTGGTGGGTTTGGTTTGGTTTGGTTTTGTTGGGTGTGTTTGGTTGGGTTTCGTTGGGTTTTGTTGGATGGGTTTTGTTGGGTTTTGTTGGGTGGGTTTGGTTGGGTGGGTTTGGTTGGGTTTTGTTGGGTGGGTTTGGTTGATTTTTGTTGGGTTTTGCTGCTTGGGTTTGGTTGGGTTTTCTATGTTGGGTTTTGGTTTGATTTTGTTGGGTGGGTTTGGTTGGGTTTTGTTTGGTTTTGTTGGGTTTTATTGGGTGGGTCTTGTTGGGTGGGTTTGGTTGGGTTTTGTTGGCTTTTGTTGGGTTTTGTTGGGTGGGTTTGGTTGGATTTGGTTTGATTCGTTGGGTGGGTTTGGTTGGGTTTTGTTTGATGGGTTTGGTTGGGTTTTTTCGTTGGGTTTTGGTTGGTGGGTTTGGTTGGGTTCTGTTGATTGGGTTTTGGTTGGGTTTGGTTTGGTTTCGTTGGGTTTTGTTGGGTGGGTTTGGTTGGGTTTTGTTGGGTGGGTTTTGTTGGGTTTTGTTGGGTTTTCTTGGGTGGGTTTGGTTGATTTTTGTTGGGTTTTTTTGACTAAGTTTTGTTTGGTTTTGTTGGGTTTTGCTGGGTGGGTTTGGTTTTGTTGGGTGGGTTTGGTTGGGTTTTGTTGGGTTTTGTTGGGATTGGTTGGGTTTTGTTGGGTGGGTTTGGTTGGGTTTTGTTGGGTTTTGTGGGGGTTTGTTGGGTGGGTTTGGTTGGGTTTTGTTGGCTGGGTTTCGTTTTAGTTTTGTTGGGTTGGTTTAGTTGGGATTTGTTGGGTGGGTTTGGTTGGGATTTGTTGGGTTTTGTTGGGTGGGTTTGGTTGGGTTTTGTTGGGTAGGTTTGGTTGGGTTTTGTTGGGTGTGTTTTGTTGGGTTTTGTTGGGGGGTTTTTTGGGCGTTTTTGGTTGGGTTTGGTTGGGCTTGGTTGGGTGGGTTTCGTTGGGTTTTGTTGGGATTTGTTTCGTGGGTTTGGTTGGGTTTTGTTGGTTGGGTTTGGTAGGGTTTTGTTGGGTTTTGTTCGGTGGGATTGGTTGGGTTGTGTTGGGTTTTGTTGGGTTGGGTTTTGTTGGGTGGGCTTGGTTGGGTTTGTTTGGGTTTTGGTGGGTGCGTTTGGTTGGGTTTTGTTGGGTTGGTTTGGTTGGGTTTTGTTTGGTGGGTTTCATTTGGTTTTGTTGGTGGGTTTTGTTGGGTGGATTTGGTTGGGTTTTGTTTGGTAGGATTGGTTTGGTTTGGTTTTGTTGGGTGGGTTTGGTTGGGTTTTTGTTTTGTTGGGTTTTGTTGGGAAGGTTTGTTGGATGGGTTTTGTTGGGTTTTGTTGGGTGGGTTTGGTTGGGTTTTTGGGGGTTTGTTTGGTTGGGTTTTGTTGGGTTTTGTTTAATGGGTTTGGTTGGGTTTTGTTGGGTGGGTTTGGTTGGGTTTTGTTGGGTGGGTTTGGTTGAAGTTTGCTGGGTTTTGCTGTTTGGGTTTGATTGGGTTTTGTTTGGTGGGTTTGGTTTGGTTTGGTTTTGTTGGGTGTGTTTGGTTGGGTTTCGTTGGGTTTTGTTGGATGGGTTTTGTTGGGTTTTGTTGGGTGGGTTTGGTTGGGTTTGGTTGGGTGGGTTTGGTTGGGTTTTGTTGGGTGGGTTTGGTTGATTTTTGTTGGGTTTTGCTGCTTGGGTTTGGTTGGGTTTTGTTTGTTGGGTTTGGTTTGATTTTGTTGGGTGTGTTTGGTTGGGTTTCGTTGGGTTTTGTTGGATGGGTTTTGTTGGGTGGGTTTGGTTGGGTTTGGTTGGGTGGGTTTGGTTGGGTTTTGTTGGGTGGGTTTGGTTGATTTTTGTTGGGTTTTGCTGTTTGGGTTTGGTTGGGTTTTGTTTGGTGGGTTTGGTTTGGTTTGGTTTTGTTGGGTGTGTTTGGTTGGGTTTCGTTGGGTTTTGTTGGATGGGTTTGGTTGGGTTTTGTTGGGTGGGTTTGGTTGGGTTTGGTTGGGTGGGTTTGGTTGGGTTTTGTTGGGTGGGTTTGGTTGATTTTTGTTGGGTTTTGCTGCTTGGGTTTGGTTGGGTTTTGTTTGTTGGGTTTGGTTTGATTTTGTTGGGTGGGTTTGGTTGGGTTTTGTTTGGTTTTGTTGGGTTTTATTGGGTGGGTCTTGTTGGGTGGGTTTGGTTGGGTTTTGTTGGCTTTTGTTGGGTTTTGTTGGGTGGGTTTCGTTAGGTTTTGTTGGGTGGGTTTTGTTGGAGTTTTTGGGGTTCGTTTGGTTTGGTTTTTGGGGGTGGGTTTGGTTCGGATTCGTTGGGTTTTGTTGGGTGGGTTTGGTTGGGGTTTGTTGGGTGGGTTTGGTTGGGTTTTGTTGGGTGGGCTTGGTTGGGTTTTGTTGGGTTTTGTTGGTTGGGGTTTTTGGGTGTTTTTGGTTGGGTTTGGTTGGGCTTTGTTGCATTAGGTTT